>VXBJ01003005.1:324100-445597 GCA_013400055.1 Nycticryphes semicollaris
AGACCTTATTAAAGCTTATAAGTACCTGAAGGGTGGGTTAAAGGAGGATGGAGCCAGACTTCTCAGTGGTTCCCAGTGACAGGATGAAGAGCAACGGACACAAGCTGGAACACAGGAAGTTCCATTTGAATATGTGGAAAAACTCCTTTACGGTGAGGGAGATAGAGCCCTGGAACAGGCTGCCGAGGGAGGTTGTGGAATCACCTTCTCTGGAGGTTTTCATGCCCCGCCTGGATGCAGTCCTGAGTGATGTGCTCTGGGCAATCTTGTTTTAGCAGGGGAGTTGGACTAGAGGATCTCTAGAGGTCCCTTCCAACTCTGACAATTCTGTGATTCCATTAACTGTTTGTTTTGATGTTGTTCTCCAGTTGAAGCAAGAATCTGTTCAGGGAAGGCGTGCCTACATGGTTTGCAAGTGTCTCCTGCAAGACGATCACAATGACCCTTTCTGGCCCTAATATGTACCTTTTCCATCTCTGTATTTTACAACATAGAAAGTCTGAGAGACAGAGAGAGACAGGGAAAAAAGAAGAAAAATTTACATGGCAACTGCATTGCATAACTAGCAATCATCGTAATAGAATTACTGACATTATGGGCTGCTAAAGGAACAGTTAGTAGCTTGTCTCACTTGTCTGTAATTTACTCTGTGTCTATTTAGCCTTGATGTACAACCTAGGTCAATTGCTATGCCACTTTCCTATCTTCCTACTTCTGAGTTATAGAGAGAAATGTGTGCCTCATGAATGACTATCTCTCCTGGTCAAGCTTGTCTCGCATGCTGTTCGGCAGTGCCATGTGTTAATAGATAGTGCTGAACAGTTAATATCACCAGCTAATTGGCAAAGCACATGTGAAGCAGATGTATTTAAATATAGAACGTGGAGGCTGAAGGAGTAACTGAAATGCATAAGTGATAAGGATTTATTATTAGAACAGATTAATGAGCCCACGTTTTGGTTGGGTTTTTTTATTTTTTTTCTCCCCTTCTTGATTTCTCCCCTGCCCGAGTGTATTTTAATTCTTCCCCTTTTGGAAGATTTTATTCCACTATTGAAAAAACAGTGATGGCTAATTTTGTGTTGGCTGTATGGCATCACCTGGAAGGTCAAACCATTTATGCCATGTACTGAGTGTGTGGTACTTGTGGTGACTCAGGCCTGTAAGTAAAACAGTAACAGCTGATTTACAAATTATAGAAAAAGAAGGAACATATGAAGAAGGAAGAGAGGTATAGATGTGTATTTATTCTAATGCAGATCAGTTGTCTCAATGACTCACAATATCAAGCCAGAATAAAGACCTTTGGCTCAAGCCTCAGCCCTCTACTCAGCTTTTCACTGCCTTTGCTCTGAGACCTCTCAGTTCTGCAGGCCAGTCTTCTCCTCGAGTCTAGGTTGCATTGGAAACAGAAGTGTTTTTAGTTGTACCTTCACTCCCGCATTTAGTCCCCATGGAAACTTCCCAGCCAACTGTATTTTACAATATAGAAAGAGATAATGGATCCAGAATGAGGAACTGGGATTTTGCCAAGATGCACATCCTTCACTTCACCCACAGATGGGGAGCTTTGGGTCTTACATCTTTTCCATGGAGATTGCCTTCCAGTCTGAGATACCTGGGCCACTTTGTAAGCATCTGTTATGCTTCCTGAAGTTACTGAGTGTATATCTACTTACTTTCTCCACTTTGCATCTGGATGATATCGTGGAAAGTGTAAGATTAGCATTTTCTTAAGACGAAAGTCTAAGTTAAAATTTAAATACTGATCTCAAATGAAAAACAAACAGAAGAATCCATAAAGAAAGATGCATTTTCTCAATGCTGTTCTACTCAGCCTATAGCCTAAGAAAGAATTCGTTGTGAAAAATGAATCCTGCACATAAAATGAAGAAACATGCCCATGCTTTTACTTCTTCATGGCTTAATGCTTACTGTCAAGAGGTTGTGGTCCCACAGCTTCATCAGCAAAACAGCTTTACCAGCCTACAGACAGGTAAATAGAATTTACTCATTCTTGAACTGGATAATTTAGAGTTAACTCACTCCTCATTATCAAGCTTTCAGTGCCAAGTAGGTGAGGTTGCTCTTTTATTGATTTACTAAATGGATTGATTTTAACCATATTTTAATTTGTAGTATGTCTCTCTAAAACATCCAAGTTATGTCTAATCTAGAAGGTCTGGAGATGCTTCCCCTGTGATGAGATCCTGGGAAGGAATAAGTCCCAACTAAACATAGATCTCTTCATCCCCACACTTTCTGTGTGAAGGAAATCCATGTACATGGACTAATTAGGGGGGGTGTAACACATTCCTTCCTTTCTCTGATAAGTCTGGGAGGGGACTTGGATACCTTGGTACAACACGGAGTGTCTGTATCCGTATCTGTATCCATTGCCTGATCTACACACAGACTCAGTAGACTTCATCAGGCTTATGAAATAAGGACCATATTAAAATAATTTCAAAAAACATCTGCAAAATCTTGTCCAAATAAAATAAAAAATAAAGTAGGTTATTTTCATCTTTAAGATAAATGACTACATCTATGTGGAAAACCACAGAAGGATCCAAGTCATCCCCAGTTACACCCATGAGACCGCATGGAAATTAAATAAGGGCAGGATTTTCCCGCAAACAGAAGTTTCTTTGGGTTTCTCCCATACTTTGCAACTTTCAGTGCACGATGTGGAGTGTTATCCATTGCAGGGTTTGCTTAACTGAGCTCGGTTTTCAGCACACCAAAGCTCTCCTAAGCTGTAGCTTTTGTTTTTATTGTTTGGGTTCTGTTGGAGCGATATTGACAGTTATTCTAACATCACCCTTCATAAACAGATTACCATTGCAAATTGCACTAAGGAGAAGTGGTAAAAAAAATTGGGCAGGATTAAGGTAATCCTAAAACAAGCTAATAAAAAAACATATAAGTGCTCTATTTTTAAACAGAGACAAGATGAGACACATAATTTCTTTCAATAAGTTTTCTGGAGCAATAAACCTTTAAACCCAACATACAATATATATGCGTGTTTGTGTGTGCGTGCACGCGTGTGCATGGTTATTTTCTTAAACTTCCCTTTGCCAAGCTACAGAACCCAGCTTGTCAGAATTACATCATATTTGTAAATCTCCTCTTCACTATTGATGTCTGACATCAACATCCAGCTCATGTAAGCGTAAGTCTTGTTTGGTAGATGAATGTTTGGGTTTTTCTTTTATTTATTTTTCAGAATCTATTTCTCAGAAGGTGTTTTTTTTTTAAATTATTATTATTTTATCATCTTTTTTTAATAGAGGTAATAAAAGGGACACGGCAGAGATAAGAACTAAACGTTTATAATAACTAAACCTTGCCCTCTTGTTATGTGTAACCACACCACCAGTAAATAAAAGGCATGTTATTTTTCAAAACTGATGTTATAGGCTTGACTTTTTCTTCTCTCTTTTGAAACACATGGTTTCATATAGGTGTTTTTCTCCCATTACTTGATTAAGAGCTGAGTTTTATCCCTGCTGATGTGAGTGACAAGAGCCCTGCTGGCTTCAATCAAATGGAAAGAAGTGTTTAACACATATGATTGCAAGCTCCACCTGAGTTTCTAAAACAAGGGGCAGATATTATACAGATAAAAAAAATGCCATTGCTATATGGGGCAATTTATCCTGCCCCTAAGGCAGAGTTGTCATAACTCCATGGTGCAAATTGTTGCAGCTTGGGAGTGGAATTGCTACAGCCCGATCTTGTAATGAAGGTAATTTATATTGGCTGAAAACCTACCCCAGTGATTTAGATCCTGATCTTGTTTACACCAAGGTTGATGGCAAAATTGCTGGTGGATTCAAATGAAAACCAAAGTCTAATGCTACTGAAGCCTCCGGGAGTATTACAATTGACTTGAAAGGCAACCAAGAGAATGGGTGCACGTATGAATTCACTGTCATGGAAATTGCTTGAAGGAGGCAGTTCTGCCTGGATTACCACCATATGACTTCATGCGGTCACACAGTTTTGCCAGTAGGATCCAGCTGGATTTAAAACAAACTCAGATTCTTTGCTCTTTTCACCTCCCTGCTTCTTTTTGTCTGGACAGCACACTAATTTGTGTCATGTGTGAGAAGTTCCACCGCAAATACTCCTAAAACTTTATGTCTTTTTCTTTTTAATTATGGCTTCCTATTTTTTACTGCCATGTCTTTAATCCTGAAAAGATAATACACTGATCACAAATCCTGCTTCAGGGTGGCGGCTAATTACATATTTGGCCAATCACTGGACTTCCTTCTTTATAATATTTGTCTCAAGTGCTACATGAAAGCAATTTGTGGTGCATTTTACTAGCCAAATGTATATAATATTACATATTATTGGAATGTTATTAAAGCAAAGACTTTTGTTGCTCCCCAGCCAAACACAAAGGACTCTTCTCCCTTGTATAAAGAAGTTTCAAAGTTAAAACTTCCTGCCTCTTCAAGCTTCCAGTAGTGTCCTGACCTTAATGAACTGGGAAAGGCTATTTTTCTCATTCCAGGAAGAATCTGTGGGTATTTTCCATGAGAAGGTGTGACAACACCATGTCTGGATACCTCTGAGCTAATTCCAACTAACTTGTTTGGGTAGTGCATGCAGGAGAGTGCAGAGAAAAGCCCAAATTGCAAAGCCTACTAAAGGAATAAATTTATCACTCTGCTAAACTCCCTGCCATCAGCAATGCCTGAGGAAGATACTTTCAAGCTATACATGTTGCAGTCACATCTTAACCTTGTCTGAGTCATTCACCTGCTTTCCACCCCCTTTCATCTAACCAGGTGTAGTCTCTTATTCTTGCTTTCCCTGACAAACCATGCAAGAACCTTGCCTATTTATTTGCCTGTGTGCCTATGTATTGTGAGGGTGGTGAGACACTGCTCCAGGTTGCCCAGGGAAGTTCTGGATGCCCATCCCTGTAGGTGTTCAGGGCCAGAGTGGATGGTGCTTCAAGCAACCTGGTCTAGTGAGAGGTGACCCTACCCATGGTAGCAGGGTTGGAGCTGAATGTTTTTTAAGGTCCCTTCCAACCCAAACCTTTCTATGACTCTATTCCTGGTGTCAAAGCCATAACGGCAGAAGTATGCATTCATTTAGGACCTAGAAATAATTTAGACAGTGTATTTACTTACCAGGTCAAGAAACTGAAGCAGAAAAGTATTCCTACTCAAAAGGTGGCATCAAGGGGTGAGAATAAGAAGGCCTGCAGGCAGGCAGAGCGACCTTCACATGCATGGAGACTTGGGAATAGGAAACAAGCGTGGCTGCAAGTGCATAAATATTTGCAGCCCAACCTGTTGCACCCTCTGTACTGGGGGATTTTTTGAAGGACCTTGTCCCTTCACCCTCTGTACTATTAAGATCAGGCCTCATCATCTGACTCCAGCCCTTTTCCTAACCCAGTCTTTCCTTCAGACTAGCCCTGTAGCAAGCACTTACTACCATTCCTCTGTTGTGGTGGCATTATAATGAGGTCTATTTGAAACAGGGAAGAAAGGGGGACTGGAACGGAGCACCTCAGAGAAAAGGAATACTTCTCCTGTGAAGACAGGCTGAGAGACTTGGAGTCCTGGGAGATGTTATAGCAGCCTTTCAGTACTTAAAGGGGGCTTATAAGAAAGATGGGGATGAACTTTTTAGTAGGGCCTGTAGTGATAGGATGAGGGGTAATGGTTTTAAACTAGAAGAAGGTAGATTCAGACTAGATATAAGGAAGAAAATTTTTACAATGAGGGTGGTGAAACACTGGCCCATGTTGCCCAGAGAGGTGGTAGATACCCCATCCCTGGAAACATTCCAGGTCAGGTTGAGCTCTGGGCTCTGAGCAATCTGTTGGAGTTGAAGATGTTCCTGCTCATTCTAGCAAGGTTGTCTAAGTGACCCTTAAAGGTCCCTTCCAACCCAAACTGTTATATGATTCTAGTCTATGGAAAGTATTCCTGCTTCAAGTTAGATCTGTACACATGTGCCAGAAATCTCCTAACAGAAACTTCATGTCCACGATCTACTGAGGAGATACTAACGGCCTCAAATTTGCACCTGTAGAGCTCTGATATTTACTCTATATTTAGTGTAGAAAAGGAATTTAGGAATTCCCACAGAAGAAACACTGGAGCTAGGTACTTAGTCTGTGGTAGGAGGAAAAAGGCAAAGAAGATTGTTGATGGCATCAGGAGAGACAGAACATGCAACAAAATAGTGATGAAACTCAATTGGTCTTCATATGTCGAGATGTGACAAACTGCTTAATCAAAAGATTGGTTGAACAACACCCATGTACCAAACCAGCATGTATCTCCTCAAGATCACCTCCTCAGAGAAAGGCAGCCTTCCACACTGGAGCAACAACATGGGGCTGGTGTTAGAGAGACACAGTCATTGACCCTATCACTGGCAGCATCCTCAAAGTGAAGGTCACCCGCTCCACAGAGCCATCCCTGTCCCAGGCTGATGGTTACGGTGAGAGCTTTGTCCATGCTGCTCAAACTAGTCTTCCCCCAGATGTACTACATACATCCATGCTAGACTGCACATGGACCCTGTGTCCTTGCATTTCCACCAGGAACCTTTGTAGCCCATAGACTCAATTATTTTTGCATGTGTGGAGATGTTGAACTCAAAGTCTGGATGAAAAACTTCCCCTTGGTTGAGGAAGACAAAGTTAGGGAACAGTTAAGTACACTGGATATCCACAAGTCCATGTGTCCTAATGTGATGCATCTGAGAGTGGTGAGGGAGCTGGCAGAAGTCATTGCTGGGCTGCTCTCCATCATTTTCGAAAGGTCCTGGAGAACAAGCAAGGTGTCCAAGGACTGGAGGAAGGCCAATGTCATCCCAGTCTTCAAAAAGGGCAAGAAGGAGGACCTGGGAAACTACAGACTGGTCAGCCTCACCTCCATCCCTGGAAAGATAATGGAATAGTTCATTCTGGGCATCATCTCAAAGCATCTAGAGGAAAAGAAAGCTATCAGAAATAGTCAACATGGATTCACCAAGGGGAAATCATGTCTGACTAACCTGATAGCCTTCTACGATGGCATGACTGGATGACTAGATGAGGGGAGGGTGGTGGATGTTGTCTACCTTGGTTTCAGCAAGGCTTTTGACACAGTCTCCCACACCATCCTCATAGATAAGCTTAAGAAATGTGGATTAGATGAACGGTCGGTGAGGTGGATTAAAAACTGGCTGAAAGACAGAGCTCAGAGGGTTGTGATTAGTGACGCAAAATATAGTTGGAGGTCCATAACAAGCAGGGTCCCCCAAGGGTCAGTGCTGCGTCCAGTCCTCTTCAATATTTTCATCAATGACGTGGATGAAGGGATGGAATGTACCCACAGAAATTTTGCGAATGACACAGAACTGGGAGAGGTGTCTGACACATCAGAAGGCTGTGCCACCATCCAACGAGACTTGGACAGGCTGGAGAGTCGGGCAGAGAAGAACCTGATGAAATTCAATAAGGGCAAGTGTAGGGTCCTGCACCTGGGGAGGAATAACCCACTGCACCGGTACAGGCTGGGGGATGACCTGCTGCAGAGCAGCTCTGAAGAAAAGACCTGTGAGTCCTGGTGGACAACAGAATGACCATGAACCAGCATTGTGCCCTTGTGGCCAAGAAGGTCAATAGCATCCTGAGGTACATCAAGAATAGTGTGACCAGCAGGTTGAGGAAGGTTATCCTGTCCCTCTACTCTGCTCTGGTGAGGCCCCATCTGGAGTACTGTGTCCATTCTGGGGTCCCCAGTTCAAGAAGGTCAGGGAACTGCTGGAGAGGGTACAGCAGAGGACCACAAAGATGATTAGGGCCTTGGAGCATTTATCTTGCAAGGAAAACCTAAAGGACCTGGGTCTTTTTAGTCTGGAGAAGAGAAGACTGGGGGAAATCCGATCAACACTTATAAATACTTAAAGGGTGTGTGTCAAGAGGAAGAGGACAGTCTTTTTTCAGTGGTGCCATGTGAGGGTACGAGAGAAACTGGGGTCCAACTTGTACGTAAGAAGTTCCATCTAAGCATGAGGAGGATCTTCTTCACTTTGAGGGTGGCAGAGCACTGGAACAGGCTGCCCAGAGACATGGTGGAGTCTATGTCTCTGAGAACATTCAAAACCCACTGTTCCTATGTCATCTCCTCTAGGAAGACCTGCTTTGGCAGGGGGGTTGGATTAGATGATCTCCAGAGGTCCCCTCCAAACCTGTATCATTCTGTGATTCTATGAAACTACTCAAAATAATGTGAAGATACAGCCCACTAAAGAGGCGAACAAGGTGTCATAGCCACCTAAGGATACAGCCATGAGGGCATGAGGTGCTGTCAGCATGTTGGAGACCCACTGGAATTATGTTGGAGAGAAGGCCTCCAAAGCTGATGTGATCATACCCATGCTGTTTATAGAGAGCTGTTCTTGGGTGAGCTATCCCGGAACTTTACCCAGGGGAGCAGTGTGTTTGATGATGCAGACATATCCCCTGTGTCCATATTATGCTTTTCAACAGCACTAATGGATCTGTGTCACTTCCAGCTTAAGGCTGGCTCCTCTCCAATTTGGGAAATTACTGGACAGAGCGAGTTTGGGTTCAGAGAGAAATGCAGTCTCTGTTTGATCATCTCCTGCAACAGGGCTCTCTCAAACACCAAGAGATATGTGTTGCCAAGTCCTATTTTGGTTTGGATTTTGGTTTAGGTAAGTAACTTGAGAAAGGCTCACAAACCCATCTTTCTGTTCAGATGGCACAGGGTTTGAGTGGAAATATGACGTATTTCGCTCATCACTCAGGCTTTTAAACTAGTGTAAAATGATGATTTTGAAACATAAGCTTTTTTTTTTTTCCTCTCACTTTGTCTTGACCTGAATTTAGGGAACCGACAGATTCTTTCCACCTTCCCTTTCCCCCTGCAAGAAAAAATAAAGTTTTGGATTTCAGCAATTTTGGTGTTGTTGTACTTAAAAGATCCAGTTGGAAATGCAATGAATATCTTGTTGATGACATCCCAGTGACAACTGCAGTTAATAAGGGTTGTAAAAAGTCATTTATTTCAATTGATTTATTGAAAATGCACAAGGGCTGTCGGTTTCATTAATGCAAAAAAATGTAGGAAAACCCCTGCTCTCTTTCCTTTCTTCCTTTCTTTTTGAAGTTACAAATATGTTACAAATAAACTGCTAAATAGATTTAATATTTGACATAAAGAACTTCTGTCCCAGATGTCTGACATAATTTATAAATTACTATGCTTACAGAAAGTGTGTTATTGCTATGTGACTTTACCTTATTTTGTTGTAATGACTGGATATTATTCCTTGAACAACAGGGAATAAAATAAATCACTAATAAATAGGTAATGTCCTGTAAAACACAGGTTATCATCACAAATTCAATTCATATTTGAGCAATGCAGGTCAAGGTTCAGTTATGTAACGAAAAATTTAGTATGCTCCTTTTAAGGGTCTGACTTTAAATTTTTTTAAGCCATTCCTTAATTATTTTAATGCTTTGGAATAGTGTTTTCTAGGGAAGACAACTCATCAGAAGCCACCCTGTCCCTTCCTCTGTAAAATGAGCAAACCTTATTGTTGTACTAAGTCACTCACGAGGATGAGAAACAATGTCTTTAATGCTGAAGATTTCATCCATGACAATTAGGATTCCTTTTTCCAGTGACTGCATTTTCACCTACAAATCCCAAAGGTCACATAGAGGTAATGTTTTCATTAAAACATACCTGCTAAGGTGACCTAAGCCTTAACATAAACAAAGTCTTTTAAATGCAGACACCTGAAATACCTTGGTTTTCAATCCTGGCTCCAGTGTTTGAATCTCAAAGGTGAAGAAGGCATACCAAATTCCTTTGAAGCCCAGTTTTCTACCCCTAAACTACTTACTAGAGGTAGATTTCCACTTGAAAACAATTAATCATGCTTGTGGAAACTGCATTTTTAGGAAATTTTAAATACGCAGTACTACATGTGTGTATATGTATTTCCAATTTGTAAAGACAGGAAATTTTAAAGTAAAAATATCCCAGGTTTTATTTTATAAATATAGCTTATGTTTTCATATGGAAAGGTAATGTAGACTTTCTATCAATTAAGGTAAAGGAGGGTAAACCCAAGAGGGAAACTTTCATTAGAGCATAAACTCATAGCCAGGGGTATCATCTCTGCTCCTGGCTGACCCACAGTCCATATCATGCTTCCTCCAAGCTCCTCTGGGAGGCAGCTGCCAGATTTATGTTCTTTCTGTTTGTACAAGGAAACAGGATAAGTCTAACCTTAAGGATTTTCTGTCCCCAGGTCCTCACTGACCTTCTTTCCAGCAGCTTCTATCTTTCCTTTAATTATCCTGGTCTTGTCCTATAAAGTATAACTTCTCTGTGTGCGTGTTCCTGTCATCTTGTCTGTAGATGGAAAGCACAAAGTATTCAAAATCTGTGGTTGTTGGTAAATGGTGAATACAAGGCAGCAGGAGGGAGTAGGATACAATAGTCCTTCTGAGGCATCTAACTTATCAAATGTTAAAGAATTGCCACAAATCATGGTTTGCAAGGAAAATATTTACAGCTGCAGCAGGACTTGTTCACACTTTGCTAACAAATGAAGAATTATTTTGGAGTTTTTCTGCAGCTCACATCTTATCTGTTGGATAGTTACACCTTTTTGTTAGCAGAGATCTATGTAGTGACCTGTCCGACATGAGACTGGTGCTTATAATTGCCATAAATTTCCACTTTAAACTTCAATAAAACATGCAACACATCTGGAAAGTTTGCAGTTTGAAGGAAAATGGCACCATGCTTTAGTAGGTAGGGGTGATTTTGGAGTAAGGAAGCTTCTTTGATACACAATGTGTAGGGGACAGTCTAAATGCTACTACTAACTCCTGCCTGTGTATTAGGTGTGCAGCAAACCAAGCTTCCTCAGATAATGCCTAAGATGACTACTTAGTGGAGATAAGCACCTCTGGAGGAAACCAGAGGGAAGTGCTTTCTCATTTGATCTTAGCACCTAAGTTTAGGGTCGTAGTTGGATAAAGCATTCCTCTGCTGGCCTCGAAACCATCTAGCTATCTCCAGTGCCTGTACAGGCAACTTAGTTAAGGGGAAGTTCTCATAAGACAACTTTAGATATCTAAATTTCTTAATTTTTTTTTTTGTCAAGTGGAGTGAAAAAAATATAGCAGCCCACTGAGGTCTGAAAGGACAGGAAAGACAGTGAACTGTGGTGGTGGTCCTCAGACTCAGGAAGAACTTGCTCATTAAATGCATAGCTTTTTCTTGTTAAATGTTTCAGATGTACAGATCAGAGTGTAGTCAACTTTTCCACTTAAAGCTTTAAACCCACACTTTCTTGGAAAAGCTAATTCTGCTGCTTTGTAATAACGTGGTCTTTGCAGTGCAATGAGTTCCACTTTTGTTCAGTCAAGCCTGAATCTTCAAGAGCAATAAAACTACTCAATAATAATAACTAGATAATTATAATTCTCATATTAAAACCAAAACTGGCCATACCACTGAGCCGATGTAAAATACAGGAGGTGGTAAAACTTTTATTATACAGTTAAACAGTGTAATGATTTAAGAAAATACTAGGACTGCAAAAAAAAAACTGGATTGTGGCCATGTCTTGAAAACATGTGCAGCTCTCTTTACCTGTATACTTGTTCTGTTGAACATAAAGGAATTGTCCATATGTTTAATGTCTGCAAATGCACGCATGGATTGGGTCTACTGAAGGAAGGAAAATCAAGCAAAAAATTAATTCCAAGGAAAGGAATCTAACAATTCAAGACTGTCTATATTAAAACAGTAACTTAGGAAAAGATTGAGTGAATGCATGTGTGACAAGAATGCCAATAACGGAGGGTGAAACTGCCTCCGCTCTTGATCCAAAGTCAGTGGAGGCCTGTGGATTCCAGTGGGGTTTTGCACCAGGTCCTGAAAGATCCCTCAGAGTAATCTCAACACTAATGAAAACTGCCCAAAGAAATTAAATGGGTAGCATTGCCTTGGCTGTCTTTCTTTTCAATGGGTAACTGATTTCTACGATCATCAGTGGAGCTGCGTCAATCACACTAGCTATAGATCCATCTGGGGCACAGATAAGAATTTCCAGTAGATTTGCAATGCTGGATGAGGTGGGAAAAAATAGCAGTCTGTACTGGGATGCTCAGTTCTCGTTTTTCATTTCTACTTCCTCAGAGTGTGAGAGAACGGGAAGGCAAATAAGATGAGCAATCTTAATCCCCCAGTCCATGATGCTTAGACAGGTCAGTGATGTAGGAATATGACTATGCCAGAGGAGACTTAAATATCTACTTGTCCTGAGCTGGGAGTCCCTTGAGAAGGTCTTCGTGAACTGTTATGAATAAGTTCAGGTTTGAAAACTGAGGGTCACATATATTCAACAGAAGCTATTTGCTTTAAAGAGGAACTTTGCTTCATAAGATGCTTTCTTTTATTTATTTTGATTTGATTTTCATATAGCTTTTCATGTTCTGGGGGAGGGGAGGGATGGGAATCTTTGCTAGGGTCTTTTCTTATATGTTTCCTACATTTCATGGTTGCAGTCTCAAAGGCTCTGAAAACAGATGTCTGGTTTTCAAAGCAGGTTTTATTTTTTTGGCAATGTCAGACATTTTACAGTAGAAAATACAAAACAAAAACAAAGCCGGTGACTTCTGATGTCTTCTGTTTCCTTATCACCCTTTGTTATGCTTGTTAATCAGGGTGACTGGGAGTATTTTAAACATTTATAATGTATACATTTCTCCCCCCACCAAACATCTGTTTATTTTATAACAACATGAACCTTGGGAAAAAAAAAAAAGTAGCTGCTATTATATATTTTTTTCAAAGTGAAGAAGTAAACATGCAGCTTTCACATTTGCTACATCAAACGGATGCTATTTATTTAGTCGCTCGAGGCAGGAGGCCTGATCAGAAGAGAATTTCTTTTATGGCCTAAGGTGGTGAACTATTTTTAATAAGAACAATGCTTAAGGAAAAGAAAATTCCTAAAAACCTTCTTAAATCAGTTAGAGAGAAGGGAAATCCCCTCTTGTGGTAAGGAAAGGTAATGAGTTACCAGTCCATAACATATCCAGCATAAGCCTTCCTGCATTGGAGGAGGGAGAAGATGTGTCACTAGGCATCATCTCATCTGAAAATATACATAAAAAACACATCACAAGACACACAAGAATCACATGCTGAAAAGTTCCTGTTTTTCCTATGCGTATAAGCGGAGGTGAGAGCAGCTGGATCATCTCTCAATGTCTGCACTGGCCACGTTGGCAAGGAGGTGATGTCCAACCACTCATCCTCTTCCACAGCTTCATCCTTGTTTTGCTCAATAGATCATGCCCAAGCATTCAGATACTCAAGAGAAAATAAAAAATAATAAATGTGGAATTTTATTTATTGGCTTCCCACAAGCAAGTGAAATGGTCCAAGGCAGGGGAGCTGTCTGGGTGAAAATCATCCAGGAAGCAGTTCATGGGTTGCTCCTTAGCCTTATTCAGTTTATGAGTATAGGCATAGCCCGAGCTCTTCTTTTTTTAAACTAGTTACCAACAACATGCAAGCTAGAAATTAGAATCAGTTGAATGAAAGCTGATTTAAACAATTTCAGAAACCAAGACTACTGAACCCATCATCAAAAATCATAAGACTCACAATAAGAACAAGACATAAAGGCTTCGTTTTTATTTTTTCAGAGTTAAGCCTTAACTTGAGACAACAATATACTTGTCACTTGGTTTCAATCTTCCATGTAAGCACTTAATTAGGAGTGTAAAATCAGAACTGACTGATTGTGCACAGCCAGACTGAATACACAGTTTGAATGTGCAATGATGCAAATATTGTAAGAATTCAAAATTTCTTTTAGACTCATTCATTTAGACTCATATTTGGATAATAGAAAAGATTTTGGAAACTATAAACTCAGTTTTCAAGTAATAAAAATGTCGGATTTTTACTCTTCAGACCTCAGATCTTGTAGCATTTCAAATGGTCTTTTAACCACAATGAAAACTTTGCCTCACAACCACATTTTCCAGAAAGTGTTTTGGTTTTCTTCTGCATACAAAACTCTCCAAATAAACAGATAGTCTGCTTTGCGACTCATCCCTTTGGTGAGAAAATGCCCTCTTGCTGTCTTGACTAACAAATAATAACCAACATGTTAATGTGAAAAGATAAAACAAGACTGAAATGCTCATTTGGGTCAAAATGAGTTCATTTCCCAGGGCACAGGGAATCCCAGCTGAATCGGTTGCTGCAGTGACACAAGAAACATGCAAACTGTACCCTCGATTAGAATCTGGGAGAGAGAGATAAAAGGTTTATCTGTTTGACAAGAGCTGTTTGATGGACTAATAGATGGCATTTTTATAATATTTGCTTAAATCTCACAGCTTCTGTTGCTGCTTTGTCACTAAAAAGAAACACCCCCCACAAATTAATAACCTTGCCTTTCAAGGAAGTCTTTCTGGCAAACAAAAGCGATGGGAGCAAATATGTAAATAGCATTAATATTTTGCATCAAAAACACATGCAAAGACATAGGAGTGTGTGTGCAAGTGTTTAGGCACTGTCACACACCATAAGACGTACATCCATCCCAGTGTGTTTGTATACACGTGTTTGTGTTTCATGCCCGCTTAGCAGGTGAAGATTTTCAAGCACTCGTGTTTGTGAGTTGGCATAGCCACGGACAAACAGACACTACTGCAGGAAACTATGGCAGTAATTTGAGATACATATATATGCTATACATATATGTGCCCAAACATAAATCCATGCACGTATATATTTGCACATATCATTATGTACACATACACATATAACTAGACCATGATGGTGTAATGTACTCATGCATATTTATATACATAGATATATTAATACAAATATATTTTTATTTGTATACATATAATATATGTAAGTGCATTAAATATGCATATGTATTAAATAATACACACATTGTGTGTATATGCAAAAAAATACACAAACCCTTAAGTTTAAGTAGGGTTTAACATATCTAAATCTCCATTTTGTGTTGGACAAGAGGCTCTAGTGAGACACTGTGATGATCTGATGTAATTCAGGTGTGTTCTTGGTATGACTAATGAGTGGTCACAGTGGCACCATGGTGGAGTGAATGAATCAGGTAGATGGCTATAAGTGAGGGATGAGATGATAGAGGAGCACACCTTGCAAAATGTAATGGGGATAAGGAGAATAACCAGCTCCTTAATCAGATTTCCCAGATTACTGTACTGTATTTGTTTATGGGTTTAGTCGGGATAAAAGCTGCTGCCTCTTCTCCTGAAGTTCCTTCAACTACTTCCTAGAGCACACGGCTATAACTCACTCCCACTCACTCCATAGCTAGATGCGGAAAGGCCTACAGGGAAAGTCCTTTACTTCAGAGGCCTTCATAAATTCTGTCAAAAGACAATAATCCTCCCAAAGATTAATTTAGCTTTTGTTTTCCTTTTAAAACACAAAACGGGGGGAATTTCCCACGTGTTGTCAGAGTTGAAGTTGCATGTGATCATACCTTATGTACTGCATCACTAAGCACTTATCAAAGCAGAATTAACACTGCCAGCTGCTTTGAGGCATGTGTCTTTTGCAAAATTTTGTAACCAAATATACCAACGGACTTCTTCCTTTCATCCATTCTTCCCTAAACTGAAGTTCAGGGCCTGCTCCTCAAGATCATATTCAAGTATATAATTCATAATTCAACTAAACTGTTTTCACTGACAATTTTATTGAGTTTTAGTGGTTTCATCACGCTGCGCCCAGAACGTGACAAATGATCAGATAGGTGGTCTAAGATGACTTTTCACTTATCTGATTCTTCAGCTAGCTGGAAATGATAGTGGCTTCCCAGTAAAGCTTGCAGCAAACCAAAAGCTACTCTAGGTCACTTCAAGAACAGTTTTACTTTCTAAATGGTATTATGACACACAATATTTTTGGATTTCAGTAAGACTGTGACATTGCCTTTGCCATCACTCCCTCTCCTCTGTCTCACCTGCCTGACAGATGTTGTCTGTCACAGAGATGACCAGCTGGCCTGTTCGTTCTGCTGTTTCATAGCCTCAAGTCAGGGTGGTATAACTTCCTGGATAGGGCTACCAGGATGTGGCAACCAAAGATCTAATTCTTATTTGCTTCTGCTATCTCAGGGAATGAGTCATCAGCTAAGGGGCTTGAGGGACAATTGGTCAAGGTGCAGCTTCAGCTGTTTCAGCTACATAGGGACCAGATAGGTGGTACTGAGAATGTATCTATGTTCTGTATAGCCGTCAGTAGCCACAATCTGCATCTGAATTATATTTCCTTGGTGGCTGGCAGAGGAAAACGGTCACCTTTAGAGAAAAGTTAACCTTGTCATAAAATAAACATGTAGAATAGGCTGTATTAATCCTATGTTTCAAATATCGGGGGATCTCAGGAAGTTTGGGTGGGATGTAGACATCTAAAAATAAGCAAAGTGAATTCACTCCTCAGTAAGTTGGAATCTTACCGTCACAGCAGTAGAGAGCCGATGAGCAGAAATGTGTTAATTAATAACTCAGATGGGTTAGAATGTAAATTTGTGTCCTGGATGGTCTGAAATTCTCCAAGCAACATTTTGCACTACTTAGTTTCTAGAAGCATCAAGGGGAAATATTTATGTAATGTGTTGGGGAACAGGAGAAGTACCTGAGGATTGGAGGAGAGCTAACGTCACTCCAATCTTCAAAAAGGGCAAGAAGGAGGACCTGGGCAACTATAGACCAGTCAGCCTTACTTCCATCCCTGGAAAGTTGATGGAACGACTTATCCTTGGCACTATCTATAGGCATATCAAGGACAAGAGGGTCATTAGAGGCAGTCAACATGGCTTCACCAAGGGGAAGTCATGCTTGACCAACCTGCTAGCCTTTTACGAAGACATAACCAGGTGGATGGATGATGATAGAGCAATGGATGTGATCTATCTTGACTTCAGTAAAGCATTTAACATGGTTTCCCACAGCATCCTTGCTGCTAAACTGAGGAAGTGTGGCCTGAACGATAGGGAAGTGAGGTGGATCATGAACTGGCTGAAGGATAGAAGCCAGAAAGTGGTTGTCAATGGGATGGAGTCTAGTTGGATGCCTGTAACTAGTGGAGCTCCTCAGAGATCAGTACTGGGACCCATTGACTTGGATGAGGGAATAGAATGCAGTATCAGCAAGTTTGTTGATGACACAAAACTGGGTGGAGTGGCTGACACACCAGAAGGCCGTGCTGCCATCCAGAGAGACCTGGACAGGCTGGAGAGCTGGGCAGAGAGAAATTTAATGAAATTTAACAAGGGCAAGTGTAGAGTCCTCCATCTGGGCAAGAACAACTGCAGGTACCAGTACAAGTTGGGAACAGTACTGTTGGAGAGCGGCACAGGGGAAAGGGACCTGGGGGTCCTGGTAGACAGCAGGACGACCATGAGCCAGCACTGTGTCCTGATGGCCAGGAAGGCCAATGGCATCCTGGGGTGTATTAGAAGGGCTGTGGTCAGTAGGTCAAGAGAGGTTCTCCTCCCCCTCTACTCTGCCCTGTTGAGACCCCATCTGGAATATTGTGTCTAGTTCTGGGCACTTCAGTTCCAGAGGGACAGGGAACTGCTGGAGAGAGTCCAACGTAGAGCCACAAAGATGATTAAGGGAGTGGAGCATCTCCCATATGAGGAAAGGCTGAGGGAGCTGGGTCTCTTCAGCTTGGAGAAGAGGAGACTGAGGGGTGACTTCATTAACGTTTATAACTACATAAAGGGTGAGTGTCAGGAGGATGGAGCCAAGCTCTTCTCAGTGACAGGCAATGATAGGACAAGAGGCAATGGGTACAAGTTGGAACACTAGAGGAAAAACTTTTTCATGGTGAGGTTAACAGAACACTGGAACGGGCTGCCCAGTGAGGTTGTGGAGTCTCCTTCTCTGGAGACATTCAAAACCTGTCTGGACGCATTCCTGTGTGACCTGATGTAGGTGTTCCTGCTCTGGCAGGGGATTGGACTAGATGATCTTTCAAGGTCCCTTCCAATCCCTGATATTCTATGATTCTGTGTGTGTTCATATATGTATATGTATGCATATATGAATATGTATATACCTGTGTGTGAGAGCCAAAAAGTTATCTAAAATGAAAATGCACCAGAAATTGTGGCAGAAGTTACTCTACATGAAGCAGATCTGTTCTCCATGTCTACCTTAATCCATATATTGCAATTAAATCCACTTCTCTGCACCTGAGTCTATTCACTACATCAAAGTCAACCCACCAAAGTACTTATTTCACAGTAATTCAGCTATTAATTGGCATTTTCCTCCCCTGCTCCCCCCATCCCAGCCCTCTTACTGTCTTCCTGGAATGATTTATCATGAACGGTGAAAATTCCCATGTCACCTTGTAGTATAGAGTAACTGGAAAGTGTGAATGGTGTTTGGAAGGACTCATTGTCTGATTTATGTTATGCCAAAAGTAAGTACTTCTGCTCAGGCTCAGCCTTGTTAACAAATTTCTTCATCCGCAGGCAAAGCAGTCATTGCTGCCAAATTATGCAGCAATGCAGACTCAGCAGGACTAGTTCTTCTTCAAATCATAATGCCACTGATTTTATTTTTTTTTTTTTCACTTACTCTTGATTTACATCTGTTAAGGGTGGGTGAATGAGGTCTAATGACCACCAGAAATGTTGCTTTTCGTTTATACTGCTGAGTGAGCATCAAGCTTACTATTCTAGGCAAAATTCACCTGAGCCATATTAGATCTTAAAATATGCTGGATATTAAAATGACAAACTTTGAGTTCCTTTTTCTTTCAACCAGAGCACAAGCACATATATAAAAAAAAAAAAGAAAAAAAAGGTTTTAAATATTTTTAATGTGTTCTCATAGGAAGAAAATAATTGCAATGCTAAGGAAATGCATTATATAGTCAAGAATGAAAAATACCTGTAGCTTTAGAAGTTTTGTTTTTGTTTTTGTTTTATTTTGTAAGCCACCTATCCCTCCCCACCAAAATATTAAGACTGTCACTGCTTAAAAAGTAGAGAGACTACATAATCACTGGGCTTGCCCAGAGCATGTGAATATTGCAGACTGGCATGAAACACAACAACGGAAATGGGAAGGATCTTGACATGAGTGCTTTGAAAATGCAGAGATCACTCTGAAAGAGGAATCTGTGTAACAGGGTGATAATGATTATGTATGGAATTGCCATATAGTTTCTACCACTTCCACCGCAATTCCAGTTGCAGAGGCAGTGAGTGAGAAAGCGCGAAGTTTGCTGGGGGAAATCAGAGACTTATGGGTCTCTGCAGAAGGTAGTTTCGCAGGCATAGGTTTAACCTGGGCTTATTCATTACCAAACTTCATAAAAAGAGGTTAGAGAGGTTGGTGCTGGTCTCTTCTCACAAGTAATTAGTGACAGAACAAGAGGGAATGGCTTCAAGCTGCAACAGGGTAGGTTTAGGCTGAACATTAGGAAAGAATTCTTCACGGAAAGAGTGGTCAGACACTGGAATAGGCTGCCCAGGGAGGGGGTTGAGTCCCCATCCCTGAATGTGTTTAAGAGTCGTTTAGATGCGGTGTTGGGGAATATGGTGTAGGGCTTTGTAGAGTAGGGCTGAGGGTTGGACTCAATGATCCCAAGGGTCTCTTCCAACCTGAATGATTCTATGATTCTATGAAAAGGAGGTGCATATTTTGGAAAATGTGTCTAGGATGCAGCTTGAGCTAGTTGCTCATTCATTTAATGTGTTTTGGTTTCTTTTCTTTTTTTGGTGTGTGTTTGGGTTTTTTTTGTTTTTGTTTTTGGTTTTTTTTTTTTTTTCTGGATTTCACTATAAAGAGGTCATAATATATGCTGCTTGTATGGAAAGAAAATGGACCTTTCTGTTGAAAAGTTCATGATCAACAACTTCAGGTCAAGGCTGGACAGCAAAAGAATTCAACTTCCAAGGGGGCTGATTTGATGAAAGTCAGATATTCTGAAGGAATAAAAAAAATGATGTTTCAACCCACAATTTATTTGGAAACCTTCTGCCTGACGTCTGACATTGACAGCAGAGACAGTAGTAGGTCCTGTCTATGGTAAATGCTATTTGAGTACCTGAAAAAGAATCACTCCTATCCCTGAGGTTCTCACAGCCTAATCAGGTACTTTTTTTTCCAGTACCTACTAGAGAAGGTAGTAGGTATGAGCTGAAAGAAGAGAAATGCACACAGGAAATTTGTGGCAGAGGCACAGCTAGAATTATATCTCCTGAATGCCATGTTAGTATCGAAATGTTCTCTTTGCCTTCTGTTTAATCTTAGTGGAAGTTCTGAAAAATTGGCAACCAGGCTCAGCCAGAGACATTGACTTGCCCCAAGCCTCAATTTCCGTATCTGCAGGGAGAGTAATAATGTTATTTACATCAGATTAATCATTAAATGCTATAGAATTCTATAGTATTTATTAAAATACTATAAAAGAACAAGATTAATCCATGATTTGTTACTCATTATGTAGGATTACTCACAGGGTAGGTTTTTTTCCTGATCAGGAAAATGTTCACCATCCTTTTAAGCAAAATAATAATGTGACTAACAGAAATTACTGTAATGTTGATAGCGAGTGACAAATACTTTCATTCTGTGAATTCTTCATATGTTTAAAGAAACGACTGAAGGAAAAACAGCCTTTCTGCAAATGTTCCTACGAACCAAAGCCACTTCTTGCAAATAGGCACGAGCAGCAAATTAAAACCACACACCAGATTTTGATCTCAGTTCAACAAGTTTTGCTTGGGCACAAGTCCATTGGCTTCTTCACCCAACCAAGCGAGACACAAATCAGGCTGACATACATATGAGTGTCAGATAAAAGTGCACAAGGTTATGTCCATATTAGTCATGCGATAACAGGACAGATACATGTTAGGGTGGAACATTGTTAGCAAATTATCTCACAAAAGGCTATTTGTCTTCCTTGGGATGTGTGCCACTGTTTTAACAAGTCTGAATAAATCTACATTCCTGACTTCCTGTCACGGAGACTTAATCCAGCTCGGTCAGTGAAAGGATGCAGGCTACACTAAATTGGTCAGAGAATGAAAAGCTTTTAGAAGGTCTTGCTTTTTCCCTGCCATGAGTTCATGTTTCTGTACTCCCAGCTCACCAAAGTGCCCATCAGAGTGTGGGAAGAGGGTGAAAGAAGGGACTCATCAAAGACACCCACAATCCAGCTACAATGTGCCTGGCTGGATTCCCTTCATAATCATTGGCCAGGTGTTGAAACAACAGTGATATGTTTCATCTTATCAAGAAGTAAAGGCCTCAAAGATATCAGCTGTTGCTGTATAAACTACGAAGAGAGCTGAGGGTGACTAGCTTGGGTAAGATATAATCCTCATTGGATGCTGCTAAATTTGACTCAAATCATGAGCCCAGGCTGGATGGGCCTTTGAGCAACCTGGTCTAGTGGGAGGTTGCCTTGGAACTAGATGATCTTTAAGGTCTCTTTCAACTCATATCATTCTATGAGTCTATGAGCCAGAGCTCCCCATACCTGACAACATTCAGCAAAGACAAAGTGTAAAGCCACTTCATTTTACCTGTTCCTATACTAATTGGCATTGACGTGATGACATGCCACACGTACCCTCTCTGTGACAGTAAGAACAGCAGAAATAGCTGGAATTCATACTCCCAGTTGCCTTTGCTTAAAGCACCATTAATTTGCCTTGAAGTGCACTAGGAGCTCTCACATATTCACTTTGAGCAGCAGTGACAGCAACCTGTACCTAAGAACAGTAACTCTTTAAACTTCTTCAGCTAAATATACAAAGCTGGCCTGTCAATACCTTAAATTAATCAAGCAGAGATTCAAAGGGAGGGGTGAGCAGAGAAAGGAAGAGTATCAAACTTATTTTCACGGAATCATGGAATCACAGAATTGTCAGAGTTGGAAGGGACTTCTAGAGATCCTCTAGTCCAACCCCCCTGCTAAACAGGATTGCCCAGAGCACATCACTCAGGACTGCATCCAGGCGGGACTTGAAGACCTCCAGAGAAGGGGACTCCACACCCTCCCTGGGCAGCCTGTTTCAGGGCTCCGTCACCCTCATCAGAAAGAAGTTTTTCCACTTGCCCCAAAGGAACCCCTCTGTTCCAGCTTGTGCCCATTGCCCCTCGTCCTGTCACTGGGAATCACTAAAAAGAGCCAGGTTCCATTCACCTTCAACCTAGCCTTCAGATACTTATAAGCATTAATAAGGTCTCCCCTCAGCCTTCTCTTCTCCAGGCTACAGAGTCTCAGCTCTCTCAAGCTTTCCTCATAAGGGAGATGCTCCAATCCCCACATCATCTTTGTTGCCTTATGCTGGACTCTCTCCAGTAGTTCCCTGTCTCTCTTGAACTGGGGAGCCCCGAACTGGATGCAGGATTCCAGTTACGGCCTCACCAGTGGAGTAGAGGGGGAGAATGACTTCCTCTCCCCAAAATAGAATTTTCTCCTCCCCAAATTCATCAGAGTAGGACAGATGACCTGTATTTCATCTGCCCATGCTCACAACTTCTGCCCGATTGAGGCTTTTGGGTTACAAGTTCTTTTGTAACCAGCCTCTGACAAGCAGGTATTTACAAAACAAATTACTGATCACCGGATCTTACTGGCAGCTACTGAATATTATTTGCTACACTGAGTCGAGGACAACCATAGACTGAGGAAAATAGCTCCGGTCAACTCCTAACCTTGTTTACCAGAGCAGGACCTAAATTGTGAAGTTTACATATTGTTTAATACCATGACCTCTGCGCACTTGCTAATCCCTCAGCTGCCGCTCTGCAGCTTCTTTCTTCTCCGCAGCCTCCAGACTAATACCCAGAAAGATGCTTGGATTTCCGAAACTGCAAACCACGCAGCTGGCAAATTCACAGGGGACATTCTGTTGAGTCAGCACACCACCCCAGCGTGACCACAGCTATAGCATCTATCCTTCCTATGGATAATCACATCTTCACATATATCAGGCACCTTGCCGCTGCAGCAGAATTTTGATATGAGCAGCCAGATTTCTTCTTGCTCTCAAGGCAAGCTGAAATACAACCAGAGAAAAGACTTTGGAGACTCTTATGCAGATAAATAGTGTTTCAAAAATCAATCATAAAATTTTGATGATTTAAAAAAAATACTTTCAAGTTTTATTGTTGGTCATCTTGTATTTGGAAATATTTAGTTTATTATCAACTCAGGAGTATACTCTATTTTTTTTAGCCAGGAATACCCAGTACTTTATTGGTGCAAACTCAGATATGAGCTCACAGAGAAGCACAGAGGACATGATCCTGCAGTGTATCACTCCTCTACAGTGTCTACACACTGATGTGCATGTGTCTCAGTACGCATACAAGGCATCTTATCCCTGCTTTATGGGATAGTAGCTTCACATTTTTTTTCTGCAAGATTCATGGATAGTGCTCAGGATGAAGCTGATGTGTTGAAAGCTCACACCCTACCTACTTCTTAGTCATTCCTTGTATAACTGTACACTAAAAAACACTGCGATGAAGATGATAGTGTAGGTATAGTTACCAAGAGGCCAGAATAAAGCACTATCAGTTTCCTTCACCATAAAGCTTCTGTTTCATCTGAAGAAAAAAAGGGGGGGAAGCAGGAGTAGAAGGACACTTGGAGCACCACTTCACCAAATCTGAACTGAAAATTCAGACCACTCAAGGTGAGTCAAGAGGAATGTCTTTCCTGGAGGATATTCACTGATAGAGAAATCAAAGCAGATAGGCACATAGATTCAGCTTCAGGGTGGTTGTATATAAAACCCAGATATATGTGCCCAAAACAGAAAAGGTGGCGGTGCCTGTCATGCATAATTTCTCTGGTTCAGCAGTTTGGTACTGTGTTTAAAAATTCCCAATGTCATGGCTTTTACAACTAAGCTCATTGGAATATCTTATTATTAAGAAATACTGAAAAAAAAAATTAAATGGTAGTCCCTCTAGAAAATACTCTCTTCACTCCCAGAAAGGACTTTTTTGGCCTTCCATCTTAGAAAAGCTCTCTTTTCTCCTAGGAAACAGCAGCTTCCCTCCAGGAAATTCTGCTACATAAACCTCAGTTTTTCTGAAATGTGGCAAAACAAAAATGACACCAGTTTGAATACTTTGAAATAGCAAATCAAAAGGAAATGTTTCATTTGGAAATATCTTATTAAAAATCAGCAATTCTCAACATAAACATTTTCCAGGGTAAAGTAAAATAAAGTGACTCAGCCTCATACCTTTCCTGAAAAAGAAAATAATCTTATTTAGGTAAATAATTGGGCCTGTGACTGTTTTAGTTGTTGGGTTGGGTTTTGGTTTTTTTTTTTTTTTAATAATGGCTACACTGCTAGATAGGTGTATAGTCTGTGAATAAGTTTGATAGGAAATATCTGAGGGCAAATAAAACAGAAAAGGAGGGGGAGGCTTTGAAATTAGGTTGTGTAAGAAGTTATTAGGAAATATTAAGTGAAGGCCTTCCCTGAAACACAATCATGTTAATATTGAAATTAAATGCCTTTTAAATATAAGGTGCACACTGCACAATATAGATTCTCCCAGGGCTTTGATTATGAAGTGGCAGGAACAAGCCTATAATTAATAATATATGGTGATTTCTGTTTAAAGCAGCTTGTTCCAAGAATTGCAATCACCACTACATAAGCAAGTTGTCCTTCAGTAGCTAAGAAGGATTTAGGACCCATGGCAAAAGTAAACGCATAAGCCTATTTAATTGTTGGCAATTTCTTTGCAATATTCTAATTGGACCTGGAGTTTGGATATTTCTAAATAGTTTCAGCAGTTTCAGGTTAGTCTTGAATGTAGATCCTTTTCATGTATCAGGTCAACATTTATTCTGTATAATGGACAGAATTACCTTGAGGGAACCAATGTTTTCAAAAATGTTTGCTCTGTACCTTTGGCCTGAGGCATTATGCTTGGAGACCAAGACATTTGAAGCAAAGAAATATCCTCTAAACAGAGCTGTGAAAATCTCAATAACATCTGGCACTGTAAAACAGAAATTAGTAATTATCCTCTCCCAGCAGAGCAATGGGAACCAGCCATTTTCTGTCCATCAAGAAGAAAATAATTAAAGCTTAAAAAAAACTCCACATCTTAAAGAAACAAATTAAGTTTACCTAATCAAATGCTCAAATTTGTCTGGATCACCATTTACCTAAGTGGTTATTCAAATGGGTGTGTAGTATTTAACTCAAATCCGAGATATTTGCTCCCTTTACATCCTATGGCAACACATTCCATAAGTTAATTATATGCTGTGTTATAAAAAAATAAAACAAAACAAGCATTTAATCCGTTTCACAGTGGCTATGTTGCTCGTTAAATGCTCATTAAAAGCAATTTTTAAAGCTGAAAAGGGTTTATTTTGTCATCTTTTTTGCCTACCAAATGATAAATGCCAAGGGACTTCTCTGAAGTTATTCCTGCTTTAACTCCACTAGATCCTGACCTTACAGCAGAGATCACTATAGACTTTAAAGTGGAAGGTTGTAAAAGGAGTGGTTCCAATATCTAATTACTCTTATTTGTTCAGTCTGTGTTTGTTTAACTTCCACTTCCACATTTTGAACCTTGTTATATCCTTGTTTGACAGAACAGCTATCCCCCTTCCTTGTCCATCATTGATTTTTTTTTTTGTCAAATTGTGCCACAACCTGTTTGCTCAGGTCCAGGTTAGACAATTCAGATCATAATTGGCCCTTTTTCCTGATTCAGCTCTCCTGTGCTCTTTGTATCCTCATTATATTTTTATCAGCACTGACTTGAAGGTTTCTTGCAGGTGTGATGTCAAATAACCATTTCAGGCCCACAGTGCTTAAAAGCGATACTTTTTGTTCGATGACCTGCTCCAGTCATCTCTGCATAACACCAGAAGCCAAGAGCTTCTACACTGTCTCTCATTAGACGTCTCTGCTACAAAGCTGTGATGTGGTGTGTTCTAGATACCACATCTTTTTTCCCAGGCAAATTAGTTCTGAAAACCTTACACTGATCTAACCCAGATTTCTAAAATTTAGAATCTCTTCCTAACAGTGTTATTTTAATCTCTGATGAACCTTGCCCTCTTGTTTGCACTGTTGAATCTTCCTTGAAAGAGAAATGCTACTGCTGTCTGGAGACAGCGAGTCCATTAATGCTGGCAGAGGCATTTCCTGAAGATCAGCTGCCTGATCCTAGTGGGGGTATTGCATGACTGAATTCATCTCAAGCAAGCCAGAGGAATCCTTTTCATCTGGAAACTTTGACCTCCTGTGCGAGCTGAATCTTGAATGGCTTCCTGTTCAAGGTAGGGGACGTCCACTCCACTGGAAAAGAGACCTAATGTGATACTGGATAATGCAAGAAAGGGAGCGTAATTTGGATTTCGAGTAGCCAGAGCTTTTGCAACAAAGCCTGACATTGCATTCCTCAGTATGTCAGGAGCAGTATCTCCAGGATGCTGCATCGCCCAGGACATGGTGCACCACTGGCAGAGAGGTCCAGAGAGAGGTACCAGGTTGCTCTCTAAAGAGTTCACAGGGAATGGATGAGACCAGTTTTAGGTCCCATGGAATGATGAAGCCATGCCCCTGCTGGCTCTTCACAGATAGGTGCAGGCCTGAACTCCAAAACTTGATGACCTCCCATTATATAAAAATTTACATCTGAACATTAGGGTTTTTTCAAGTGGAATAAAACATAGAACTATAGCATCAGAGACAAAGAGCAGTTATGAAAAGACAAAACACTTTGCACATTCATACCCATGGTTTCTTTGTCATTTCTTTTTGCTGGCTTTTTTCATTCTGACCCCTCTTTACTATAAGGAAATTCAAAACAACTTAAAAACAGGCTTTTAAAAGTACCAACAAAGTATGAATTGATCCTTTAAAAGAAGGCATACCACATTAGAAACCTCTGTGCATCATTGATACGGTAACTTAGGTTATTTTAGAGTATCCTAGGGCAGAAACCCACTGTGGTTTTTCTGAGCTGGCAGCACAGATGAAAAGATAACAGTTGTGACCAGAATTTTTGGGTATGAAACACATAAGAGAGCTGTTTGCATTCCTCCATCATGTGACAGAGAAGTGGTCAAGTAAACTTTAGCAGTTCAGTCCACCTACAGTTTTTAAAAATCACTTGTGATCTGCAACACAGCTGAAACAGAAAAACAGCAAACCCTTGGCGCCTGCTTGTTAACTCAATGCAGTCGCCTTGCCAGCTTATGTCCAACAATGCTCCATATTTCTAGTTTCTCCTCCATACTTAAAGATACTAAAAACCCATTCGGCATTTTCATGCCATCATTTTTCTCGTGTTAGAGGTCCCACCTTAGATGCCAAAGGGATCTTGGTCGATGGGTTTAACACTGAATGCAGGAGATCACGTTTCTTTTCCACCAGCGTGATACAGAGGTTGTTGTCCTAACTAACAGCAGAGGCATGACAAGGCTGGGTGTTCACAGAATGTTCATCCTTCTCCAAGCAGGCTAAGAGACATACTGAACATTCTGCCTGCTCTGGCTGATGGATACCCATGTGCTGGTGTGTGTGTGCCAGATAAGAGTGTGCTCGACAGCATCCTGCTGCAGCCTTGGCCTTAGAAAAGCCCACTTGTCCCTCCCTGGCTCTGTTTTCTCTCTGCCTCCTGAGAGGTGGCCACACTGCACTGGGCAGAAGCCTTGATACAAATACAAGGTATTTTTCCCACTGAAATTATACAAGTCAGCTGATCAGAATTGTTTTGTGAATTCTTGCTGATTTTGAGAGATATTTTGAGAGATATTTTGAGAGATTTGTTTCAATTGAGATAAAAAAAAAGGCAGTAGGAAAATAGGAAAGGAGCTTTGGAAAAAATGTAAATGTTTTTTATTTGGACGCTTTTGAAGTAATTTGAGGTGACGTTTCATTTTAAAATATACTTCAGTTTTATTTAGAGTAGAATAAACATCCTTTCCAAGAGCTCAGAACTGCAACATTTCATTTCAGCCTGGAAAAAAAAGACTTACAATAATACCTCTTCTTTTGCTGCTGTTCTTCTTGCTCTTACTTCTAATTTTTATGTCATTTAAAAAATATAATAATTCAGAAACAGTATGAAAAAAGTTACTTGGAGACCCATAAACTGTGGGGCTGGGAAAAAAAACCTTTCTGGGTTCAACATCTCTTTTCCATATCTCATGTATTTATATAGAAGATTATTGGGCTTTTTAGCATTTTTCATTCCTCTAACTCATGTCTACAGCAACAGTGTATGATCTTCCAGGAATTACCTGCTTCTAAAATGAGAGTGATATCTTCAGGTAAAGGTAAGACTTTTTTTTGCAATTTTTGCTGATGATGGTGGTACATGATCAGCGGGAATCGGAAAACCAGCATAGGCTCCTAGAAGGAAGGTCCACCACCTCTTTATGGCTCTATGCATTTTTTTTACACAGATCCATGAAACTCATTTTCAGTAGCTTTCCTCTTTTCTTTTCCCTACCTGACTTCCAAACAGGAGGTCAGGTCAAACTTCTGGCTGGTATAATAACTAATTACACCCCCTATTTGGCCTGGGATGCAGGGTGAAGCACAAATTAGGACCTGATAGCTTAGCTGGTGCCACAGCAGGTTATTAGATATGTGTCAGCGAGCAAAGTTCTGATCAAAGCTCACAGCGAGGCAGCCAGAGGTCGTGAAGCATGGCTGGGGACTGATTGCTGGGCTGTGGGCTAAGAGGAAGTTTGCAATGAAAGGCCATTAAGTTGCAGCCTTTCCAATCGGTGGAGCAAAGCTACGGAGAAACACTGATTGCTGAGTGGGCAGGGAAACAAGGGGCTCTGGAACAGACCCTGCTCTGGGTGATGGTGATGGCTCACTACATTTCTAAAGAGCTTTCCTAAGGAAAAGGCAGAATCCGTTCCTGAATGTCAGTCCTAAAAAGGGCTTATTAACCCATTCTCTTAATTTAAACGGGTTGGCCCAACGAAGCAAATCTTTTTTTGAAGTGCTGGCACTTTACAGAGAAATCTGGCTAGCTGTAAAATGAGCTGGCAGCAACAAAATGTTGCTGGTAGGGCAGAGAATGGTGAGGGCAGAGGGTTCAGTCAGGCACTTGGAAAGCATAGTGAGGTGTTTGAATGACAGCGTTGACCACTATAGAGAAGAAGTTATAACTGCCTTTTACACTCCAAAGTTTTCTATGTATTCTGCACAGCCATCAGCTGTATTTTGCCCGTTTTATGATCAGGGAAACTGAGATAAAATGAAATAAGCTTCACCTTTTGTTTGTTTGTTTGTTTGTTTGTTTGTTTTGGGGTTTTTTGTTTGTTTGTTTGCTTGCTTGTTTTTTCTAATGCTTAGATTCCTATGTCAGGCTTCCTGGAATCCAAATGAAGTAGTTAAACTGATTTGAGGAAGAATGAACAACCCTTTCCCTAGTTTTTTTTTCCCCATTCTGTTGCAGAAGTTAATCACTTGTGACCTACCAGTCACGTCTTGAGTCTTGTTTCCTCTCAGGTCTTTTTCAGAGCTCTGAGAAATTTTCCCAGTTACATGTTTCTTGAGGATAGTGTCCATCTCAATTTCTCTCTCCTTTTCCTCAGAAAATTTGAAATAAATCATGGCTTTCTGTATGTGAAGATGGGGACAAACAATTCCATTTTCTAAACACAGGTATAATATTTAAGTATGTGAACAGTTTAAAGAAACTAAGTATTTAAGTTATAAAATGACTCAAGACGTAAATAGCAGAGACTAAATATTTTCATGTCTGTTTGCAAAGGGCATCTTGAATATAAACAATGATAAATAGCTGAGAAATGTCTGGTGGCTCTGGCCAAATATGGATTATCAGAACCCAAGTTGGAACTTCCACACAGAGAAATTTGCACTCTGTCCACCTTTATTTCCAGTCTGGTTTGGGACAAAATCTCACATTTTTGGGGAAAGGAAAAGAATCTCATGAATGCTTCAGTCAGAAATGCTGAAATACATTTGTGTCACTTTGGCTTTCGGTTGCTCCCAGCTATGCTCTTGCAAAGTTAGAGAAATTGTAGCTTAGATGAGTCATGTCCAGAATTTTTGCATGAGGGCTTTTTTTTTTTTTTTTTTTTTTGCCATAACTACATTTCTCACGAACTCACGTGTCTCAGCTCAAGGGAAGGTTTCTTGATTTGTGAATCAAGTTCCAGCTTGTTTGGGCCATGTCACTTAGTCTAAAATAAGAACTGCAGGAGGGACAAATACTGTTGCAGCTATATCTTAGAAAAAGCTTTTACACAAGCTCCCACCTGGCTGGGAATCACTTTTCACCCCTCTCTCTACTTTCATTTGCACCTGGCTCACATTTTCCTTCTTCTCTTCCCTACCTGTCCTTGGGGTAAGACATGAAGTTGTCATTGGCACTGGTAATTGTTGACTGGTATAATGCAATTCCAAGGCATTTCTTCAGTCTGTCAATGAAGGCATACTTTTTAAAAATTACCGTTTATTATTTAAAGGCACATAATAAACCTCAAATAAAAGTAAGCTGCGGCTGTAGTTTTCTTCCTTTGGATCAAAATAATTGTAGTTCCATGTAAATGAATGAATTTAGGGAAAAAAAAAAAAAACACTGAAAAAAAGAGATCAAAATCTCTGTGTGGTATTTCACAGGTGACAGAAAACAAGAACAACATTTAATAGCTTTCCTAACTGCTTTCAACTATTTTCTTTTAAATAAAATGACTCACTGTGTTAAAGAAAGAAGGGAAAGAAAAAATTTGTTGCTGTTGGAATTGTCTTTTTCTTTCCCTTGGTATTGGAGGAAATGAGAAGAGAAATCTGTTTCATGTCTCTCTCTGTGATTTTCATACAACTTAACTAGATTATTAGAAATGTTCAGTAATAATCTGTAGATGAAAGGAGCGTTAACTCTTGAGTCTTTATTATGATTAAGGCTTGAAGTCATTTGAAAATTGTATGTGGAACATGATCTATTACATCTTATGGCAAATAGGAGCTCATATATTTAGGCTACAGCTAAAGAGTACCATCTGCCCATGTATTGAAGAACTAATTGCTAGCAAAAGAGAAACGAATATGTTTGTGACTTTGTACGGTAAACTCTGCAGTAAAGAGAATAAGGTCCTGATGTGGAACATTGGAGAGTCAGTTCTGCAGAAACAAACCATTTTTCTGCGAGGAGTAACAGTAGAGATCTTTTTCTTTTTATATCCTGAGACAGAAGGCAAGCCCAAGACTATATGATTTTATGTTGAATTTCCAAACCTATTACTGATAAGTTGGTTTCAATAGATGTTGTCGGTAATACTGCCAACAGCAAAGATGCTTTGGCAGCAGACCTGCTCCTGTTGAAGTCAAAGGCAAAATTCCTTAACCGGTAGTATCCATCCTGGTATTTATATATTTTAGAAATGAGCCAAACCCCCAGATTTAAAAGTGGTATTTGAACTTCCCTAAATTCAGGCTTAACTTGTTACTGGGCTTTAGGTTCTGCTTGCAGGGAAGCCAGACTGATGCCATTTGAAAATTTCAGATCTGGATCCAGTTTTTAATTTAATGTACTCTCAACACTTCAAGTTGTTCAGTTCCAAGATTTTAGTTCAGGTCTTTCTATTCTCAGTTTTATAACTTTATACATGCAATTGTTTGAAGTCTCTAAAATGATTAATGTGCACGCAACTCTGTGAAAACATTCTTTGGTGTTTCTCCAATTTGTGGTTTCATACATGAGAATAAGAAGCAGAGAAGAATATTATCCTTTTCTTGTACTGCAGCAAGTAACTCCACACATGTGAATATAGCCCCAAACACAGCAAAAATTACTCAACTGTATTTGAAACATTTTTGTGAAGCTTAGCTTGTTTTACTAAAGCAGCTGTTGTAATCCTATGTCTTTAAAATAAATAATTCACTTGTGTGAGGAAAGAAACCTAAGTGAATTTTTCAAGTGATGTAAGATGTTATTGGGAGAGTTACAGGAATTATTACTCAGAGACTTTTCACAAAGCTTTGGTAACACAATTACTTAGTCATGTTTAAACATCTCAGGAAAGGGTCCTTGGGGGCAAGAAGAAATCAGGGTTAACAGACAGGTAGGTAAAGTGTACGTATTTGGAAATGAGGATCTGCAGGTATGAGGTTCCATAGATGTATGTGTACACACAGCCCTCACAAATATGTATAAACACAATCTATAGACATTCTGGAAAATAGTGATTTAGAAAAGACCTCCAGCCAATATGAAGATTTTTTTTGTACTTAATGCCTTTTTCTGTATAAATTGTTAAAGTGCACTGTACGGTTCTGGCATGTAGAATCTGTATGTTATTAAGTTTGAGCAGAAAGTAATGCTATTCAGATACGTGATATCACTAAGATTGATACTGAAATAATACGTGCAATTCTGGTAGTCATATCTAAACCAGGATATGGACAAATTGGAAAGTGTTGACAACTACAGAATAATTTGAGTTTAGGGTCCAAACCAAAAATTTCCAGTCCCCAGTGAAATTGTTTAACCTCTGCTTCAGACACTCTTGCAAGGTGATTGTAGCAACCTCTTCAGTGCTTAAGATTTTTAAAATCTGACTGTTGTTGATCATTTTGGTCTGCCATTTCCTCTTCTAGTGTAGATATATGAGGGTAGTCTTTCCAGTTGCTTCGCCTACAATCTGCAAGAATTTTTACTGCCCTTCTTTTCTGAACCTTAGTCCGGAATGCCTTCATGCCATCCATGATCTCAGTTAGATGGAGGTAAAAAATGTTGTTTGACAAGTTAGATACACGTACATCAACTTACCGCAAGCTCCCAAGTCTGTGGCTTGTCTTTGCTAACACTGCCAATATACCCTGTAGATGAGGACTGTGTGTACAGGGCAGAAGAGGGTCTAATGGCAATGGAGAAATATCATGATCACCAGGGTTTCCAGGCTGAATTTGGATCTTGGATATCTAGCCTAGAACAAGAAATTTGCTGGACCCTACTGTATAGGCATGTATCAAATGGGAGGTGAACTCTGTAGATGGATAAAAAATTTCCCAGTCTGCACAAAAAGTGATGTAACACCCACATGGAGAACATGGAACAGTTGCAAACTTATAAGGAGATCCTCCCAGTCAAACAGTACTCAAAATTATAGATGAGTCTGCAAAAAAAAAAAAAAAAAAAAAAGTCAGCATCAACTGACATCTTCATCCACAGCCAATGCAAATCCTGGACCATACCCAGGTATAAGGTAAGACTGCCTGGAGCCAAAGATATCTCAAAACTCCCAATACAGTCAGCATCTCCTGACCCCACTCTGCTCAAACTCCTTTTCCACAAAAGAAAGAGCAAATCAATACCCAGCTAGTTTATGCATTTATGCACGAATCCCTAATGTCAGACTATAGATACATTTGTGGCAATGCATTAATATTGACATGGAGTCCACTAAAATATTAGTGAAGCACTAGAGGTATCGAGGACACTGAAATTACACAAATGTGACTATGAAAATTTAAATAATGTGGAGCCTGTTTATTGGACTCCATATATTAATACAATATTGCAAGTCATGTACTGTAAATCTTCGTATCCTTCAGCACTTGTATGTAGGTTATGGATAGCTTTTTGTTCTGTGTGTGCAGGGTGTTCTGGGTTTAGCTCTCTATTGACAGGTTATTAGTTTGAGCCACTTAGTTGCAAAGTGTCATTTTAAGTTGACATTCAGTGTGTGTCATGTCTCTTTCTTAAGAGAAGTTAGAAATCTTTATTAAAATCCTGTTGGATGCACTCTTAGGGTGCCATTCTGGAATTACATGACTGGAAATGAAAACAATATTTGATGTTAAGGTACCAAGGAGAGGACAGATCTTTATTTGATGTGAGTACAGCTCTGTCAAAGTATGTAAGCGTACCCCATATTATGGGTTCCCTCTACATTTCATCCCACCCAGAAAGTCAGCTTCCTTGTTGGAAATTTCCATTCTCCCAAAGCGTCTCCCCTGCAGGTTTGCACTGGTTTGAAGCATATCTAACATGGCAATTGAGAGGTTTGTTGGGTTCACATGCAACGCAGAAAGCAATTTTACTTTCATACTTGATGTTCTTGTGCACATCTGACCAGGGTAGCCGAGTGCACAAGTTGTAATCTTTCCAAAAGCAGTAGGTTGATATCAAAGACTTTGCAGTGAAGCAAGGAATTGTGGCAGTACTTCAAGGAACAGGTTTGCAATTAACTGTTAAATACAGATTGACGGAATGCCCCGCTTGGTTGCTGCAGGCTTTCCTTGCGCACCAACGATGACTGAATCTAAAGCACAGAGCATGGCAAAATGATAACCTGTTAGCAGGGCGGGGGAAAGCCAGAGAGAATTATTGGGTAGTTGGTAACATGCAGGCTGCTTAATGGTTTCAGAATAACTGCACAAAATAACAAATCAGACGCTCTGAATTACAATTCTGTTGACAAAAAAATGAAAAGGGAAGGAAAAAAACCAATCCATATTGTGTATATATGAGGTTTCTTTAAAAAATCAAAGTGAACTAGAAATTGCTCAGCTTACAAGCTCATTCAGCCATTGAAGGAGTGTGAAGATGGCAGTACACACAATTTGGAAAACAGAAGAGAAAAAACCCAACACTTTGCTTGAAAAAAAACATTAATAAATTGAGATTGCTTTTATAGTTGATGTGAACTGGTGTCTAGTGAGCTCAGTGGTTCTACTTTTAGGACAAGGCATATGGAACAGAATACTTTGATTCTGTTTGTTATCCAATACCTTAATTATTAGATATGCCTGTTTGCACTGTAGCCTTCTATGTGGATGGTAAGCTCCCTTCTGCAAGGGATGCCTTTGTCTTTGGTGTATAGCACTTTGTAGCATAACCAGACACTGAGTTCCGCTTGATGTCTCTATCATATAGGAGGCCATGATTTAAGATATAAGCCAAGTGTAACTGGGCTTCCAAGGATTCATTTCTCTAGGAAAAAGAGAGAGAAAGCCTCAAGAGAGTTTCTAATTTCATGCTCATGGTGATAGTTTTGTTTATATTGAAACCTCTGTCCTTATTAGTAGTCTTAATTACTTGTTACAGGGTGTTCTATGTTACTGTGAATTCTTTCAGTAAACAAGAGTATCTATTTTTTTTTTGGTGGTATGTCCCAGTGGATGAGCATACCTTTAATGGCAATGACCATCAGCACATCTAAAGAGCTTTGAGATTTTTGTAGTGCCACCCTTCTATGTATCATTGGCCAAGGGTAAACCTGAATCTGAAGATGTAAAATGGGAACTTCTGATACCTAAAGATTTCTCATATTTAAGATTTCTGAAACTCTTGGATTTCTGTGACTAGACACTCCTGAGTGTCACAGAGCCTCACTAGAAAATCTCTAGTTGCATTAAGAAATAGGAACTGAAATAGGAGTTTCTTCTTGTAGATGTCGCTCTCCAGACTAAACCCAACTTTTCAGAGGGCTGAGGATTTGTGAAGGATCTTCAATAAGCACCAGCAGAATTTGCAAAGGGTTACTCAATATGTGCCACGCTTTGGCACTAAGTTTTTAATGTTATTTGCTTAAGCAAATATTGTTGCTGAGCAGTTCATGATTTGACATGAACCTGAAGATCAGCACTGAAAAAATAAGAAAGTTTGTAGTGAAAGGGTATGGTGATTTCTCTATTTTCAGAACTTGGAAACAATGCAAACAGAGACAGGTCATAGCTGGTCTTGCTTCGACCGGGTTGTTGAACTAGATGATTGTCAATTGAATTATCCTACGACCATACAAAAAGTTGCATATAGATACCTGAGCTAATGGTCAATCTCACCTGAAAAATGAAGCCAGCTTTGAACCATGTCCTTCAAAGAGTAAAGATCACTGCCTTAGGCATTCACATTCCAGGAAGCTAACTGAATTTCTACTGTTTGTTCAGGAAAATCTCCTCTGAGACAGGAGCCTTCCAAAGTTATATCTGAATGACAGGTTTCTTGTCATTGTTATTCAGGCAATCTGCCAGTGCAGTGTTCTGCAAAGATCAGGATTTGATCTCTTCCTCTCATCCCCTTTTCGTGTGTCTATTCCATCCCCAAGATCTTAACCCAAGTGGTGTGTGCCAATATCAATACGTAGTACCCAAATTCACCTTCTGCATTCAAAACTAGGCATTTGCTGCATAACTAAATGTCAATAGTTGTTGATATTTGGAATCAGAGCCCATACAAAGAAAGTTATTAAGTGAATGACGGTCACTGGTCTCTTCTCCCAAGTCACAGGTGATAGGACAAGAGGAAATGGACTCAAGTTGTTCCAGGGAAGGTTTAGGTTCGTTATTAGGAAAATTTTTTACATGAAAAAGGTTATGAAGCCTTGGAATGGGCTGGCCAGGGAAGTGGTTGAGGCACCATCCCTGGAGGTATTCAAAAGACAAATTGACATGGTGCTCGGGGACATGGTTCTTTATCAGAGTTAGGTTGATGGTTGGACTAGATGATCTTAAATTCCTTTCCAACCTAGATGATTCTATGATTCTATTTTGTTTAATGGGAGAAGTCAGCCAGCTCAAGCCAGCGAATTAACTGGAAATTGCTAACAGATAAATTCAAGTTGAATTCAGGGATTCTTGTGCTCTAGCGCTGCTGTCTATTAGATTAGATGTTGGACTGCTACTAAAGGCCCAAACTTCAAAACTACTTTACAACCTTGAGTGGAAAATACAAATATCCCCAGTGGAGCTGCAGTCTGGTCATGAAGGAAATTATTAACTCAAAGCTTTCATTTTAATTTTTTATGTAGATTTTTACAGGATTGACTCTTCTCCTGTGCAACTAGGAATAGCAACCTGGTACTGGTTCGAGCAGCCTTTGGACTATTTTGTGAAAGCCTGGAAAACTGCAATAAGGAAGAAGGTGGAGAAAAAACCCCTAAGGATGGTATGGAAAGAGATCATATGAGTCAAAAAGAGTGAAGACAGCATTTTAATATAATGATTATATAGTCCTATAATAGAGCAGATTAAGATAGTGATTATTGTCCTTCTCCATTTGATTCAAATTACTGTCCTTTTGCTAAATTTGTTGTGTGCAAATATACACGTGGAAGAAAATTTATGAACCAGAATTAGTTTTATTTCCTGACCTTTCTTTTACTTTTTAAAAAATTGTATTTATCTGGTATTATTACTGTCAAAAGACAGTAGATTTCTGAGAATGAAAGATATGATGGTAAATGAACTCATGTTTTCTTGGTTAGAAAGGACACGTTTTCAGCATTTTCCCTTTCAAAAGTAGATCTTTCTCTCCATATCTAACCTAAAGGTAGGGATTCTTCAGTAAAATGAGGCAGAGACCAAACTTTTTAAATGCAGGGTGAGCTACAGTAGTCTTACAAACATAGTCTCAGCTCTGAGCCTGAAACATCTGACCTAGAGCACAGCTGAAAATGCAGTTTGTCGAGTAATGACTTGCTCAAATGCCGGTAAACCAGAAAATCAACAGGCTGGTCCAGCTACAGAATCCCATGGTTTAACCTCCCACTCAGCCACAGCCTGTGTGGGTGTGCCAGGAGGCAGAAGGTCATACACCCTTCATGGGGGATGCTGTGAGGCACTTGATCTTCTCCTGCCTCAAGCCAGCAGTTTCGCTTTTTGCTTATCAGATCACAAGTACCCTGAGAAGCTTTATTGAAGTAGTGTTAAGTTTTCCAGAGAACCTTTGACAATCCATCACGGCCATGCAACCAATCTTGTTAGTGGCGTAGTCTTGAGTTAAGGGCAATGTGGCTAGAAACTCCAAGCTGTAGTATACGTATTTCAACTGACATAAGGCTATCAGATAAAAAAAAAAAATAACATCTATATCTATCTGTGAAGTCCCCTTCTCTGGTGACCTTCAAGACCCACCTGCATGCAGTCCTGAGTGATGTGCTCTGGGTAATCCTCCTTTATCAGGGGAGTTGGACTAGGTGATCTCTAGAGGTCCCTTCCAACTCTGACAATTCCGTGATTCCGTGATCTTTTTCTCTCTCTATATACGCACATGTATACATGGCCAAAAATAATGAATACTATTTGTTTCTATGACCAACTTTCTTTAACCATTTAACTACAAGGCTGTCCAGGGGCTAAAGCCAAGAAATTCCAGCCTAAATGTCTATGAAATGTGTCTGCATTTCATAAAGTCTGAAAACTGTTTTGTCAACAGTTTTATCTCAGCTAACGCCTGAGATAAATGGAAGGCTGGAGTTTTAGATCACGTTCCCAATCTCTTGCTAACTGCAGCCAGTCACTGAACTGTCATGTTCCGGAGATTGCTTTCACATTCTTGTGAATTAGTGTAGTGTGTGTCAGCATTCCTTAAGAAGTATCATTCAGTTCAGAAGCTTTCAGCCTGTTGCAAGCTCTGTCCTCCTCTGAGCTGGAGTCCAGGAGATACAATACCACTTCTTTGGGGAAGAGAGTGATCCATCATCATCATGCCTTAGTGTCTCACTGGCAGAAATAGCGAGAGAGGTACCTATTGACCAAACTTTCTAGAAGAAAATGAGAAAATATATTTAAAGAGTAGAAATTACATGAGAGTAGAGAGTTTGATCTCTCTTTGAATCCAGTCTTTTTCTCAGCTCAGAGTTAATTGAGTTGATTTTGTTGAGTCACCTCAAACAGTGCTATGAAATGAGGTCCCACAAAGAGTGAGGGGTGAGATGCACAGTTCCTAGCTTTGAACATCAGCATTGCTCACATCCACAGCTCAGCTAGTCTCGTTCAGCTGCCTTTATAGTTGAGTTGAGAAAATAAAGGTGATATTGGAGCATAGTTTTTCACATCCTGAAATAGGATGCAAAAATCAACCAGTTGACTCCATTGTTTATCAATGGAGTCTAAGGAGATTAGCTCAGATGCAGAAGAGACGTCTGCATTACAGATGCCCAAGATAGCTATGCTTCCCATTTCATACAAGGAAAAGTGTCCCCTTCCTTCCTGATGGCATTCAAATTACTGCGTCCACCACATCTTGAGAAGGTCCTAACTACAGGCAGTAGTGAGAAAGTAACCTCCTATCTTCTGCAAGCAGTCTGTTTAGACTGTGCATAGAAATGGAAAAGGGAAAAAACTGAATGGTGCTGGAAAGAGAAATGTAAATGAAGAACAAACCAGGAAGAATCTAATTCTGCAGCATTGTAATTATAGTACTCTGTAAAAAAATAGTGGGACTCCTAATAGCTGTTCCACTCATGCTAGAACATTTCTGTCTTCAAGTGTATTATCATCAGTGCATAGGTGACATTAGAAAGAAACCTCAGAACAAGACCCAGCATGTCCTTTCCAAGTGAATGTCATGAGCCCTGCACTAAAATAATTATTTTTCTTGCAGCTTGACCATGCTGTTGCAGACGTTGCTCAACATCAGGAGGAAGGACAGAGTATTTCTGTGCTGAGTATCTTCTGACCTGGAGACTAGAGACAAATTTCCAGGGAGATTGAAATAACAACAAGGTAAATTAGGAAATGAGCACTTAAATTTTCCAGTGCTTAGGTAAGTGATCTAGCCTAAAGGTTATGATATAAATGCCTGGGTGACTCCGCCAGTCACAAAGTGGTAGTCATCCATGCTTTTTCCAGGGCTTTTAGGCCTGTTGATGCCTGTCAGGAATGCTGTGATGATGCCTGACAGTCTGGCCTCTTATTCGAGACCTAGGCAGAGGAGCAACTTGTTGTAGACTCTGAAGTTGTCTATACTCAAACCAGTGTGGTTCTACGTTGTGTTGCCAGGAGAAAAGCAGTTATGGATTTGTGTAGTCTGAAGTGCCTGGACAATTTAAACCAAACTGAGGTGAGGCTGAGTGACCCCTAGTGTCAGGAAGAAGATTTTAGGATGACAGTTTGGGATTTGGGAACACAAATTCCTTTCAGTCTCTGCTTGATTGACTACATGGAGAAGGACACCAGTCTCCTCACTGCCATGTGCAATTGGACAGTCTCTGTCATCAACAAGGACACATTTATCTCAACACGGAGTGATTTTGAAAAACCCTTGTGATTAGGTAAAGCAGATATAAGGACCATTTTTGCCCACTCTTGCAGGACTCATGCCCAAGATAAATGAGATAATCTAGCAGGAAACAGCAAGATATCTCACGTTTGTTTTTAAACTGGGTGAGGGCCAGAAGACGGCAGAGGAGGAACCACAATGGACTTCAGTCCAAACAGTAGAAAGAGACATGACCACCATACATGTATGTGAAGTCCCAGCGTCCTCTACAACTACACACAAGCAAGGTCTGGAGATTGTCCCATGGTGAAGCATCAGCTTTAGTTTGCAAATACCCCTGGAGCAGTAACTGCCCTTTCTATGCCATTTGTGGAGAGTGGGCCTTGCTGCTGTTTGAAGTGCATGTGGATTTTTTGGGAGGCACTATGGGAGAAAAGTCTGTAGAGGGGTTTTGTAGGGGTTAGAGGGGTGCTGGCTGTCAATAAAGCCATTTAAGGGTGTGTTGGACTCTTAAAGGAGACATGTTTCACCTTCACCTTATAACAGTTTCAAACCACCTTCCCAATGAAGGGGAGAAATCCTTAGTCCCACAATACAGTGCCATAAAGGAGTAAATGCAGGGTAAGAGGAATTTGTCGACATCTGGGTTGAAAGTTCATTTCTTGCACACATTAGGTTGCCTGAGTTTTTTGTTTCCCACATGTTTCTAGTTGTAGTGGAAGGGCCTGTGACTGAGATCCAGACCTGATGGACCGTGAACAAGAGCATGAGTGTGAGGAGAGAGAAGAAAAACTCACAGCAGCTGTAAGCAGAGAGCTGGGGGCTGAGACCTGTCGGGATTAGATAGAAAGGTAAGAGGCACGGTTTCTGTGCCGAATCAATGTATTCCAATAGAGAGAAAAAGTTCAGCTCTAAAGAAACGAGCCTGAATTTTTTATGCTTTTGAAAGGGTTTTTTAATGTGCTGCTGGGTAAGCTGGGCCCTTTGACATGCTTGCTTGACAACTGGGAAACATGGTTGTGCCTAGACAGAAGGACATCAGAATTTGTTCTTCTCTCCGCACTGAGGCTTCAGCATCTTTCACAGAAGGAAAAAACACAAAAAAGCTTTCAAAGAGTTGCAGTTCATGGCAGAAGCAAGAAGTAAGGAAGAAAAAGAAATAGATAACAAAGCTAAAATGACCTTGCAAGAAATAACTATGGTTCCAGTCACTTTGATTAAATTTTATAAATCTGGAAGTGCCTGTTAGTGCCTGTTTTCTCAAACTGATGTCCATTAAAAATGTGCTGGGGTAGAAAAGAGGTGGAGGAAGAGTTGAGATCTCAGTGTTGCAATAAATCATACAGCAGGCCTTTTCAACCTGTCCCTTCTTAAAAGAGAAATACCCTAAATTATGTCACAAATTAGAAATATCTTTCTTGTAATACACCTGCCAGAACATACACTAGTCGATTCCTCTAAAATACCATGAAAAGTGTATATTTATGACACAAAGTTCTCTATCCAATGTATTTTTGATATGAAACTTCATATCTTCTTCATATTTGAGGTACTGTCAAACTTTTTCCACCATTTTAAGTAGTAAGTGATGAAGAACAGAAAAGTAAGGAAAAAAAAAGACTAAAGAAATCTGGGATTATGATGAAATCACATGGTCCAAGTAACAGGTATATTTTGAAGATGCCAAAATTTTAATTAAAAAAATTAAAAATCTCAGAAGCTGGCAGCTCTTACAATGAAATTCATATTTTTTTTGTTGTCCAAATGATCAACTTTCTCTATGAAAGTGGAAGTTTCAATAAAAGAAAATAAAATTGTAAACACACTTAATACACAGTGACAGTTCCTATTTCAAACACAGGGAAATAAAGACCTGATAATATAATACCTTTCTTTTTTCAGAGCAAGAGATTTTATTAGCTCTAATTCAGGTTTTTCCTGACAAAATACAGCCCAAACTTCCACCATATGATGTTCTAATGGTTGTAAAGAATTTGGAAGGAACCTTCCCTTCTCCATTTCAAATGTTGATGTACAAGGTGGCAAGGGGAGAAAAGCTGACCTCACATTTAGTAATGTCTCAGAATATCCATTATTATCAAGACATCCTACTTGTGCAGCAGAGAGATTGCCACCACTTACTTCAGGTAGCTAAGCACAGAGTAACCCAGGTAAACACAGAGACTGCCTTCTGTCAGATCGGTTCCTGGATTTGGTTTGTTGGGTGGCCAACAAAGTGTTAATAGAATAAGTGACTGGGGAGAGATGAGACAGAGGACCACGACAAAGGGAGGAAGACCCTTTCTGCATCAGTATGGACTTCAATGGTTTGAAGTGATATTGCAACTAACCTACCTAGGCACTTTCAACTGGCAGTAGAGCGACACATCTAGAGATGTTTAAATTAGATGTTCTAAAGATCTACTTGAACTGGAACACCCATCTGGGAACTGTCTGTTCCCAGAACATGGTATTGAGCCACATTGCATCCTGACACTGCAGTGCACCATCCTTTTCCTCCCCATGCCTGGTTTCTAGGAAAAAAAGAATATATCTGTAGGGTTCACAACCAACATCCATGACCAGGACCCTGATTTGAGCATGCCCTGACAATATTCCTGCTGCCAACTTCAAACATGGCACCTCCTTGGAGGTGCCCACCCTCTGGGGCCAAGCATCCCTGTTAGCAAACTTACTCAACTGTTGTCCATGCTACCACGCCAACTCTTTAAGGGCTGTTGCAATGCAGTCAAAAGGCAGCTTATTTTGATGTAGGAAAACTGATGTAGGACTGGTTGTCCACCTCCTCACCAAGGATTTCTCTCTCACACTCTCTTCAGCCCAAACAGTTAAACCATCTCATTCTCCTTGCAGCAGGACTGCCTAAATCTCAAGAGAACAGCATGAGTACCAGGCTGATACTCTTGCTACTCAAGAGAGATGGTGCTGCTCCACTTCTCTGTCAGCATTGAACCATGCTTGACCTGAAACATCTAGTCCCAAATTGTCATTTCCCTAAAGGCCACAATGTATGTGTGGAATTAACTATATAATTAGATTATCCACCATCATGGCCCTGGCAGAATGAAATATTTTGAGCATAAGTAAAACAGCTGTATTATGAGCTAGGAGTAAGGTAACATTTTACAGACTTTTACACTACAACAAAGAAAGATAAGTGTGACATGAAAGCAAAAGTCTTATTTGTGTATGTCTTTGAAAAGTCAATCTACACAGACTCAAAGCATCTGTTAATCAGATTATGGGCCATATCCTGCTCCCAAAACAGTTAATAGCAAAGCTCTCATTGATTTCCTCAGGACAGAAACATGCCCTAAAGGAGCACTCTACTTCTTCATAGACCTGTTTGTTGGAGAAACATGTGTTCTTTTCACAAAGGCAAAGCAATTTCCTGGAAGCAAAAACTCCTACCTGTACTCTTAACAACTCAGGCTATTTTAGGAACTGAAAAATTCTATCCAGCATTAGGATTACATTTTCAAAAATGTTTCATCAGTGTTTCTCAGGCTGCTTCTATGCCACCCATGAAGGAGCAGGAGCTGTTTTTTGATTTGCAGGAATCATGCTTTCTGTGGATCTTTATTCCCCACCCCAGAATGTCTATTTCCCACCCTCTCATATTAATTGCTGGTTCTGAGCCCCTGTTAAGATGCAAGTTGGCAGGTGAAACATTTGTACCCATCTCCATAGAGGTGATGGTACGGGGAATGCTTGTCTCCATCAGACTGCAGGATCACAGCCGATGTTCTTGTTCTTATGTCATCCTGACAGTGTTACATGCCATTTGTGACTTTTGTGCCCACAACTATTTCTTCACGGTCATCCTTTACTTTAGCACTTCTCTCTTAGTTCTATTTATATGCTCTTGTATTGTATTCAAATCTTGCCCTTTCTTATACAGAAATCAAAATGGGGCTGTGGTTGTCTATATGTAAGTTACATTGTTTAAGTTTCTTGCAGTGACTTTTGTCAATGAGTAACAGTAACATAACCTGCATCACCTTAGCTAAAAAGTTCCTCAACATAGAGATTTAAGTATTTCCAAGCAAAATGTGTGATTTTGGGCTCTTCTGTTACTTAATGTGGCTGCTAAACCATTGCAAAAGGGGAATGATTTATCTGCATTTCAGTCCCCAGAGTCTGATAATTGGGTGCTTTTGGAACACCCCACCATGGACACCAAAAATCAGGAGTGGTGTTGGAAGATCTTGGTCATGGTGACTGGCTCCCTGTAACCTATCCACTTTGGAGGTGAGGATATGATGGTACAAAGAGCGCTTTGCCATCTTGGAATATAGATCACCTTCCAGCTTATGCAAAACGAGCTTTGTTGGCTGTTGCTTACATCGCTGCCTGTTCTCCAGCCCACCATGACACAGAGGGACACTTCTCTATTCCACTTGCGCTAGAATCTTTGCTGCCTCAAAAATATGTCAGTAGTTAATTTTAAATCTATTAATTCTGACAGCTCGACAGCGACAAACAAGTTTTCAAGGGCTTCCTGAGTACAAAATCTGGACTGAAATCTCTAGCTATATAATTTCATCAGCAGGAAGTACCTTTTGCAGACCTCAGTGCTAGTCAGATAGAAACCACAGATTCTGCTTCTGTTGATAAACCCCCTACATTAAAGACTTCAACCTTCAACAATTTTCAATTCCAAGCAGAAAACCCTGACAATTTTATTTCCCATGTGCTTCTCATTTTCCAAGAGAAATGTAATGTCCTCTCCCACTGCATATCAGTTTAACTCAGTCCACAGCAGCAGAGAAAACTTTCGGAAGGTCATTTTCCAGAAAGCTTACTGCTTTACGTTGGCTAGAAATGGCTTCTTCCCCTGTATGTGTCCTAAAACTGCATGTGTATTTAGTCCTCCACAGCATTAATTCACAATCATGCAGAAGTTTTAAACAAATTGCCTTCAGGCTGCTGTTTCCACACCAGAAGCCTCTTTCTATTTCCAGTTGTGTTATAGAGTCTCTGCATTTACATAAATGGGAACCAGGACAGGCTCTATTGAAATGGAACTAATTTCTCATACTGTCTCATACAGATCCCAGCCTTAGTTCAGTTTGTTATATTTATATAATGCCTGTATTCCTCAAGTATTTAAGTATCTGAAGACTTTTGTGGACTGCGTTAAGCCAAATGACTAATGTATGTCACGTAAAAATTCTATATGCCCTGTATGAAGTGCTGCCATGGAACAGGGTCTAGTAAGCACAAAGGACTGGCCAGCTGCCTTCAAGTAAATTTTATGAAAAACTGAAATTTTGCCTTGAATTCTATCATTTCTAAAGCTGAGGGATTGACTTCATGCTGTAAGGAGACATCTCTATCCAAACCAGGACCTCAAACCAGCCCTTTCTTGACAAGGGAGGGGGAGTATGCCCAGTAGTGGTGTAGTGGGAGGTGGACATGGGTAAACATGCCTTACCTAGGATTTAGGCAATATAGTTTATTCACTTACCGCCTGGTCTACAATCTGGGTTGGAGGAATATATTGGCTTTCATGAAGTAAGCAGACAAATCTAACTTCACTGTAGTGCAGCAGTCAGAGCACTTCTGAGGAGCACAGTAAATTTATGTTCAGTTTCAGCTGAAGCACGATCTAAGCTTCCATTTCCCTGAGAAAGCTGTTAATCTTTAACTCTTTAGAGAGTTTGAGGTGCTCTATACTGCCCACTTAAAGGTATTTAAAAAGTGATTCTCCATTCTCTTGGCAAGAAAGCCTAAAAGAAAACATTGTTCTTTAGCGACTGAGGGTTCATTTGGATGAGAAGTCCTACATGTTGGTCCCTGCATTTGAGTCTTTTTTTGCATATTGTCTAATGACTGTTGCATATGAAATGACCAGAAATCACCCTTGGAATATGCACTGGCATCTAGGCTGCTTTCTCATCACAGGCAAGCTATGTAATTGCTAGGCTCTTAAATCGTGTCCTTGTGTTGTTGCTCAATTAATCTTGGGGTTCTTTTTGTTTTTAGGATTCTTTTTTTTTCCTTTATTGTTTATATTCTTTTCATAAATGATGTGTGTATGGGTACACAGAGCAGAACAGTGAAGCTGGTTTCCCCTCTCCTGGACAAGTGGTCTGACAAGAGCCTACGCTGTTTTGAGGGCACGAGGGGTGTCCTTCCTCTTATTTTAAAGGGTTTTAAATACTCTTTCTTTCTATTTAAAGCATCCGAGTTAGGGATCTTGAAAGCATGAGGGTATCTCTTCATGAACATAAATGAAAGGTCTGTGTCCCATCCCATCTGTTACGGTCTGAAATGCTCCAGCGTCGGGGTCTCAGTACTTTTATATATCTATGTGTTGTAAAATATTTTTAATATTCATTGGGCTTCTGAAACCTGAAAGTTCTTCCTTTTTGGATTTTCTTTATTCCTTCATTTTAGCTCTCATGGTGGCAAATTTGATTTATTTTTCAATAGCTTATTTACCAAACTTAACAAAAGGAATGAAATTTTTTTTTTTCTTTCCTGTGTATACTGAAAAATTGGAATTCCTTTTTTGGATGCATGAATGTACCTACAAACAATCAGAAATGTTCAAGGCAGGGACAAGAGAAGGTGATTTACTGGAGGGAGCAGGCTTATTTATTTGACTATGGTTTTTATTATTGACGTATTTTAGGAAATCTACCCTTCTTAGACTCCTTCCATTGTCGGTCAAAAAAGACATTTTATGATGGTGTTTCTGAGAGGCCATTTGCTTTGCATGTTTTTGGTGGTGGCAGCGTTCATCTCCCACCCATAACCCTCAGTACACTTGATCTGGGCTATAGGGAGGGCTAAAGGGGCTACATTGCCACCTGTAGGCACATGACATCCTGAAGAAGGTGACTTTTTTCTTATTTTCTCATGCAACTCACTGAGCAGAGAGGATGGCAACGTGGGTTTTCTTTTCATCTTGCTGCTGTTTGCTCAGACATACATGTTTTTCCTAATTCTGCAAATAAAGTGTTTAAGTTAAAAAACAGCCTCATAGAGGAGGAAGGGATTTAATTTTGATTACTTTTGTGGTCAGGTGTGCACTGGCATTGAGAGGGAGTTGGCTGTGGAGTTGAGTTTTTTTGGGTGTTCTGACATTTGAGTTGTGATATGAGTTGAGGTAGATGCGGATGTTAATGTCACTGTATCTGGTGATAATCTTGGTTTTGAGTGATTTTGTTGATAAGTGTTGATAAGTGATGGGTGGCTTTGAGTAACCTTGAGTAACACACTTCAGGTTAGGTTCATGTAATATTATATATGCTGGTATCAGTTTTGTGAGAGAAATATAGAATTGTGTGTTTTGAACAGTAAACTCATAAATACCGATTACAAGACAGGATTTGAATGTCTGATCTCTGGGTTGCTGGTTGGCAAACCCTATCCAAAAGTTTCTCTTCTGGTCTGGTGCAGAAAAAACATTAATATCAACAAAAGCTGGAAGGAGGTATTTTGCCTGAAAGTTTTCAACATATTTTGAGTTGTGTTGGTGAGTTTATATTGCTTTCATTAGTTGCATTGCTGTAAAAGCACAGATATCTACTTCAGGGTCACAGACTTCTTGCTTTATATGCTGTGGGTGGGATTTATCTTCTCTCACTTTAGCCGTCTAGAGGTTAGGCATCAAAGCTCTTTCTCTAGTCTATGAAGACAGGTATGCAGCCACAGAAGACAATTGATGCCGTCTGTTTTAGGATAAGATTAATGGTCTTGCTGATGTCCCACATCTTTTCTCTATTTATAGTGGAGGTAGACCAGGTTATTCATGTAAACTGAAATTCAAATCGTCTATGTGAGAAGACTGCAGCTGAACTAAACCCTCTCAATTCCCTTTGCAGTCTATGGAGACCATGAGTATTTCAAGCGTGACTCATCCCACCTATTTGAGACATCTATTTCAGAATAAGATAATAAGATGTCTGAATGAGATTCCGTCACGGGACTAGCTCAGGTGCAGGCACTGACTACAGACTTTGACATTTGCTTGCAGGAATTTTTCCTGAATAACTAACTTTTTTCTAATTAAAGATAGAACTCAACTTCATCTTCTGTGTAAATAAAATATGAACAAAGATCATAAAGACACACTGAATCTAAGATGAGAACTAAGACAATGCAAGGATGGCCCGAGTGTGGATTATCTACTGGAGGAGCTACACCGCACCTTGAAACATGTATTTCAGCCTTTTGGTAAATTGTTAAGAATTAGCTGGGTTATTTTTTTTTTCATGTCAAAACCTCTCTGGAAAAACCCTGTGTATTTTTGCAAATAAATATTGAAGTAGCAAATAATTAGTGTCTTATTAGCATACAAAACCTAATTTTATGGCATGTACAGGAAGTATACCTCGTATCTTAAGTTCCAGACCATCCTTTAATAAAAAATCCATTTTCCTTCTAAACTACCTGGTAATAGTAGGAAGATATTCCTGTCTGGTAAGAGATGCTGGCAATACAGTGTTAATATCAGTTGTCAAACTTAAATATTTCTGTTTGTCTTGGTTGAAGAGTGAGCAGTTTAATATTTTTTCTGGTTTACCAAATAAAAACCAAAATGTTATCATTTTTTTCCCATCTAGTGGGTTTGTTTTATTATTGATTTTTTTTTTCTTGTGAAGTCTTTTTAACTGCAAAAATACAATTCCTCCAAGCTAATTTTTTTCTTACGTGGAAGACATAGTGCAAGTTCTTTTGCTTGTCTATCCATGATATATTTGTTCCTGACTGTACAGGATACTCTTTGGCTCAGAAGTGAATATTTCAAGAACCCTGATAGACTTTTGCAAACTCTTTTTCTAATCAATGGATTCATTTTAACAGTTTTAGGGAGTCATATCAGCTCCAGTAATGGTGCTGGATTTTTGGAACAAATCCAATACTTTTCTCAAAGGACTTGAACATGCATTCACTTTTCTTTTTGTTTCCTGTAAGTCTGCTTGCAGATGAGGACTCTTCCCTCCCTTTCAAACACAGGAATGAAAGAGCTTCTCCCATATGCAAATGAACATGAAAACTTCCTTCACAGTAATATTTATAAATATTACTGATACATTTGCATCTATACAGCCATAGTACTAATCATCATCATATTTATTTTTTTAACCATAATGTGATGACACAAGCAGCTTTCTATTTGATTTTCCAAGTAATTGTAATTTGCCTTCTTCAGCTTTATCAGTCGTTTTTGGAATTTAAAGGTGGTTAGTATAGGCCAGGGTCTAGAAATTTATTTTGTTCTTGTTTCTTTGTTTTAAAGGGAAAAGGTTGTTTGCTTTGAGTAGTTTGCTTGTTTAATTCTTCTAAGTAGAAGTCTTATTGTTTGCTACACAATCCTGGTGCCATTAAAGCAACCATTACCCTTTACCTTTTTAGTAGAAAGGGGAGTTACTTTGTGGTTTTGTACATGTATGTAGTTGGACATGTACAACTAAGGAACTGTTACCTTAAAAATGCATACTGAAGCAAAAACTGCAATCTTCCTTCCCACACCCTCATCCTTTGACTTGGATCAGTAAACACAAGTTAAGGATTTAATTTCATAACAAGGAAATAAGATATTTACAATGGTCAGTGGAGGTTTGATCCGTTATCGTGTTCTCTTAATTTCCTATCTCTGCATTGTTTCTTCTCTAGACATATGTCGATTGGACACTTTAATAAGGCTTGGCAGAAGTCCCCAGAATAATCTGTTAATAGAAGAATTAGTTTCATTTTGCCCTCAAAAAGACAAGAGTGTTACCTCTCTTCAGAACTGGAGATTTTAAAGTATGGAAAAGTCAAATTACTTATCAAATCACCTGACAGGTATTTTGCAGACTTTATAAAAGATTTTGGAAGACTAAACTGTTACATCAGCTCTTTGGCCTTGGAGATTTGGGCTGATCTTTTGAGTTACTAGAGCTGTTATTTAAATGGCATAGTTCTCTACCTCTATTTAAAATCTTTAGAACACAAAGCCAGTACATAAAGCATGACCTTGGCTGAATTTACAACCTAAAAATGTGAAAAGAACACAACAAATCTGAGTGACATGTAAGAATTAATATCGTGTACAATATAATGCAGTATCACTGCAGATAAAACTGTGATGGGAATGAGACAGTGACATCTAAGTAAGAATATTGTTTGATTTTGGTTGGGGGAATTACACAGGGGAGCTGCAGCATCCTGACCACAGGAAATTCATGACTATTTATGCTGGTGAAATTTTCAAAGCAGAGACCTCCACAGAATGATTTCACTATACTAAGAAATTACAATGTAGGAAGTGAAGCCAGTTGTCACTGACAAAACTTGGCCTTCTTGAATTCAATAGGTATTTTACTAATGGTTTCGATGAAGGGCAGAAGTTGACCTCCAGGTTATCATGGAAGATATAGGCAGAATGGGTTGGAGGAAAGAACTTGGAGAAAGAATGTGGAGATGGGATGCAGGCAAGCCAAGTGGGAACATAAGTGAAGATCTGTAGGGGGGTACCCCATCCTTGTTTTAAACAGTAAAGTAACTTCTCATAGTCATAGTTCGAAAGAGGAAAATTTAGAGTGCTGGTGGTACTGTATTCCTTAAACCATGAAGCAAATTAAAAAAAAGACTTCAAATTTTTTATTTCTTATATTTTAATTATTTGTAGGAAGGGGTGAAAAGTGGAGTTATTTATGATTCTAATGGTTAGATCTGGCAATCATGCTTCAGGGCTTGGGTACAGAATTTACATTGCAGATGTCTGTTCCCATGGGAAACACGATGAGTACTGAACTCATTTCAGAGGTCCTTGTAGCTTTCGATAATTTATCCAGTTTGGCCAGAACCACCACTCAACATGCTGGTTTCTTTATAAACCTTTCCAAAGCTTGTGTGTCTTTCAGGATCCTTGATTCATACCTTTTTTTGATCTCTGTTTTTAACTGGACAACTTCAACACCTAATATGACAGGTCTGGCTAGAACGCATAAAACCTAAGGTGATCTCATGTAATATTTTTTCTGCATCACTGGTCAAGTATTAATCCAGAGAAAAGTACATGAATCCTACAGTATCAGATGTGAAAGGTGAATGGTCTTCTTCTCATTATACCTTCTCCTGCTTTCTAACAGTCGATGTTGTCACTCTCTGAAGTGTGAGGTTCCCTGTCTCTCCTTATCACAACTCTGGTTCATGCAAAACAACCTGTCCCTTTATCACAGTATCCTTTTGTCTAGTGGTTTTTGGATTTTTAAAATCAGTATTTTATCTTGACTTCCCACTTTTTTTTAATTTCACTGGATGCCCTTTCTCTTTGTTGCAGAAGTAACCAGATTATCTGTTCTTTTCAGCTTGTAGGGTCTAATCCAAAGCCATTTTAAGTCAATAGTTTCATTCCGCTGACATCAATGAGCTCTGGATGAGGCCCAAAATGAACATGAGTTAGCTCAGTTTGATAGGATGGGTATTAACTATACTGATTGCTACTGGAAACAAATTTATGAGCTTCTCACTCTAGAAGCCAACCACAATAATTTTAATTATACAAAAGGAAGTATTTCTTGTGTAAAAACATTCCAACTACTTCCATTTCTTTTAAGCTACTTCAAAAGTGGGCAGAACTACAAAGTAGTATTGAAAACTCAGGATGGGGTGGAGGGGTATTTCCCTTCCTCTGAAATTCCTCCCCCATATATGCATACTGCTAAACCATCCCTAGCAGGGATTACTTTTATCTCCAGCTCATGAAGAAACTTCTGAAGAGTTTTTTGCTTTTGTCCTTGGAATACGCCACGTTGTGCAAAATGGCATGCGAAACTCTTTCTTGAAGAAGGAGCTCGAATGGCTCCTGCCATGTGCTTCCCCTCTCCTTCCTTTGCCAGTATCAAACTTCCCATTGTGCAGGATATAATATAGGATACCTGTGTCTCCGTTCAAGCATTTAAAAATGAGCGCCCTACTGAAGATCATCAAGCTACTGAAGATGTACGCAAACCTGCTAAATTGCATATCCTGCATATCAGGTGAGTAGATATGGCAAATTTATCCTTCATCTGTATGTAGCTATGCCAGTACATTTTATTGAAGGTTTGTATCTTCTAGGCATCTGAACAGCTTAGTGTCAATAACCGTACTGGTTTGATCTAAAGGGTTGTATTTCAACACAGAAACGAGGAGTGATAATTTTCCTCTATCAGCCAAACTGTAAATTTTTCTGTTGGTACTAATAGCAGCGATGGTCCCATGCTTGAGGTGTTTGAACAAAGGTCCAGGTTAGTCAAATTCAATTTTGGTTATGACTGATGTACCCTCCAACAGATCACACAGTGTGTAATACTGCAAATCTCTGCCTCAGTTCCCTTCCTGCACAATGGTGCTGCTGTTTTAGGCTGTAAATTCAGTTAGGGATTATTTTGCCGCTCAGAAACTGCTACTTTTCACAGTGGGACTCCAGTCTCAGTTGGACCTCTGAAAGTTTCTCTTGCTTCTTCTCTCATTTGGTACTCTTATGACAATGTATAAGAAGAGGAAAGCAGGAAGAAGTAGATTTTTCCTCCTCTCACATCTACCTTCCTTTGTTCATGTGTATTTAGAAGTATAGCTTAAATAGCAATGCAGTTGAAGAGTATTCTTCTAAGATGTTTGGCTCAGCACCTCTAAGTAGACTATCAAAACATTTTCTACCCTGTGGAGTGCAGAAATATGCATTAAATGGGAAAAAATATCAACAAATCTACTCAGCTTCTGTGAAGAGACTCATACTTCTTTGTACTCACACGAACCTAGAACAGTGCTATCGCCTTATCTCTCATCTGATGATTTCAAAGGTTTTGACAGCATTTAAGTAGTGAAGCATTAGCCTGTCCTGGGAGCCAAGCAAGTCTGGGGATGGGGGATTACCCCAGCGTCTCCCCCTTAACCTTGTGCCATGGGACTGCCTGACCTCGCTGGCAGAAGGGATAACCTCTTTAGAAGGTAAGCACAGCACCTTCTCTACTGTTCTCCTTTGCTTCTGAATGAAGCCCAGATCTGGAGGCAGCAAGAGAAGGGAGAGATGGGAGCTATGAGATGTTAAAGGCAGCTGTGAGAGGTTAATGTGTCGGTAGGAAAGCTGGAAGAAGGAGCTAAGAGATTGAGATAAAATGGCTGCACCCTGAGACTGGTAAATGCTCCCTCTGTCTTTTCTCCTGTGAAACTAGAACAGAGGCATCAAAACGGGCTTGTTCAGAGGAAAACAGGCTGCTATGAGTGAGTGCAGAAATATTCCACTGCAGCTCTGGAGGTAGGTATTTAACATACGTAAGCACAGAAAAGCCCCATGGCTTCCTAAGGGAATGCAGGAAGAGGGTAAAACACAACCTGAGTGTCTTGACTCTTACAATACTGCTAGATGTAGGCAGTCATCCTGAATCCTCTCCCCTGCCAAAACAAACGGCATGTTCTGGCCTCTTAAATATATTCTGCTATAAAGATAATATTTTCCACAGATAAGAGTGCCATATGCATTATATATGAAGCCAGAACAGTCAATAGTCTATTCATGCTTTCCTTCCTCTTCGCTATGTGAGACACCTCTAAGAAAACAATCTTGATGTAAATGAAAATTAAAAGAGATATAAGGAGAAGAACTGCATAATTCAAGCTCAGAGGTAGTGGTTCAGGGAAAGGTTTTACCCTCGAGAAGCAACTGGTGCCTCCCTTTTCATCAGAAAAACACTCCCACTTACAGGCTTTTCAGTTTTAGTCTTTGGGTTGCAACAAAGCTCCCTGCTATTGTCTTGTTTTGCCAAATACCTGCACTGTAATAGAAGGAAAGATCCTCACCAATGGGGATGGAATGCAAGTATGGACTGAGTGGGGATGTTTTGTATAAGGGAAATAAACATAAACATCCTAGGAAGGGAAATATAGATAAGGGAATATATTTTATGGAGACCGAGCAAGTGAGCTTAGCTAGGCTCAGACGAGGGACTTTGCTCTTTCCTGTCTCATGCTCCGTGCTTGCACGTGGAATGCCAAGAGGAGGAGGATACAACCATAACTTTCCCTGGAAATCCACTTGAGCCGGAATGACCACCTCTGCAAGCTCAGGGGGGAATTTAATTTCCGACCAGATGTTTGGATATCAGGCCCAAATATAAACCTACACATAAACAATATCTTATCTGACCTTAGAAGCCCTGCCAGCTCTGGTGGGCTCTGAGGTCTCTATTGCACCCAGAACCCTTATTATCAGGGACTCTAGACAGCAGAAATTCCCAGAAATTTTAAATGACATAATGGAATTTTTAAGTGATGTTCCCTGAAATTAATTAGGTAACTATTTTCTGTTAGACATTTAATTTCATTCAAACTATCAAAACCTGATTTATTTTCCCATTAGGGAAATAGTTAGAGTCCCAAACTCTTATTTGGAGACCAAGGGTTGAAAATAAATAATGTGGGATTTTGGAACCTAAATCCAAAATCGTAATCTCAGTAAATCCCATTTAGCTGACCTTCAACCACATGACGCATAGGTCTGAGTTGTAGGAGTGTGTGTTACAAGGACTTTCTTTGGCAGAGAGGTTGATGAGCATGGCATAGCTCATGTGCATGTTATATGAATCTCACCTTTCCAAATAGACTTGTATCTAAATTGCTTACTAGGACTGGTCTCTAGTCTGTGCTATGTCCCAGTCTGTGCCTGGTAATTGTTGAGGAAAGTGCTAGCTGGTCCCAGGCCTTCTAACAGTGTAGTGGTGTGCACCATGCTCTTGATACAGGCTTGTAGGACTTGAATCATAACTAAGCTCAACTGAAATATAGGAATAAGACTCAGTCTGGAATGGAGACACTTCTGTTTAAATGTTTTGATAAAGATAACTGGACATTGAGGAGGTAGGTCTTAATAACTGGATAATGGAATGGAGATTGGAGGGCAATTCAACCTTATTTTGGTGTCTATTTTAGACAGAAGTGACTACTTCTCTAGGCTCCCCTGACATACTAAGGAAGTGATTCACTTGTCCACACAGAGGTGTCTAGTACCACTTGAAGTTACCTCAAGATATCCCACCTGGTCTCCAGCTATTACTGTAGAAAGAAACTTGTCTTCCATGTCCTTCTCACATCTACCAAGCCAGTACCATAAGGAATGAGTCATTCTCAGCAGGACAAAAGGCATATTCAGGACCCTCAGGTTATGTCTCAGTACTCTAAGGCTTCTCAAATATAGTATATGTCAATGTGGGAGCAGCTGAGCCCTACGCATCTCTTGACTCTGACAGCCTACATTACCTGCACACACATAGACAACTTCTATTGAAACTCATCTGTGTATGTCTTATGCTTGAACTGAAAGCTACCCTTCAGGCTGCTCTTCCTTGAAAGCCTCAGTCCTGAGGGTGTTTCTAGATCATGCATGATACACTGGATTGATCCTAAATTAAGGTGCATCTGCTTCCTGTTCATGTTGGCGGTGATGCGGTAACTGGGTAGAGTTAGTGTCCTTCAGGATTCTTTTGGTCTCCATCCATTCCTGGGATTGTCCTGTCTCATTTCCATTCCCTCTGTGGCCCTCTCCCACCCAGAAGGGGAAGCAGAGGGCGTGATAGTCAGGTGTGAACACCCTTGGGCAAGCAGAAGCATGGTCTCCACACCTTGTTGTAAAGACGTTCCACCCAATAGGGAAAAAAAAAAACCCAATCAAAAGCCAAGATGCCTTTAATTAGGACAAAATACCTACTAGGTAGAGACCTGTAGTAATTGTAGTTCCCTGTAGTAAATGGTAGGTAGAGACCTGTAGTAAATGTAGTTCCCTGTAGTAAATGGCTGTAGAGAGATGTCATTCTGTAATAAATGTCATTCCCTGCAGCCCCAAAAGTCAGCCTGCAGATCTGCCCTGGCTGGCAGTGAATATGGCATGGTAGAGACAAGGAGAGGGAAATTGTGGAGCAGAGGAGCTGTGGAGGTGTAAAATGCAGAGAGAGAGCCCTGAGGTGACGTGGTTTGCTGCCTGCTCAGGCTGTGTGCTGTGGCATCCCACGGCATTCCCACCCTTAAAATGACACTGGGGCAAGGACAACTTTTGTAGCTTCCTCACTCAAACTCTAATGGGACATTCACAGGACTGGAAGAGAGTAGGATGGTTTCAACAACTCCTTGTTGCTGTGGGTAAGTCTTAACTCAATGATCTTTTGGATAAAACATTCTTATTTCATTAATTTCATGAATTCTCATTTCATACCAGCATTTAATATGTGCCAGCCCCTGCTTCTGGAGACTGTGCCCCAGTATCTCCTTACAGACTGAGTTAAAGTCAGTTAAAGTCTATATCTGAGTTTCTTAGGTCAGTAGGCAAATAGAACTGGTAGTGATGTTAAACAATTTAATACATTAACTTCCTCTGGCTCAGAGGAAGCAAGGGGCCAGCAACTACAGTAGATGAAATGAAAACTGGCCCAATCTGATAGCTTCCCCTTTCCCACTGGGAGCTGCAGTGCCACACTGCCAACAGCAGATATTGCTTGGTGAGGCTACAAACAGCAGAACGTCCTCCAGAGATCTGAAATACACTGTACCGCCTGCATCATCCTGGGTTGTCCAATGAAAAGTAAGAGATTCTGTGCTCGTTAGTTTAGTGACAGTCAGTAGAATAACAGGGTTTGCATGGAATTTTCACAATGCATGTACTCATTTTGTAGTAAAACAGGCGACATTTTATAAGACTGGTGGAGATTTAAAGTTCATGAATAAGAACAACTCATTTCAGTGAAGGTTTTTCCCAGGTTTTGTCTGTTTAAGGGTTTTGGAGAAAGTATCTTCATGTTAACCCTGACATCGTTGCTCCCTGTTGGGTTCTTCTTTTGTTTGGGATTTATTCTGTCATAGGATTGAATTCTTCTGCACATTAGTTACTATTTATACTTACTTATACCTTTACTTGGAAAAAGAGGAGGCATATTTTCCTTTTTTTGTTTGTTTGGTTTTTGGGGTTTTTTTGGGGGGTTTTATTTTGTGTTTACAAGTCTGTGTGTGTTGTGTAGAAAGTGAGGAAAATGGTTTAAATCAGAATTGCATGTATGTCAAGGACTGGGAATTTTATCCAATGATAAATTTAAATGACTTTTTAAATTTTTTTTAGTGGGAGGAGGTCGTAGAAATGATGTTAAAAAAAATTATTTCAGATGTTTCAGTACATATGTGACTGGATAGTGATATGTCTTCTCTAATTGCTAGTGCAATGATTCAGTAATACAGGTTAGTTTGGGGACATCCTATGGGCAGTAATACCAGGGACAAGTAAGAACATTGCTAGGAAAGATAACCTCTGAACAAATCCATCCCATACCCCAATGCAACAGATTTTTCTGAGCTGCCTTCCCTCTTCAAACATAAACCACACATTCATCCTCGGTGCAAGTAATAGTGAGGCTTCACAGTTTGCCCCGAAGGTCAACAGACCCGGGCTAGCTCAGGGAAAGAGATCAGACAACATTAAAAGCAAAAAAGTTGGCTTTACTTGCAACAATGCTTTACTACTTAACAAACAGAGCCCTGATCTTGCAGGGAGACCCTTGCAGGCAGATTGCAAAATTCAAGACCTAAATTAATATTTCAAGTGAGCCAGACCCTTTCATTTTAATCAAAACCTGATTTTAATGAACTTATTTTGCCAAGAATAAACAATTCCTAAATAGTATTGTAACTTTCCCCCCTCCTCACATACTTCAAAACTGTCAAGGTACACAGGGAAAATATTCATTAGACATTTCAGGAAGTTACCATATAGCTTTTACTCTGTGGCCTTATTCCAATTTCTTCCCTCTCTTTCCTTTGGTGTTTGAAAATTTTAAATCCCAGTGACAGTCAATTCCAGGTGTTCATTTCTGACGGGAGTGACAGCTTTGAACTCTGTGGAGGAAAACAAACCAGAAAGGGAAAGATGAAAAAAGAAAAAAGAAAAAAAAGAGAAAAAAAAAAAAAAAAAAAGAAGAGAAAGAAAACCTTTTGCTTAGATTAGGTCAGGAACCTCTTGGCACTGTCCACATTTTTCTCCAGCACCTTGGCTTCTTGCTTCATGTCTGAAAGGGAACAGAAGGAGCAGATAATCAACCAACCCCGGTGCACTTTCACAATTTCTGTATAAAATTTCACTTAATGCAATTGTGGCGCCAGGGCTGGGCGTATGATGGTACCATTCAGAATATGTTTATATAACATGACTGCATGCCACTGCGATCCTTTAAATTCTTTTCTAAGAGCTTTACTCACTCCAGGTTCACTCATCCAAGACCCTTTATAAGCTCAAATATCTCTGTTACTTTCTCCTTTGAGCAGCAGGGCTGGAGGTAAGGGGGAAGGGGAAGGGCAGAAAGAAGAGGGGAAATATGTAACTGATGTGAACACTGAGAAGAGTTTGCTTTTTTACACCATTCCTGGGGGATGAGGAACTTTTCTGCTTTAATGTAAATTCAGTAGGATACAACTGCCTTTGTGGTGGTTCTAGAAGAATATAAAGGGAGCATTTGAGCTGCCCTGAGAAATCCTTAAAAGTGGTTGCTGTGGTTGTACCAGTAGTGCTAGGTGCTAACACATCTCCTTCAGCTGCTCTCTGTTTCCCTGTGCTTGGGGGAAACACTCTGGAATGATATCATCACATAATTTTCTTCTGAACCTTTCCTGCTAATATCCTTTTCCTCATGCAATGAGAATACAAGCACTCCTCATGGTAGGGAAGCTAGTCTGCTTAATTCCCAGTGTGTCAGAGCGACACAACAACATCACTTCTCAAATAAAGAAGTGACATTCTCCATTCTTTCTCTGGTCTATGTTCATCTGGCATACAATGCAATTATCAGTGATATCAGAAGGACTATAATGGTGTATTTCAGCTTGGACAGTAAATAAAGACATGTTAAGTAGACTGTTTTGGGAAAACAGTCCCTTGTAAAGCAATTTTTTTTATATGCATGCTCTTCCAAGCCTAGTAATAGGATGTTTAAATGCATATTCCAGCTTTCGACTCAGTTTGCATAATTTCTTCACAGTTTGCTTTAAAACAATATTATTGCCAGACATGAAAATAAGTGTGTCTCTTTCCAGCAGGAACAATGACAGTCTTTCATTTGGATGGTTCAGTCATTTTAACCTAGGCTTGGGGATTAGGGCTTGCAGTTTCTCATCATATGTCAAGAAGTACATTAGGCAAGTGAAAGACATTACACTGTGGGGTATATTACTTATTTGTATAAACAGTTCTTATAGCAACTGCAGTGCTGTATAAATAGGAGTTCTGTAGGGTATGTTGCTGTTGTACATTATCCAAAAATTCACTTCTGAATGAGAAAATACTTCCAACAGGCAGGTAGGAATGTGCTATTGTGTAATCAGGCAAAGTAAAATAGCAAACTCCATCAGGATGTAAAGTACTGTTCTTTGAGAGTGGTATCAGTCATGTGCACGGAGTTACTGGTTAAGGGAAAAAGCAAGGACACCAATCCAATTACCCACTTTGTGTTAATTCAGCCTATTGGGACTCTATTTACCCATCAAACCAATCAAGTTCCTCTCTAGGATTGCAAAATGCAAGTATTAAGAGCAAGATAATCGCTTTGTCAAAGAGAAGAGGAGAACGAGCGCTGGTTACTGTGGGGCCAAGATTCACATCCTTGTGCAAAGGTGGGAACCCATGGTGTGGTGTACAGCAGCTCACTCTGCTTGTGGGCACACAAAGCTTTTCCCAACCAGATGCCACCAGCATTTTCAGGACAAGACACCGACATTTGAAGATAATTTCTCTTTTTTTTTCTATTAGCAGGCTAAAAGCTTCAGGCATTAACATCTGCTCAGTCTACCCTAAGGGAGGTATTAACTGCATCCCAGTGACTTTCCCCATTCCTCTCTCAGCTCTGCAGTCACAGGGGCACCGTGTGCTGGTCCAGCACACACTTCACTTTAGAGTTATGTTTTGGGTGGATTTACGGCACAATAGCTCTTTTCTTTCTGCTGGTCTGGTAGACACTTATTTCACACTGAGGCATGGATGCCTCCTGTAGAGGCAACACGCAGAGGTATTTCTGTTAGGACAGTTGCTATCCACTGCCTACAGAAAATGTAGCATATTCAGCCCCCTTAAAATCTGCAATATCTCTAGATTAAAAGCATGGTATGGAGCTATGTAACCGCTATCGGATGTTACAGGAGACTTCTGGCTTTTTGTTTGTCACTAGCACTGATCAGGACTTTGTGAAGAAAATAAAACTGGTACTCAGAATAAATTTCCACATCTTTTCAACTCATAATTTGATTCTTTTCCCCCTCAAACTGTCAATATACATTCTGATATGCTGAAAATGAAAAAAAATCCCTCGCTTTTGTGAATCAACATGCCATTTTTGTTTTAATTTTTTTTGGTAATCAAAAGCTAGAAAAATAGAAATTTGATTATTAATGCATTTAATTAACCAGGACATATTCGTATGATATTTTTTGTTCCTTTTGTTTGTTGTTTTGGTGTGGAGCAGGTTGTCTGGAATCTCAAAAACCATCATGGGATATGGAAACATTTATACAACTCAATTTACCATGAGTTGTGGTGTATTGGAATTGACTGGGGATCCTCCTTTGAATATCTGATTATCTGGATGTGCTGTGAACACACTGAAAATAATATGAACTTTAAATGCATGCCTTAATTCTTATCATAGTAATGCAGGAAAAGAGAATTTATTTCCATGCTGTTTTCTTCATGGTTTCTTTACTAGCAAGTAAACACATCCAGTGATCATTCTGTGGATGTGTATGTTTTAATAGGCATTTTAATAAAGTAATGTAGAATATGTTTACTGCCATTCATTAAGAGTTTGATATCAAAATGTCTTACAACCTGTCTAAATTCATAATAACTGCATACATGTGAATATTTTAGCTTTGCCTACAACCACCTTGGAGGTTTATCGCATTATGCATAGAAAAATATTGTGGGAAAGCACAATAAATATAATCTCAGCAGCTATTCCCTTCAAAGACTTTCAGTTTTATGCATCTTGAATTCTAAATAGGTTTATTGCCAATTATACATGATGATGAAGCGGTAACAGAGTATATGCCATATTTAAGAGACTCACACCAGCAGATGCTCTTGTAAATATATTTTGCTTCAAACCAAGAAATCAGTATTGTGAAATCCCCCCAAAAGCTTGCCGCTGCACTTTCTCAACTCAAAACTTGTAAGCATTCTTGCTCTTTGATGGATAGCTTCTTATAAACTCTGGCCAAAAGCAACCACAACACAAAGATGCTTGTTTATGCCCAGTTTTTCCATATTGCAGTAGCGCTGGAGGTGAGTACGAAGCTCAGGACCCGCTGTGACAACATCCTGTATCCAAACAAAATTTGCAGTCCTAGAAATCACAGAAAATAAGGCCAGAGGGGATATTGGGAGGGTCATGCAGTGTAACCCATCCTTCCTTGTCCTGCTGGCAAGTGTATGGAGGAAAGGATTTCCTTTTTCAGAAACATTTTTTTTTTCACATAGCAGATGACTGATATCGTATTTCTTCCCTTCTGAACCTTAAATAAGCCCTAGTTTTGCTATCTTTTCTCTAGATGTGCCTTTTTTTTTTTTTTTTTAATTTTTTCCTTCCTCTGGATACTCACCCGTCTTACCCCCTTTCTTACCCCCTTTTTAAGAATTTTTCCTCAATACTGAACACTGCATTTCAAATGAAGCCGAGCAGAACCAAAGGGCTGTTTCACTGGCTTTATTCAAACATACAGTGCAAATAGAGACAGAAAAAGAAGGAAGTACACCTTTGGAAGGGAGACAGAGAAATGAAGGACTTCATCCTGCAGATGTAGATACTCTCAGTTAAGCTCACTAAAGGGGATGACCTACAGAATCTTTGGTTTGGTTAGCTCCAGGCGTGCACCTAAGTATTGCTGCAGGACGGAAAAGTGACTTTTCCAGCCTCATGCCAAAGTAAAGCTGTGAACAGAATCCAGCATTGCCTAGTCTTAATTCAGTGCCTTAACCACAAAACCACAGTTGTTGGATTTTTTTCTTTTTTTTTCCCCCTGTAAAATAAAAGGTTTCAGGCTTTTCAGAAACAGAAAATAATACCCACCTGTCCGTTATAGAAAGTTCAGCTTGCTTTATCATAGTAATTTCATGATTTGTTTTCACTGTTGTGCTCAAAGCTGGCAAAACAGAAAGTAGCTCCCCAAGGTCTGTGATAATTTTAAATTCCATCAGTGTTTCCCTTTGTTTGTAACCTGGTCCAAGGATCTCAATGTTCGTATTTACAAGCACACCCAAGTGTTAATTGATCTGGAGGTTATTGGCTATTGAAAAAAATATTGTACTTTACTCCTGTAAACCTGTGGATGAACAACCAAATCACACAGGGCAAGCCCTACACAATTGCTTGTTTTCCTTCATTTATTCCGTATTTCCTTACAAAAAACCTCACTACTTTTCACAGGACTTGGAAAAATTAGTTTACACCTGTGAAAGCACATGGTTTTCTATGCTACCAAATGAACCTTGGAGAAACTTTGATTCTGAAAAACATACGTGGTCCTACCTAAGTATCTGTTTTGCTGAATACAGACAAGAAAAAAAAAAAAAAGTGCCATAATGCAGAGTAATGTGTTGTTCACATTTGAAATGTAAGCAAAATTTTAGGTTGAAATGTCAACCCAAAGGTATGATTTTTTATTCACTCATTATTCAACTCTTTTGCCCCTACTTTGCACCCTATGAACTTTACTTAACGGGCTCTATCTCCATATGGGTGTATTATCACATCTAATGTTAATACTCTTAACATCATATAAACAGTAATGAAAATTCATTGCACATCTGAGAATATGCTTCCCATTCAAGAAAATGCATGGAAATGCCTTTGAGCCTATCCATATTAAGGACAGCATGTAAGCAAATAATTTAATCTTGTACTAAGTATGTGCTTAAATAAATGAAGATGCCTTTCCAGACTATATTTTTCACATTGCTTATAAGCACATCAGAACTTCTCTAAGCTTCACTTATTGGCATAGGAAGGATCACATTGTTACGAGCCCGAAGTAGGAGGTCTAATAAAGTTTCCTAATCTGATGAACCACATAAAAAGAACCAGAACAAATATAATTTTATATCTCTACTCGGGGTGGAAACAGATGATGTAGCTTGAAGTTTGCGCCCCTATCTTTTATTAGGCTGTAACTTATACAAATTATATCAAGCATTGCAATAAAACCAAGCTGGATTTATTTGTAGGCACAGATCTTCTTAAAAAGATGTAATTTTTTTAATCCTGTAGGAAATAGCAGCTGTACATAAAATTACACTGGATTTAGAAGAAAAGGAAATAAAATACAGATGATGCTATTATACTGTTTTAAAGTATGTATTTATCACATCTTGTCCTTTGCCTTTCTGAAAGTACACTGTTTCAGGTCTTTCAATAAAATAGCTATTTGTGCACAGTCTAACTGCAAAACTAACAAACTGCATAAGTGAAAGCACCAGCAGTATATCTTCAAGATGAGGCAATACGAGATAAAGCAGTATGCAGAAGAATGAAAAATTCTAAACAAGAAGGGAAAAGAAGATTTTGGAAACAATCCAGGCTTTATATTTCAGGCGTCAGACATTCTCTCACTGATGAATGGGTAGGAGGAAGTTTACCTAGCAGTAATCACTCGGCTCTGATTCATCTTGCTTAAGTTTAGGTGTCTAGGTATCTAAAAATTAGGTGTCTAGTCATGGCTAATTATCTATGTTTCTTCTGTATTCAATAAAGATAGACACCTCTGGAAGGTGATTCAGTCTATATATCTCAGGACATTTATCTTGGGAAAAAACTAGTCTCTTGGTGCCTATTTCTGCCTATTGCAGAGGGAGCCAGGGTTGTTAGCTTAGATTAGATGCCTGACTTGCAGATAACTAAATTTAGGTGAGGTGATTCTCTCCCTAAGTAATTACTCTTATTGTTGATACTGGGGGTAATTTCCACTGATATCAGGACATGATGTTTTTTCTGTACATACGGTGGGATTTAACCAACAAAGATTTCCAAATGGTAATGGTGCTTTCCAGAAACAGAAATTCATGTTTGAATTTTTACTTGCCCAGGTCATCCCTTCCAGTGGATGCAAATATTAGTCTGTGGCTCCTGTCTTAACCTATTGTACACTGGAGCAAGGAGTAACTCCCACAGCCAGGAAAAAGACTGTTTTATACATCTGCAAAACCAACAACACTTAAGTTCTGCCCATTGTTCAAGGTGGAGGTGGTAGATTGTTACACAACCCAATTTTCTGCTAAACTCCTCAGTAGCTTCAGATGAAAAAAAAGATACAGTACTTAAAGTGTAACACATACATGGATTCAGTTCTGCAGAAGGATCACTCCCTGGGCCTCTTCTCATGTGCTGTATGTTGTAAGGTGGAGGAGGAGGCCACACGAATATCTGTCTCCACCTCCCCAGTTCTCTAGCACAGAAGACCCCATATTCTGAAGCACAACCAACAATACTCAACATGCTCCAAGGCACACAAACTTAATGTAATGCTGGTAAAAAAAAAGCCCTGTTGGAAAAGTAGTAAATAAAAACCCTCAACTATGGCACAATTTTATCATTATTTCAGGTACCATGAATTGAAAAAGAAAAAAAAAAAAGATTGATAGAGGTAGAGATACTACAGGAGGCAGGAAGAGACATGGGCTGAGTGCTACCACAGATGTGGCTGGTCCAATGTAGTAATGTAGTGGCAAATAATTCTGAACGCAGTAGGTGTAAACCAAGCAGCAAAGGTTGGCCAGAAATAACTGATTTTGGGAACATAAGTGGAGTTTTTTGATAGTAGGCTTTCTTTTAATCATTAAAGACCATAAAGTAATCAACAAAGTTTTCTTTTTCCTCTCAGTAGAACAATTTAACACACTGGAACTGGTTCTGCGGTTTAGTTGGTTAATACATGTCACAACTCAAAATCAGAAGAAAAAATGGTTCAGAGATTTTAATGTTTTCTATGACATTCGAAAAAAAAAAAAAAAGTCCAGATTGGATAAGAATTTGCTTTGGCCACCTCAGCCATCCCAGCACACAGAACCCAAACCTTAATGCTCCGTGTTTAGTGTCTTTAGCTACAAGGTGAATGGCAAGTCAAGAGTAGGGAAAACTTCCAAGAAATCCCTGAACTCACATCTCAGTTCTAAACTTCTGGCCCCAAGGAGACACCTCTGTTCAAAGGGATGATTCAATCCTGAGTTGTGTCCTGAGGCTGGGCATCTTATAGCCCATCGCATCACTGACTGATACTGTCTACTAATCTAAGGCAAGTTTTGAAGGAAGAGGTGATGAAAATTAGTGAGGAAAAAAAGGAAGAAATACATCTTCTGTCTTGCTGATGCACAAGTCCTTTGGCTGGATGAAGCTCTGTCATGCCTTAGAACTTGGGGTTTTGTTGTTTTTTCCTCTCCCCCCACCTCCCAGCCATACCGATTAGTCTAACAAAGGCTGTATCCCCTCTCTGCAAGTTTATCTTTCTGTATAAAACTGTAGACCTGCTAGAGAGGCCTGTGTGAAAACAATTTACTTCCACAGTGCTTTATAATAAATGAATGAACAAGTTCTCAACCCACTTCTTCCTGAGTAATGTATGGGGCTTGTTTCTATAATGGACATTACTTTGGCTTCTGTGGAATGACAAAGCTCATGGATGGTTCCAGTCTTGGCCGTGATTCTTAAAGAGCATATTTCAATATTCTGTTGAAGAGAATTTGGGTGTGTGAGCAAATGTCTTTCACTCATAAGGAGATTAAATTATGCAGAGTTAAACAACATTTTACTGCAAATTCTTTGGGGCAAGGATCATCTTTCTGCTCCAAGTTTAATGGCTTAGAGCAATAAGCTTGAGGCTCTTAGCAACTGCTGAAACACAAAAGGTAAATAAGGGTGTTTAGAGCTTGATCATAGGCCTTTGCTCTACTTGGTAATTGTTTATTTGGGTGACTCCCATGTACTTTAGTGTTACTGCGGGCCATTTGTCACCAAGGCACATATTGCAGAACTGGCCCAGAAAAAAACAGACAGAGCTTCTTGTCATTGCTTTCTGTGAACCAGAAGAAAAGAAAAAAATCAACCTACAGGGCTATTATTCTGGCCTTTCTTTGATCACTGACTTCACTTAATTTAAAATTAAAGAAAGATCAGAAAGAATAAATGCATATTAAATTAATAGCACCTATTCAAAAGGCTTGCATATTGCAGATAACAAAGTAATGTTCACAGAAAAGATAGAGATACAGAATAGGATGGAATTTCCCCTACTTGTTATCATTTTCAGATGTCCGTATTCATGCTCATTTAATCATTACCATAATCTGTATAGAAAAATGGCCATGACAATCTGTATCTCACTAGACACACATACACATGTATATTAGTTGGAAAGGAAACACAAGACCTCGTTCTCTTCTGCCTTATCTAGGCATTATATATACAGGATCATTTGTCCAGGATGTGAATGTCCCAAATGTCATTCTTTCTGTATCCATAGGGTCTTCAAAGTTCCACCATCTTTTGTCCACAGACATTGCCTAATCACAAGCAAGCAGGTTATATCAGAACTGCAACAAAGCGATGTGCTTTTTTGCTGTGCAGGCCATAGTTGAGGGTTTGTGTTGTGGGGATCCTGTAGTTGTATGTGTCTGTGGCCTGAATGTCATGTTATGTTCAAATAAAAGGAAACAGTCTTGAGTTTTGGTCCCCACATTAGTTTTATTTATTGTTTCACCAGTCATGGGGTAAGCTATGGGATGAGCAAACCCCGGGATGTTAGAACCAGAATCCATTTTCCCCTCTTTTTTTTTGCAGTTCCATAACAATTGGTCCACTGAAGCCTTCTTTATCATGATCCTTCAATAGACCTGTGTAATTAGTACATAGTCAGATTGGTATCGTTCTTATGTTCTCTTCCCATGCAGTTTTTATATGTCCCAGGAAACAAAGGCAAATGACACAAGAAGAAAAACAAGTTCTACCTGTGTCTGCTTTATTGTACTATTCTTTATTAGACATTTTACCTGTTTGATGAAGAGATATAGCACCTTGATCCCCTTGGTAAATGGTCACGTAGAATCATAAAATGGTTAGAGTTGGAAGGAACCTTAAAGATCATCAAGTTCCAACCCCCCTGCCATGGGCAGTGACACCTTCCACTAGAGCAGGTGGCTCAAAGCCCCATTCAGCTTGGCCTTGAACCCCTCCAAGGATGGGGCATCCACAAATTCTCTGGACAACCTGTGTCAGTGTCCTACCACCCTCACAGTTAAGAATTTCTTCCTAGTATCTAAACTAAATCTACTCTCTTCCAGTGTAAAACTGTTACACCCTGTCCTGTCACTACAATTCCTAACAAAGAGTCCCTCTCAGGTCTCCTGTAGGCTCCCTTCAGATACTGGAAAGCTGCTATAAGGTCTCCCAGGAGCTGAACAACCCCAGCTCTCTCAGCCTGTCTTCATAGGAGAGGTTCTCCATCTCTCTGATCATCTTTGTAGCCCTCCACTGGACCAGTTCCAACAGTTCCATGTCCTTTTTATGTTGAAGACTCCAGAGCTGAACACAGTACTCTGTGTGGAGTCTCACTAGCTCAGAGCAGAGAGGTAGAATCACCTCCCATGACCTGCTGGTCATGCTTCTTTTGATGCAGCCCAGGATAAAATTGGTTTTCAGGGCTACCAGTGCACACTGACGGCTCATGTTGAGCTTCTCATCCATGAGCACTGCCAAGTCCTTCTCCTCAGGGTTGCTTTCCTGCTATTCTCTGCCCAACCTCTATTTGTGCTTAGGATTGCCATGTCCCAGGTGCAGGACCCTGCACTTGGCTTGGTTGAACTTCATGTGATTTACACTAATTTACCTCTCAAGCCTGTCCAGGTGACCTCTCTTAGATCTCTCCAAGTTTCTCATCTGCCTGGATATGAGCTCCAGCATCAACTTTCATAGCGAAGGATCAGGCTCAGACAATTGCAGAAAGTTATGGTATTGGTTGCATCAGGGAAACAATCCTTCTATCACATCTCCTTTGAGCATGAAGTCCCAGGAGATTTCACAAACTTCACAGCATCACAGTTTCTTCTGTTGTGACCTTTCTTGCCCCAGACTAGGCCAGAGGGTACTCAGATATGGGGCTGGTGCAGAGCAGGCTGGATCCCAGGGTGGGAAAAAACCTATGCATAGGATTGAAACTGGTGGGGCCTGGGGGTGAACTTGGTGTTAGTGGTATGACCAACTCAACATGCAACCTAATGTGCACTTTGGATTCAAAATTACTTGAGCTTGTTTGGTGTTCCCAGTGCAAAACAATGCATTAAAAAACAACCTTTCACCCCCTTGTAGTAGAGATATTTTGGGGTCTCACGTTAGATATCTCCATAGAGGCTCTGCTCTTCAAAGAGATGAGACCTGGATCAGCCTGTCTTTGTTTTGCCAGGATATTTTGAAGGAGGGTGTTTCTCAAATGTAGATGGAGGTTCTGCACAGTTTCATACTGTGTAAGTCCCCTTGATTAAGCTCTTTTCATTTTCAAATTACTTAATTACCATTCCTCTTGCTTTCAAATCAAAATGTGCAACAGCTTATCTCATTCATATAAGTCCAGTAAAAGCAGTGATATCACCAGGAAATTAAAAAATAAAATAATGATAATGCCAGACGGCCACAAGAAGAGAATTAAAATTGACTCTTACTAAAGTTATATATTAATTATGCTTACCCTTATTTAATGTCCCCATTATATTATACAGAGCAATGCTTGGTAACTCTAATGTGACAGTCTTCTGCATGGTGTTATGTAAAGGTATCCTTCTACATTCTGCTGTCTTAAAAAAGAGAATTTCATTTATACTTTTGTGATATTTTTGTTATCTGAAAATAATTTATTTTTTTCAAGCAACATAAAAATTAATCTCTATGGGACATTTTGCATCAGATTTTAGGCAGACATAAGCTTCAGATCAATCTAGAATATGCACATGCCAGAGTGGGAAGCCAGTAGGAAACTAAAGGGAGAATGATCCCAGTTTCGCTGATTTAAAAAAAAAAAAAAAAAAATCTAGATTTTTCAGAAGCATATTGAGAACGAAATTTGTTCCAAAGGCTGTTAAAAGTTTTGTGGTATGTTTTGGTACATTTTTACATTGATTTTTTTTGAACACTTTGAAGTGTCTAATAAAACATAGGTATTTTTTTGGCAAAAACATTTTTTTCAGTGAAAAAAATAGTCAGTGGTACCAAAATGTTTAATGGTGCCACCTACAGTTTGCCAAATTGTTCATTCAATTAAAAAAAATGAATTATGGTTAATGTTATAGCAATACATTTCAATATTTTCTACAGAGATTTTGTTTCCAGAGAGCTCTTTGATTTTTCCTACAGTTTTTCAGCATATTTATTAAAGACAACATATGTAAGAAACCTTATAATGGTTGACATAAATCTAGAATGCATCCCATCACAATGAGTGGAAAGCATTCTCCAATCCCTGATGACTTTGTAAAACATTTTGCCTTGGTCTAAAAAAATATATACAGAAAAAATTAACTTTAACGCCAACACTCCGCCCCAAAAAACCCCCCAATTCTACATTTTCCAGAAAAGTAGTCTATTATGCAGATGCTGTAACTGACAAGAAACTCTGTCTAAACTTATAATAAAGAATGCATGTTATGTAGCGTGGCTGAGGTTTCCCATTATTCTCATAAGCACTGATGTGGTAGGGGCCCACCATGCTTTGTGATCACAGTTCTTATCTACTTCAGTAAGATCAGTTCAACCTTATTCAGTTCAATAACTACAGTAATTTTGTCACTTACTTGATAAAAATTCTTTCTTTCTTAGATTTTGTTTTCTAGTGAAAATACACTGTAGAACACTGATCTGCAATGAACTGACCAGTTCTTCTGTTACGTTATTTTCCAGGACTGAAATTTTGCTGTAGAACAGATGGTTCAAAATATAAATACTTAAGAGCTATAGACAAAACCTAAATCTTCCTGGCAGTCAGTAAGGTTGCTTTTGGTTGCTAAGCTATTTCAATTTTTAAAAACTTTTTTAAACATTTTTTTCTCTAGTCTCTAAGACTATTCCCTAATTATTTATTTTCACAAAGTCACTTGTTTTCCAGGACGATTATGCAGATTTATGTTGAAAGAGCACTAAAGGTTAGAATCTGGCCCATGAACATCACGTATCAATGTTAGTCTTCTGAGCACACTGTATTCTGTGTACACGTAGAAAAGTCACAAGTCCGGTGCAAAGCTATAACCTGTTCGGGCTAGCCTTAAAAATCAATAGACTTGGCGAAGTTCCTCTGTCTGTGACCTCCTAATACTGTAATTACAAAGTCACAATGGATGTAATTGCTCTATAAAACTTCCACATACCATGGAAGTACATAATCACCGAGAATAAGATTGACAAGGTATACTTTGTACATTATGCATTTATTTTTTTTTTTTCCTCGGGACAGCAAGGCTCCATTTAGGGTGTGTTGTGGCAGGAGGACTGGGTATTTTTTTTCTTCCTGGAATGATGAAGTGCAAACAGTTCTCTCTTTCAGACCTGGAGGTTACAGGTGTGCCACCATGTTATCCACATCACTCTGCAGCATTCTTCGCAGCTATCATCATGCCCGTAAAATCAACTAGGCTTGCTCCTGCCTGGAGTTTATACACTGTTAAAAATTTACTGTCACCTCCTGATTTATGAACTTGCTTTGCAAAGTTCTGAGCTTAGTGGTGGGTGACACATCTCTCTCTCTCTCTGAGTAGTTTCAGCTCTCTTCTCCCACACCATGATAAAATGATGTTAAGTGTGTTATTCTGAGATTCTGGGCTCATATGTCCAAGGACTGGTGATTAGAGCACCTCTAAGAAGTTCAGTGAGCGATGAACCTCAGATGGTTCAGGGATTCAGGATGAGGAAAAGCTTTCAAGATTCAGGAGTTTTCTTTTAAGTACTCAAAGCTTCTGGGTATTCAAAGCCCATCATGACATCTTTTCAGAACTATCCTATTTAGCTCATAGTTGTTTTTAAAAATATCCTTCTGTTTCCAGCTGCAGGAAGAAAGAGCAGATTTTTTTCAGCAAGTTGTTGAATCTTTACAGAGGTTAGCAGTATAAAAATAGCTTTGCCCTGAGTTTGCTCCAAACAATTCCTATTTTACTTTATTATTTTCATGGATAGGTTTATTTCTTGGTAATGCTGAATCACATATGGGTTTCTTTTGAAATGTACGGGAGTTTTGTTAGAGACAAAATCTGATTATAAAGGACATGCAGCAAATAGTCTGCAGCAAATGTACAAAGTGTTGGGAGAAGCTTGTGTTACTCTTTTGATAGATCGGATCAGTCACTGTCAAAGCCAACTTCTGATGATGCATAGAAATCAGCCGTTCTGACTCAAGAAGTCTTGAACTTCCTCATGGTGCAGATAATGTCTTCATATGCAGAGAATCTAGAGAATTAAAGAATACTTTAAATATCCAAAAGTTAGTCTCTGTACTTGTTTTAATCACAGTGGAAAAGAGGAGGTATTCTCAGAGGGGAAATTATCTGGCCCATCTCAGATGGCTGTTTTTTCATAAGCTGAATCACCTTCTTTACACGCTTTTCTCTCCCTCTGTTAATGTTAAAGAGACCTCAAAGTGATCAGCTCAAACTTAGATGCCTAACTTTTACATGTCAAGTTCTGCACACACCCTTCAAGGATGCATAGTTCCCTATAGTGACAAGGGTTGCATTACGGGAGAGTGATTTTGTGTGTTTTTATATTGTTTTTCTTATGATCTGGTCATGGGGAATGAGGAAAAGGCATAAGCTAATCACCTAATCACTGTGCTACCAATGACTTTCGAGTACTCGAGTTATTCCTTTGTCTTTGAACTTCTCTGAACAACTTCACACTAACTTTGTTTCAAAGAGCATAGCATGAAATGTTGATGACTCAGCCAGCACGGGTCAGGTTATCTGCTGGGAAGAACAGCAGTAGTATAGGAATTACTCTGATTTATACAAGGTAGTTATGCTTCTAAAGGAACCTGTCCAGTCTCACAGATTGTGAGATTCTCTAACACTTGCGTGCAAGTGATCATCTTCCCTCTTTATGAGACAACTTTCAATCTGATTAGTTGCTTGATAATGAGCTCTGCTTGGATGTTGGCTGCAAGAATGGGTGCAACTGCAGTGGGATCCTGCATTGTGAAGATCCCCATTAGAAAGGCCACTCCCCAAATGCAGCATGATGGAAGTTCTTTTCATCTGAATCAGAGGACCAGTGCACCACATGGCTACTCAGGACATGGTCACACAAGCCTCTAATATGGTGCAATGTGTTGGCTATGAATTTACATCTTGCAGCTTTGCACATGGGCTCTTGCAAAATTGAGGAAGAAGGGGAGGCTTGGTAGGACCATCTTCCAGTGCCTAAAGGTGAGTCCAGACTCTCACCAACAGTGTGCTAAAAAAGGACAAAAGGCAATAGTGACGTTGCAAGAAGGGACATTTCAAAACAGGGACTGTGTTTACTATGAAAGCAGTTAACTACTGGGAAACAGATTCCCTAGACAGGCTGTGGGGTCTCCATTCTTAGAGATTTTAAAGATTTTATTGGGCAAGATCTGTGCAACTTGGTCTACCCTGAAAGCAGAAGATTGAATTGGAGACCTCCTAAGGTCACTTGCAGCTTGACTGATGTTGAGATTCTGTGATTTTAGGCTGAAAAGTGTTATGGATACGATAACAGCCATTTAACATAACCTCTTCTTCCTAGCACTCTGATTTGGGAAACAAACCCCATACCCAGTACTGCGAGAGACAGGAAAAAAGTATGGGTGGATCCAAAGAGTAAATAGAGAAAAAGTCATGCAGGCATGTCCACATCTCTTATTGCAGGCTCAAAAGCCCGAGCTACCAACTGGGTCATAAATCCCTGCTAGACTCACGCTGGAGTCAGTCCTTTAGAAAGATTTAATATGTGACCCTTTAAGACTGATTTTTTAAGGATATGAGGACTTTGTGAGCCTTCACTGTCTGTCTTTGGCAAATTTCAGCTCACTAGACAACATGTGAGAATGAATCAAACTCCCAAAGGAAATTAATTTCTAGCCAGTTTTCCACCCCCCAGAAGATAGATATCTGAATAGATAAAAGAGAACTAAGTAATGCACCTATTTGCGGAGTTCAGCAAAGGAGAATCCACTTTTTATCTGTTTGTGTATCTATGTATCTATCTATCACATACTTGTGTACTCCCTTTATTATGAATATGCTATGCATAGCACATAACTGGAATAGCAATTCCTGCATTGCACCTGATTCCCTTCTCTGGTTGCATTCCACACTTAAGGATTAGGATCTTAAATGCATATATAGGAAAGTGTGAGTCAACGGCTTTATTAAAAACGTAGTTGCACAGAAGATAAAATGTGTTCTCTTTCTATCAAACACTTATACTTTCTAGCTCTGCTGTACATATTTTCATATCTGAATCAGTTTCACTAAAGTATTCCAGCTACAGATAATTGGTCTATCAATGCCTAGTATTGATTATACAAAAATTTGACGACACAACTCAAATCTTAAACTCCATATCATCAAAATAATGATGCATTTGAGAAGGAATTTAAGAATGAGATAAAACCTGGATTCTGCAACAGAAAGATTTTAAATAACCCACAAATGTTTCTCACGACTAAGAGAGTTCTGTTGGAATGACTTTAGGTGAGATTCTTACCTCCAAAATTCCTCCAATAATCCACAAGTACATTTAGAGGTTATTTTTTTTTAAGTGTGATTAATAATTTTTGAAGCTTATCAAGAAGAGTAGAGTCTTAGCCATCTAAGCCATTAGCCAACACTTTAAAATCTGGACTAAACATTGCTGTAAAAAATACCCCAATTTTCAGGACAACTCTGGGGGGTCATCAGTAAACTTAGTCACAATTGAAATTCCATTGACAGCACCAAGCAGAAGTTCAGACGAAGTGATGATAATAGTCCTTGTGTGTGTTAATCTCTTCAGGTGAAATCCTTACCCTGGCCTGGCTTCTTATTACCCTTTCAACTCATTTGTGCCATTAAGGAGCCTTAGACATGCCAATGCAGCTATGTAGATGGAGTTGAGGAGGGGAGAGGGTTAAGGCATTACTTCCTTCATAAGGGCACAGTCGATAGAAGATATGATATCTAAAAATGGTCTTTTTTTGCAAGAAGGAGTAAGGCTGGCTGGATTGAAAGATACAGTGAGGCAGGAAGGGAAATTTAGAGCTTCAGTAGGAGACATCTGAAGAGCTCTGCAATTGCCCGAGCCAAGTTTGACCAGGAAGAGGAGGGCAGGCACAGAGAGGGAGGGTGGGAAATCTCTTTAACCTTAGTGGAGTAACACATTTCCCATGTTTTTGCTGGCATTTGGCCCTTGGCAACTTTCCTGCCTGGTTGTCTGAGTCACAGCAGTTCAGACTCTGCCCGGAACAACTCCAGCCATTTCTGTCCTGATTGACCAAATGTCAATGATTTCCTCTTTTTTTTGGGTGTGTTTGTTTTGGTAACCTCCATTCATGGAGGAAGTCTGGGTCTGATAGCTTTCCTGTTTCATTTCCTACCTGTGTTTTATGAGTGATCATCTTTCCTTGTTCTCAAGCAGTAAGTCTCCACACAGTTTCCCTTATGAAATTATTTTTGCCATCCATACGAATTCCCAGCAGAGATGTTGAACAGTGAGGGAAAGACTTTTCTGGTAGGTATGAACATAGCTATGTCTGAAAGCACAGTCCCTGTTTAAAAAAACAACAACAAAAAAGAAAGCTAAAAAAAAAGGAAAAAAAAAAAGAAGGGAGGTGAGGGTAGGGGAGGGTAGGGGAGGGAAGGGAAGGGAAGGGAAGGAAAGGAAAGGAAAGGAAAAAAAAAACAACTACAAAATAGACAAGTTGTGTAGCATTTTTTAAAGTATTAATGAAGAAACACTATTTGGAAACAACTGTTTTATGTTTGGGTTCAAGATTATATTTGAGTTATGGTTTGAGTTCAGATGCAATTTTATTAAATTCTTTAAATAGACTGGGATCATCTGAAGTGTCTTGGTTTGTTTGTGGGGGTCATTTTGTTGGTTGTTTTTTGAACTCTCTTCTGAAACGTCAAAATAAATTTGACTTTTTTTTTTTTTTTTTTTTTTAGTTATATCCAACTGGAGGGTAGACAGATAGTTATTTTTCACTCATAAGATGGAAGAAAGACAGACATTTCACTTGTGGAGGATGGGTCCATTCTTGTCCTTAGCCAGATATAAATGCCTTTATTTTAGAAGTCTAATCTTTGTTTTACATTGCTACTCATGAGATGAAAATTAGATTCTCAATGCACTAAGATGTATTTGTAGTAATGATTCATGTGATGAAAACTTTCTCCTGTGTGTTGAACAAGTAATTGTTTCTGGAGCTCTCCCTGTGCCTACTTTATTGAATTGTTGTTTCCTTATGCTAGTTTTTAATATATAGTTACTTTTAAATATTAGCATAATGTAGGATTTGGAATGCTAATTTCATATTTGTGGACACTAGTGGACATAATAAATTACATAACACTTCAAAATATATTTTTAGTGACAGTTGCGGTACCTGAAGAAAAACTAATGAACCCCATGAAAAGAGATGTTACGATACTCTTCAATTTTTCTTCCAGTGTACTCGTTCTTACAAATGTATATTTCAGGTACTCTACTGAATCAAGTCATTATTAATAACTGAGGAAATTTTACCTCGAATCAACTATGGTATTTTTGAGCTAATGATATCAGAAGAGACATTTTTTCCTTGTATTTAGTCCTGTTGTGTGTAGTCAGAGGGCCATTTCATATTTCATAGCTGGAATAGCCTTTTGATTTCTTTCTGGCATAAATATGAAGTTCCTTGTATCACCAATGGGAGTCATATATTCACATTAAGTTGAGAACAGGCCTTGATTCATGTCCATTTTTTTTCAAGTATAACTGTAATATCAGAAATATTCCAGATGCTTTTTATTTATTTTTTAAAGGTATATTTCATTGGAAATTCTGCACAGACTTAATTACTGTTCTTCAGAGCTGCTTGGAAAACTCTTCAGGGATCTCCAAGGTCAGGCTGGATGGGGCTTTGAGCAACCTGGTCTAGTTGGACGTGTCCCTGCCCAGGGCAGGGGGGTTGGAACTCAATGATCTTTAAGATCCCTTCCAACCTGAACCATTCTATGACGTTTTCGTAACAAGATACAACCCTTTTTTGCCTAGCTCCACTCTTTATTAGCTGCTAAACTTTCCATTTTGTTGGTTTTTTTCTCAGACAGCAAAAATTTTGCCTGCACAATACTTTATCCTATATTCACAACTGACAATTTCAGTCTGTGTTCAAAAACCAGCAAAACCAACTGAAAAATTCCCATTTACCCCAGCTGACTATGGATCAGCCTTACAATAGGTCTCACGTCAAAATTCAAAGAATTTTGTGTTACAACGGATGTTCCGTCTTTTCTGAGAATGAGGCAAGCGGAAACCCTACATCTAGATATTTATTTATTTTTGTCTTGTTGATTTTGTTAGTTGTTGAGTCAGTTTTTCCATCGCTGCAGTTTCCTCATACTTCATTAAATTCGGTCAAATTCAACAATGCATTTGAAACAGTTTGTTTTTTATATTCCCACTACAAACCATATTGGAAATGCTAGGCTGCAACCAGCAAAATACAAAAGTATGAGCATAATTTACTACAGTCTTTGACCTAGACCAGTAAGATCATCACTAATTTCTAGAGTGTAATTTATTTACTTACAATTTATAGCATTATACTGGTTTTAGTCCACTATTTTCCATTCCAATTCCATTACATTTTTGGTTTTTTTGTTTTCTTTTTTTCGTTTAAATCAGTTTACCAGTGTGAAAATTAGACTTACATAGTAATATATGGCTGTAGATGTCAAAAGAAATCTTATCTTTTTTACATGCTTGTCCAGAGAACAGACAATAATATGAAGTTTGGGAGACGCAGGTTATAAGGGAGGAAGAAGGCCTTTTTTGTTTTGCTTTCCCCCTTTCAGTACTATTTGCATTAAGTCAATATGCAGAGGCTTCAGATAATAGTCCAATAAAGTTGAATGCTGCTTTATGGGCAAAGGCAGTCCAAAAAGTTTAGAGCTTAACCAGAGGGTGAATATAAAGTTTACCATGGAAAGTGGAGATGGTGATGTTTGAAGAGGCTGCTCCATCGTCACAATGGAGCAGAGCAGAAGGTACAGACTGGTTCGTCAAGTCACTGGTCCAGGGCTCTGTCAGTGGCTGACTGCCCAACAGTAAGGGAAAAGGAAAATGTTCAGTCCATTTTTGAACTTATAAAATGCCACAACACTGGCTCAAAAAGGAAACCTCAGCAAAGCTACAACATCAGCACATATCTCTAGATATCTCCCTTTGTTTCATAAAGAAATGTAATTAAATTAATGTTTATATATATGTGTGTGTGTATACTTACTTTTTTCCAGCTAACCTCATAAACATGCATTTTTTTCTGTTTCTTATTTCTTTACTTTTACTGACATCTTTTCTGATTCTGCTCCACTGATTTTAACTAGTTCTTTTCACATTTACATTTCCATTATTGCTTTTCAGAAAAAGAGGCTGGTAGGTTACAAATGTGGAAATATGTTGTAAATGAACTACATAAGCTGTGAATACATTGCAGTTTCTTCAGAAACACTAAATGAATCATCTAGAAAGACGTACCAGAGAGTTCCTATTTTCATAACATGTATTTTTTATAAACTCATAAATGCTTGAGCCAGCAGACAAGGTTGTCAGAAAGAAATAGCAACATTTTGCTAAATCACTTTACCTCTATTTTTTTTCCCCTCTTAATTATAGGAATAAAAGCTTATGGTGATTATTATCCTTTTAAAAGAACACCTTTCTCTCCTGTCCTTTTTTCTTCCTCAGTACAAATTTTTACATCTTTTTTCCTTTAAAGATTTTTCCAGCCAATCTATATGTTTTTCACAAAAGTACATAGCAAGTGGCAAAATGCATTAGAGCTGTTACTTTCTTCAATCACTTAAATTCCCAAACCCTGAACTTTTAAGAATTTTGTGTCCTTTGGGTTATGCAAAGCTTGGTCTGTACCAGAATACAGTGAAGACAAGCTAATAGCACTGTGTTTACCTACTTCTATATCTCCGATTAATCACTCAAAGAGCCCAAACGGTAGTCAACTGTAAACATTACTAAAAGCTACTGGTTGGCACCATTTGTTTTGATTGGGGGGCACCAAAGGAAATGGAGATTTCCTTTTGTTATTTGTTAAAACATATGCCCGAATTAGTTCACCTTCTTCCAATCCCCAATGATTTATGAGGCTGTATTAGATAATGTATTATATAGATGAGCTCTTCTGTTTTCACACACAGCTCTTTGGTATCATGGCAGCAAGTGGTTCGAACAGTTTTTAAACTATCATTTTACCCTTGTGTTTCCAAAATAGTATGGGATATGTTTAGAAAATATATTGGAGATGACAAGTCTATATGTAAATATATACACACAAAGCAAAATGCCATTTTGTATGTGAGCGAGCACACACAAAAAAATCTTCTTGCCTATTGATTTTAAGAAGATCTGTGCTGTGCATGGCTCCACTGAACTCCCAGTTTTGTCCCTATGTTTCTGCTTATGTGAGAGAACACAAGCCTGGTGAAAGCAATGGCACATCCTTCGTGAATATGACCATTAAGTTCTAATAAAACTAAAAAAAATTGAGGGGTTTAGCTTTAGGACCTGAAAAAACATTTCAGGCTCTGAGTGCTGAGCCCAACTTTTCACCCAATGCAGCTGAAAGCCTTCTGAAGCTAACGTGTGTCCTGTCTTTGGGAGGTATAAGTGATAGTAAAAGTGCCTTAATCTTCTGTTTGCACGCATAGGTTCTCCATACTTGATCAGTGGTGGGTTTTGGGGAACCCTGGGGCAGCATTTCAAATGTTTTTATAATGAGAGTGTGATCATGAGTCCGATGAACGGTACTACAAGACTACCACAGGGAGGTCTTATATTTCACCCAGCATAAGTTGATTTTTTTTCTTCCTTTCATGAACATATAAACCAACTTTCTTTTCATTCCCAATAGCCCTGACCAGGTAAAGTATTATTTCTATCATCAGTGGGTTGGAAACTTTGGGAAGTTATTGGCTAATGAATTACAGACTGTGCAGCATCTATATATGAGTCCCTTGAAAGCTAATTATATATAGACATACGCTCACTCACAAACACTGTTTCTCTATATGCTCAAGAAGTTTGCACTTATAAAGAGCACTCAGGTAATGTTTGAAAACATCAACTGGAATTTCCATTTGATCCTGTTCAGGATTTAGCCACCTGTACATGCCTAAGCACAGAGACCACCCATGAAGCTCACACAGGCAGATTTATAATGGTGATCACTCATATATTTTGGTTAAATTATGGTAGGTGGCATTTCTGCTAGAAACAGGTGCATTTATTCTATCTGTAATCAAATGACTACCCCCACATTCATCCAAAGAACGCCTCTGAGAAACAAAAACTCTTTTTCATGAAACCCAAATAAATGATTTCTAAGAAAAAAGAGACAAGAGAACAGATCTTCCTCCATGGCTGGTCACACTCCTTGGCCTTTCAGCTGATGCTGCTGATAAAATTGCTGATAAAATCAGGAGGGACTTTCACAGGGGAAATTTACTTTTAAAGACTCAAACCTCCTTACATTGCAGATCTGCTGATCCCTGTTGTTTAACTGTGGTTACATGTGCTGACTCCAGTTTCAAAAATAATTTCTTAATCACTTTTGGCTCATCTTGGTTTTTCACATTGCAAAGCCAGTGCAGCTGTGGAAGGATGGACCAGATTCCATTCTCCCTCACACCTCATCAACATCAATGTTAATTAAGTTCTAGGTTTGGGGCCAAGTTACACCCTGAGACACAAATGGCCTCCAGATTGGGGCAAGGGCTTTTCTCTCTATTTGTGTAGCACCTGGCATGATGTGGTTCATGGAACATGGCTGAGATTCATGGGAATTTCTGTAGTAGAGATAATAAATAGGACATTATTGCAGTTAAGAAAATTATGGTGATTCCTTCATGCCCAGCAGGAGGATTGGCATCAGAAAGTCAATTTTTGTCTATGTGGTACAGTGCACTGCAGTCCTGGGCTTCTGACTGCTCAAGCTGGACAACACAGTGGAGCCCAACATGAGTTTCTCCTGCTGTCCTCATGCAGAGAAAAGCAGAAGATGTAGAGAAGTGGTTCATGTTCACGTGTCATCCTGGGAGAGGGAAAACACTGTATGGTCTCACAGCACATTTGTGACCACTTGAAACTCTTTGCTAACAAGCTAATTCTTCCCTTCAAAGGACTTCTGCTGTGAACTGCTTCTCTCACTTTGCAATGCTTCTTTCTTCGGCAAAACGAGCTGCTCCATTAAATGACCAGGGCCTGTGGTACCTTTCAGGGTTTTCTTTAGCTCAAGCAGACAAGTCCTCATCCCAGTACAAACCTGTCTCTCCCTCTCTCTCTGTCTTTCCCTTCAGTGTTACTTGAGTCCTCATTTTGAAATGCTGTAATAGCATGGAATAACTATTTAGTTGAATACAATCACACAATTGTGTGACAAGACAAATGTAATGTGGAGCATGGGGGAAATGTGATCCTAAACTCAGGGCATCCATTCTGCACCAGAACAGTTGAGAGCTATGTAGTTTTTGAAAGCCAGTCTCCTCTTGACAATTACCTTCAATTAAAGGTACACTGCACTAAGCAGAAAATAAAAACTATGCCATTAAATCCTTCAGCACAGGCTGGAAGAGTTCCAGGTTGGCTCTAAACTACTCTAAAGAGCCCGTGTTCATATTACATAGTTATAACTTTACAGGCCTAAAAGAATATGAATCAACCATCATTTATGCTGTCCCCTGCCCTTGACAAAGATTATGTCTGAGACTTTTAATCCTGATCTAACCAGGATATATAGAGGCTGTTTTGCATTGAAAATATAAACCTGTCCACAAACATCCTCTGCTACTTTAAAGGCAAATAGCTACTATGCAGGTACTTCTTTCATTGCTATATATTTCAGAGAAATTTATTGAAAGACTGAAAGCATGTTTGTCTTGGAAAGTCTTTGCTACGAGCTTTACGTTGGAATCCATGCACTTGATACCAGACCTTTTATGTTTATGTTCTCAAAAGCATGGACTTTGGGTAAGCTACACAAACGAGAGTGTAATCAGTAAGGGTGGCTGAGTGTAAGGTGTCCCAGGATGCACGAATCTACCTGTCTCAGTCCCATCCCACGTGGAGGGAGTGGTGGGATCCTTGGGAGCAGATGTCACTTCCCTGTTGTCCCTCCCTCACCTACCTTGGTTGGCCTTTGCCTATGTGACAATTTTGATGTACTGCAAGGTCAAGAAGACTGGGTGTTCAGACTAGAGCTTATCCAAAAGCTATGATGAAAGTGTTGAGAGGTGAGAGACAATGCTTAAAAAATTCAAGCTTTCTGATTTCAATTGTCTCTTTTGGCTGTAGGACTTACTCCACTATGAACGAAAGTATATTCTAAGTTGCAACTTGGCTAAAATATTTTTGTCAAAAAACTTTGGATATGAAAACATGCTTACAATTAGGCAATACCTTTAAAAGGGAACACCTTTTATTAAGAAAAATGGCAAAAATCCCAACGAAACAAAAGAAAAAGAGAAAAAAAGTAAAAGATAAGTACTTCTTTCCCAAAGAAAAAATATTTTCTTCATGTTTACCTTTCAAAGGCAGACCAGCTTTTGGTTTGATTTGCATTTTTTAGATTTCAGTTAGACTTTTCAGTATATCAACCAACGTAAACATTTTCTTCTGGTGTGTTTAGAACAACTCTAAATATCCTCTTTACTGTAAGCACCAAACAGAGGAGGCTGTACCCACTTGTTGCTTGTGTTCAGCCTGATTTTGGAGGTGTTCAGCACCTTCCATCACCACTGTCTTCAGCATCAGATAAACTGGAGCAGCCTTTGGGTTACAGGTTTTTGCCGGTGTTTTTATTATTATTAGTATTATTATCTATTTTATTTTAACTGCAGTAATATCTGTGGGAAAGAAGGAAGACAACATATGAAACTCTCTGAGGCTCTGCTGAGTCCCAGATGCCTGATTCCCTGAAATGAAAAGACACAGGAAAAATATCTCTAGTATCATTGGGAGTGACTTGGGTTATGAGAGGACTCCATGTCCTCTCCAAGCCATGGTTTAACATCTAGAGAGCACAGGACTGTTGCCACAGCCCAACTTGATGATCTAAAGGCTGTCCTCCCTCTGAAAAGTGTGTCTGAGATGTCCTCAGGGAAATTAAGTACATTTCACTTGAGTATTTCTCATGTGGGACCACAAAGTCCTTCAGATTCTCCCAGTGAACAGTGTGAAATGTTCATAATGATATGTTTACCATGGCACCGTTTTAGCTTCCCTTGCTTCTTTTTACCCACCTGTACAAGTACAATGGTTTCTTCTTACGTTTATCAAGTTTGTGACACCAAACCAGTACTTTTGGCAGCTCTGAAGAGAGGCCAGAACACTTATTTCCTTGGGGCACTGCAAGGCTTTACCAACATCCCTCATAATTTTTATATATTTGGAAATGAACAGTTGAAACAAAGTGCAACAGTGAAATCTTACCAATTGTCTCTAAAATGACAGTAGTTTCATTGTATAATGTGATAGGTTTCAACTGCCTTGTTTCGCTAAAACTCATCAAGCAAACTGTACTTCAGCTTAACCTTTAATCATTAATACAGCTTCATTTGTCCCCAAAATACACAGAGCTTTGCTTCTGAAACACATGACTATTCAGACCCAAAAAGAGAAAGATGTGCTCAATGCACAAGATGTCAAACTGAGATTAAACCCACCAAGGTCTACAAAGCCTGCTGCAAAAATGATAAGTATCTTTGTCAAAATCCCAAGCAAAAACATGTACGTCAAGTGAGATCGTCGATAAAATATGAATATCAGGGTAAGAGTAAGTTGTGGGTTAGTTTCAAAGAATTTTTTTTCCTCTGAGATGCAAAAATTATCTCAAATCTTACAACCCATTTCTGAACACTGCATTTATAAATTCTGATAACATGTTGTAGTTTCCTTCTATGGCAACACATAACTACAAAAGACCTGTTTATTAAAAAGTATCTGTGCGTTTCTGTGGTTCACTGAGAGAATTGGGGTACTAATTTGTTATTTCTAATTTGTTTGCCATTCATTACACACATACCCACAAACCTACAGCTTTCTCACACTGGACATGTTCATTATGAAAGATGAAACCCTGAAGATGGGGCGTTTGATTCCCACAGAGACATCATCTGCCACAGCATAATTAAAAGGGTTTTGTCTAAATGATATGATGGGGATTTCTCTGCTTGGGAGGGCTGTTCTGAGCTGCAGCTAACCCTATTGTCTCAGGGGTCTTCATGTTAATTCCAGTCCGAGTTCTCCCCCATTCCCCATTGTAACTATTTGTCTGGCATGTGGTAAGGTTTAATTTAAGCATTTCTTACAGATTTATTTGTTTGAAACAAGCATTGGGTTTTGCTTCATGGATAACACAACTGGAGTCATTGGACCCTAGTCTTTATTTATGGGAATAGATTGTATTCCTACATCACAAAATGTGAAAAAACCACCCACTGAAGATTACCTGATTTTATCCCGGGCATAGCATAAGACGGTGAATTCACTCTGTAACTGTGTCAAAGTGACATTTGTTTAAGTCTTTTTAGATCTTGATTCATAGACTTTGGGCAACAGATACTCTACAACATTATGGGATTAGCTACACCAAGATATGATGTTTCAGCCTGAGGTGAATGCTGGGCTACAATCAGAGCTAACATAATAGGGCAGCTCTGGCTTTTAGGCATTTGTTCTTGTTCAGTGACTACAAAAGGTAATGGCATCAGGATCATCCTGCCCAGGCCAGGCCACTGTGTTCGGCAGTTTAGTGTGAGAAGAGGTGAGGGCACTGAGATTCCTCCTATGTGTTGAGAAAAGATGGAATAAAATCACTAGGTCTTTCCTGTATGTGGTCAAAGGTCTCTGCAGAGCCATATATCAGCACCAATGTATTTTTCTTATCAAATTCCTTCCAGGTTCTCAAAATCCTGCAGTACCTTTTCCCCCTAGAGGTCCTGCCCTTCCCCCTGCCATTCTCCCAGTTTTTCAGTCCTCTGGATTCATTGGGATCCTTCTCACTGCTTACTGGTCACTCTGAATTGGTTTCCTGTATGTCTGAGTAATTATCATCAGTAATTAATGGAACTGAGGTATGTCTGATACTCAGGAAAATATTATGTTCTTACATTCTTTCTTACACACTTACATTCCTTCTCCTTTAAGTCTTGATGTGATTTGGAGTTTCACCATAGATTCAGGTTCCCATTTTGGATCACTGCATAGCTCTTCACTAAATTAATGCTCAGTAGTTAATCAGTAGTAAAAATCCTTGTATCAAGGCAGATGAAGGTATATAGTTCGTTTTGAACTTGCATGTCCATTCCAAGCAGCCCATTCTTAGTTCTTTTAACAGGCTTAGACCTCATTTAAATAAACCCACTTTTGAACTGTATAGGACTTTTTGCCTGAATAAAGCCCCAAACTAAACTGAATGATAATTCCGTTCGCCTTATGTGACGGAGAGACAGCTGTAACTCAACTATTTTGATGATTCATCTATGAGCCGTACAAGTGTTAACACATCCTATCATTATGATTTCCCCACTCCCACCTGCTTCTTTGCTTCACCCACCTGTTGCATCTTGCCTTCTACATTGCAAGCTGTTTGGGGCAGGTACGTTGTTTACTCTGTGTATATTGTACAATGTCTATGTACGACCCAGTTTAGGCTCCGAGGCTCTTCTGTAAAAATAAAGGTAAAAGGTATAACGAACATCAGAGATAAGCAGAGGTGATAGTAAGATACTGATTGGTTTTAGGATAGGTACCTTTAAAGTGCATTTTATTTTTTAATAATGATATAATTATGTGTGATAATGATCTTAGTGTAAAATCTGATTGGAAAGTAGACACCTGTTGGGTTTTTTTTTCTGCAAAGTAGTTAAATGAGGTCAGCACTTTAAGCTTTCTCCCCTCCCTTCCCTGCAGCCGAGGGTTGACCTTGCCTTGGTTAACATGAGATAAAATTACAGTGCCTGGTCCCACTAGTGTATTGTGGTGGGAAATTAACGTGTTAGCTATTCACTGGTGACAATGCTGTAGTGTTTCAAAGAGAGAAGAGAAAGCTGTCAGCTGTTTTCTTGTTCTGGTATTCCAGGGACTTCACCACACATGGTGACTTTCAAGATGAGCTCTTTTATAGTTGTCTTCCCTGCTTATTGTGAGAAATTTATAGCCCTTTCCAAAGAAATCCTCAATGACACATCTACTGAGAGAAGTAAAGATCCTACCATGAGCTGGATCCAAGCCCTTGCTCAAGAAGAGATGGGCTCATGTGCCTGTTGCACTGGTCCCCTCCACCATGTATCTGTTTGAACAAGAGCATTGCTCCGTTGCTCCCTGTTTGGCAATAGAGTCTTGAGCAGGCACCAGTCATCAATCAAAGCATTATCATTAATAATCAAAGTGAGACATTGGGCAGAATGAGAAATTAATCACAAGTGACAAGTGAAGCACCTCAGCGCAAAATGAGCTTTTCTGCATGGTGAAAAGGAGAATTTTTTGCTAAGCTTCACAAAGGGAAACACTGGCTTTCATTCTGAGTTACACCGTATCCCCCCACCTTCCCTCTGCTGTCTAAAGAGAAATGGTGTAGGATGACTCCATTGCCAAATGGTGTAAACTTCAGAGTGGTACAAAGTGTCCTCATACAGTCCTACAAGAGTGAAACAGGGCCACCATTCCTGAAAGCATTGGAAATTTGAGTTTCCAGTGCCTGGCAACATGATTTGGGTAATTTCTGGACTCATTGTGACTGAAAAAAATTTATTGTAATTATCACCTATCTTCTTCCCTCATGGGCCCAGCAGCAAGTACCAAGAGGGCTGCAGTGATTAAAAAGGCAGAGTAATAACTTTGATTTAGTCTGATTAATAAAGTAATAAAGCTGATTGAAACCTAAACAATTCAAACCAAAGTCCTTCTCAGTATATCAACAAGTTGAACTTACGTCACCGATTATAGCCGCGTTTTGTTACCCTTTCTCCTGAAATGGAAAATGATTCATTCTTTCGTTATGACAGTTATGACCTGAATATCATGCTGAGCTAATTGAAGCTTGCCTTTACATTAGAAAAATCTACAAGGCACAGCGATAGCGTGTGTGTCTTTCAATAGCTGCTGTCCCAACACGGATATTTTTTTTTAATCAAAGCCTATTTTACTCTTGTAACTGAGTGACATAAATTCATACAGAGTGAAACTAAATCAACGTATGTTCATATTAAGTAACAGAATGTACATTTAACCAAGAAATGTCCAGTATAGTTTTCAGCCCTCTGGTGTGTAAGCAATAATGGTTCTATTCCTGGTAAAATACCAGTACAGGAATCCTTACTGCTCCAGCCTTTAGCTCCTGGGAGTATGGGGGTCTCTGGTATTTGTTGTAGGACCTTCATAAGGACGGCAGCTGCAGAGGTAAAAGCATGAAAGAAGTTATGGTAGCTAGCAAAGGACTTAGAAGACCTGGTAACCCTTTAGGACACCATCAGCTGAGAAGGGCTGGGCAATATACACAGTTGAGATAGGTAAGATTTCTTTTTCACAGTAAAAGGCCCTTTCAGCATTCCACACTTATATCTCTTTTTGTAATTCAAATCAAATACTGGCTGGTGCTAAAATGGAGGGGTGCTGTAATCTTTTTGAGGTGCACTGTCCCTTGACGGAGAATCCTGATCTGGCTTATTCTCCACTATTTAGGACCCTTTTCTTTTTGCTGAAGCACAGGAATATGAGCCCAACATCCATGGTCAGATCAAAATTAATCTTTCCCAGAATCCTGTTTTCAACACTGAATGCTATCGAGGAAAAAAGAGGAAAAATAATTCATCCTTTGATAATCAGTGGTTGATATCACCTTCAGCTGAAACTTTCTGGACCATAACATGTGATAGCTCTGATAGAATATTCTGTTAATTTGATTAATTTCTTTCTTTTGCCTTTGCAACATCCTTTGGCAATAACTTCTATATCAATATGAAAAAATATGTGTCTCATCTTAATGGAACACACAGTTTGTAAATCTATAGATCACAATCAGTCTTAGCAGACTCTTTTCCAAGGTAGAGTTTAGTACTTCCTTAGATTTTCTGGCCTCAGCTGACGACAGTGTTAACTTTCTTTAACTGCATGGAAGAAGACGCTCCAGGTGCAAAGACCAATCTTGTTATCACTTCTAGGCTGCGTTATATTTAATGACAGCCAGAGAGAAGTTTAACTTGTTAGCTCAATCATCATCCAGCCTAACAAACACTGAGATCGTATTATACCAAGCCTTCATGCTTACTGTCCTGTGACAACAGAATTGAAAGGATTGTTTCCTTTTCTTTCTGGATTACAAAAGCACAGTGTTTCTCTGAGCAGCTCCCCCAAACTCTGGAACAGAGGTTGAATTTTCAAGCCTATTCAGGAGGTACTGTAGGGTTCTTCTGGGTTGCATTTCACAGGAGATGGGGCAAAATTTTAGAGACCACAGTTACAAACTGAATTTACAGCAGAAGATCAGTTAATTCTGACTGGGTACAAATCTCTTTCAATAGCTACCTGTGTAGTGAGACATATGTACAATTTATTAAGGAACCCACCTCTCCTCCTTGTAGTCTGCTCTTATTGATAAATTGTCACCAGAAGTAAGACCTTGGTCTCCATTAGAAAGCATGATACACATTAGCAACAGATAAGTGGTTCCAGATCTTAAGGGGACAAGCGCTTAGAAAATGTGCGCAATAATGCATTTTAACAGTTACATTCAATAAGAATAAAAATAATAATAATAGTAGTTAGCAACTGACCCAGGCAGATCTTTTTTTGAGAAGTTGAATTTTTTTGAAGTACTCAGTTGTATTTCAATAACACAGAATTGGGGCTCATGAAAACACTCAAAAGCAAGGCACATTCCTTAACAGGGGTAAGTTTACCCTTGGGGTTGCTGAGACCGGTGAAAGTGCCTGTCGAATTACAAAATGCTTTTAAGTCCATTGGGAATATCCTGCTGAAAAAGAAAATCAAAGGCTAGGGCAGAAGAAATGTACTGTCATTTTCTTTTAAGGAGCTCATTTTTTTGCCTCCTTTTAGAACCATTAGAAATTACTTCAGGCACAATTTAATAATCTACATCAGTATCCCAGGAGTTAAGATAGCAAATGATATTATGGCAAAAATGTCTTAAATACAATAAACCTCAGTAAAATCAGAAATGTTGCTTTTTCATCAGATTCCTGAATAATTCAAGAGCTGTAACATCCAATTTTTAATTTTACTTAAATAGGGATATTCTTCCTCCTAAATGACAACACTAGTTCAGTATAAGGCATATGCAGTGGAGCAGAATTAGGTTAAGATTAGGCGTTATGTAAGAGATTGTGTAATATAACTCTTTCACATGGTGATTGTGCAACTGTCAGTATTAATTGTAAGCAATTATCCATGTTCTTTGGATACTGTTGTTCCCATCCTACCTCCCTGGTTCTGTGCGTTGCAGTCCAAAATCTTCATACGGGGGAGAGAGGTAGGGAGCATGGGATGGCAGCGATAGAGGGAACTCCTGCCATGTTTCACAGCCAAGAGAGCCCCAGCTCTTGACAAATTCATGCTGTTGCCTAATGGATGTGGGCTGGGTGATCCTGCCTCCAGCAGTCCTGCCTAACTTCCTCCTATATCAAGAATTAGGCTTAGCCTGGAGATTCCTGTCGTATGTGCAGGTTGTCACTCGACCACAATAGTGTCCTGGACAAGGTGACTGCTGTCATACATGAGCCACTTGTGACTCAAGATCCACAGCCTGGACATCCTTTTCTGCTTCTTCACACACACCATGTACTAAGTGCAGAACATGACAGGATGATTCCAACAGAGATTAGACACAGTTATAGAAAGGATCTGAGATGAGCTGGAGTTTGTTTGCACTCTTTTTGCCTTCAACTTTAAGCAAATGGACTCTGGCAATGAACTCAATTGGTCTTTTAAGGATTTAATTAAATGGCATAACACCCTTACAGGTTAAGTAGTAAATAATGGAAGTTTGTAGACCAGCATGCATATATTTTTTTTAGCACCCTGGTTGAGAATCATAAGATAGGTAGGAGATCTGGGCATAAAGGCTAGAAGGTGTGGAGGGACATTTGGCAAAGCCTGCTTTTCTGGTTTGCAAGAGGTGGTTGGGATACTGACCCAGGGGAAACACTGTTTCATCATGGACTTCCTGAATTGTCACTCAAAATGGATAGGATTCGAATGACCAAGTGTAGATGTTGACAATAAAGGCATCTATGTCTGTGCAAGTCATTCCCATTTCTCTTTACAATCAGGGGAAAACTGGCTGATATATTTCATGAAGTCCAGAGCACTATTCACCACATTCTCAAATATTCTTCTCAATTAGATCAGAAGACTTATGCCTCTAAGTGCCCTCTTTCCTCCCCTAACTGTGAGGAGAGCCGGAGAAGAAAAGTTCAGTTACAGATGTCAATAAATGCTTATATGTGCCTGAAATCTGCTGAAATTAATCCAATTCTAGTTTTTTATTCCTGTGTCTCATGTAAAAAAAAGAGATACCAATATAGCCTTGTTGTAAGGATCACTACATGGAAAATAGATTTTTTTTTTCTTAAAAAACCCAGTTTATGCTATAATGTATGTATTTTACAATTCAAATAGCAAGTGAAATAATGTGCTACTCGGCAAACAAAAAACCCTCTTAAGCTTATTGGCACAAACTTTCCTCCCAATTGATGTTATCTCTTTTCAACTTATATTAGATCATATCTTACCAGGAGAGCAGGCTGGTTAAGTGTATAACTGAGTCTGATAACACACCAGTTTTACTGCACTTAGCTTAAAAAATGTGAATGGAGATTCTGCTATTACGATATTGCCATGTGACTAGAGCTAGATACACATTCATGTCTGCTTAATAGTGAAATATTGTCCAGTTTGGATGGACAGCCGGAAATAAAGAAAGATAAAAAAGGAAATAATTAACTTTAGACGTGTAAATACAATATTGCTGGTACTGAGGCTCAGCAAGCAATGTCAAAACCACATTCGACAGGCTCCTTCTGTCCTATGTAATGCTTCAACACAAGTCCAACAAACCTTGCACACCCAAATACCTTTGTGTGTCTTTATAGTGCTCTTCAAAGCCTTCAAAGCATACCTTAATGAAAAAATATCACTCTGAGGGGCTGTGCAATAGTCATTGCCCTGCATTTGGCACTGGTGAGGCCTCACATTGAGTACTGTGTCCAGTTTTGGGCCCCTTACCACAAAAAAAAGACATTGAGGTGCTGCAGCATGTCAAGAGAAGGGCAACAAAGCTGGTGAGGGGTCTGCAGAACAAGTCTTATGAGAGGCTAAGGAAGCTGGGGTTGTTCCACCTGGAGGAAGCTGAGGGGAGACCTTCTCACTCTCTGCATCTTCCTGAAAGGAGGGTGCAGAGAGGCAGGGGTCAGTCTCTTCTCCCAAGTAGCATGTGATAGGACCATAGGAGATGGCCTCAATTTGAGCCAGGGGAGGTTCAGATTGGATATTAGGAAAAATGTTTATACTGAAAGAGTTATCAAGCATTGGAATGGGCTGTCCAGGGAAGTGATGGAGGCCACCTTCATCCCTGGAGGTATTTGAAAGATAGGTAGACATAGTACTTAGTGACATGGTTTAGTGATGAGGTTTTTTTGTCAGAGTTAGGTTGCCAACTGGACAGATGATCTTAAAGGTCCTTCCTAACCTAGAGAATTCTATGTTTCTATGATTTCTTGCCCTTTGACCTAAAACAGAGGACAGTAATAGCAGGTGGGCTAGGTGTTTGTTTTAGGTACCTTCTAAATGAACTGCTTCTGTTCTGTTTTCTATTCTATTCTATTCTATTCTATTCTATTCTATTCCATTCCATTCTACTCTACAGAAAAAGGGAAAAACCTGTTTTCTAAAAGAGTGTATCATTCAGCTCCTCTGATTTCTGTGCCACTTTCACAGCATCAACAAGGACCTATTTTCAGGAGATCAGTGTACTGAAAACTGCAAAATTCAAGGAGAATCAGGTTTTATAGCTGTACTGACACTCAGGTTATCCATGCATTGAGCTATTGATGCGCACTTTAACTCCAGGAACATAAAGCGTGCCAAAGCAATATTACACGTAAGAGTTATTCAATAGCACATGGAAGTAAATCTATTCCCTATCTCTTTGCATCGAGAACATTAATTAATCGTGTGATGAGAATGCCATTTTCAGCTTACAGTGCAAGCTGTGAGAAACTGTCAGTGAACCTTCTGGCTTTAATAACCGTGTATTTAGTTCAAGAAAGGAAAAATGAATTTAGTTATTAAATTTGAGGATTTTCCTGATCATTGTGAGATTGAGCTGTAGGTAGGACTTACAGTCTTTATATTAGAGCAATGAAAGTGTGGATGTTTCTTTCAAGATCCATATTTTGGTTTTTTTTTTTTTTTTAGAAGACTATGCAAATACAGGTTCAGATTGTTGCAGAGAGGGGAACAAGACACTACATGACATCTATGAGATGTAGTATAGGGTATAAACATACAGTTCTCCCTGTATCCAATTGAATCCATCCCTAATACACCAATTTACAGATATATGAACCAGAATGGGCCTGATCCTGCAGCTTTTACTTAAAACTTTTCTTCCCCAATGCCATTTGCTTTGGTTTGTGAAAACCCATGGTAAGCAAATCCTGTGTTTGCTGCTACAGACCATGATGATGAGTTACTTAAAGATTACATTGATCTCAAAGAATATTGAGGCTGTGAGATGCTGTAATACAGTGTGATCCAAAGATATTATCTGCTAGAAACAGAGAACAAGAGCGCACATGCTTAAATTTTATGAAAATGGGTCTCCACAATTTATGCAGCAATTCCAAATGTGATATACTATAACTAAAAAATCCAGGGTCCTCTATTAGCTGGCTACATACCTTTCTTAGAACAGCACCTTTAATGAACTCTCAAGGCTGCAACCTAATTTTATCATGTGCTAGCATGTCTCATTGGAGAGAATTCCTGTTGATGTCTGGCTGATCTTTGAAAGCTAGAGATAAGAAATTCTTTGTCAATGTCAATAACGGTACAATGAAATAAACCATATACATGCACTAATAGCACTTGCATCTGTAGGGGGAGTTGCTTAGGAATTTTTTTGATGGTATGTTTTATTGCATAAAAATTGTAAACTCATGCAAGTGATTTTTTTTTTCCTGAGAAGTTATTTTTGTCCAAGGAATTATTAGTCAAGAGAGGGTGGGGTAGGGCAAAGAGAACGCTGATCACATGTTATTCACAACAATAAGCTGGGAAGAGGCTTGTATTGAGTCCCTGCTCTGAATCACATAGTGATGTAGTTTTCTAAAGCCAAAATAGATTAATGAAGCACAAGTCTTTCAATAGCATTTTAGAAAAGAGACAGAAACTACAGATTTCTGTTGTGGAATAAAACACAAAATAATAATTTCTTGATATTTTTCCCATTACATTAAGGAGAGTGGCTTTCTATGTGTGCTTGCTTCTGTGAGCATGTACAGGTAAAGGCATCCTACAGGATATATGGTTATACCTCACAATTAATGAAGAGCCAGGTGTAGTTTTCCTGGGAAGCCAGAAGATGACTTAAGTCTCATATTATTCACCACTTCTGCCTTGTAACAGCCTCTCCTGTTCCCACTGGGACAGTCCCCATACCCCACTCAAGTGTAAGTCTCCCATGACAGCTCTTCCCAGAGTCCCAAGGACCTTAACACATTTTTAATGTCTTTTCGGTGCATTCTTTGAGGAGGGAGATGGGGCAACGTAAAAACAACACCCAGTCTTGAGCAGATTGGTGCGTGTTGTGTACTTAGTGGATATGTCAGTGCAGTAGAAGACTATGTGGCAAGGTAGAAACATATATTGTTGGTAACCTCTAGCCTTTCAATTTGTAGACTTCTCAGTCTCTGTGATAAAACTGCAATTATCTGCACAGGAGTAAGAAACCAAGACCACACAAACTTTCAGACCCCACCGATACGCTACATTTTATTACAAAAATAGTACCAATCCTGTAGTTTCTGGGAAAAAAAAGTCATGAGTGAATAAAGTTAATTTGTGGGTTGCCACCATCCAGTTATAGATAATGCTTAATTAACGTTAAAATTAGTGCCTAGGAGCTTGTGTTTCCCAAGTTTTTCTACTGAGTTCTACAAGGAAGTAATGCCTTGTGTCATGAACAAAGGAACTTTTGTCAAAGATCCTGATTGTTTCATTAACTTTGCCCACATGGGAAAACCAAAGTGCTTTTGTATTTGGAAAAAAAATGCAAAAAAAAAAAAAAATTCTCTAATGATACAGGTACCAAAGATACCATGCAAGTCACATACGCACAGACAGGCTTTTCAGCACACTCAACCAAACTTTTCTTCCTGTGGTCTAGGTGCTTCCCTTCCAGTTTCATGGGTCACCACAGCATTTGGCAAGGATGCACAAGTGCAGGCTCCTCAATGTGTACCACTACTTCAGTAGCTAGATGTTTTAGTCAGAGGCAGAGTCTCATAAAAAAACCCAGAAAATAGATAAAGACCCTGCTCTATCCTTTGGAAATTCCTGAAAAAAAGGTATTTTCTACGCCCTTAAGGATCCGTGCAGAAAAATGACAAAAGACATGTTTAAAAGAAAATAAATTCTTTTCAATCTTTCCACAACATTTCTCTGTACTGTGCTGGAGAAAATTGTCAAAGTCTTTTTCCTTTGTTTGAGAAGTGTCATATTGACATAACCCTAGAAGTGTTGTTTCCGTGTTGCATATAACAAAATATTCCCAGATTCCAGGAAGAACAACTAGCTCTGGTATCTGAAAAAAATAATTTTCTGCTGTTGGTGGCTTTTAAAACTGGTGGAGATTTAAGTCATGATATTACATGTACAAACATTTTTGAAGGCCAATATCCAAGTGATTAGATCTCTGAAAAACTAATTAACTAATTTTCTTGAAACTCCACAGCAAATTGAAGTATTATCCAAGGCTTAAAGCTGAGAATTTGGGAAAGGTTTAATTTATTTTAAAAAAAGGCCAAACTATTAACACTTAGCAGAGCTTGTTAATTATTTTAGTACAGCAGAGCTGTCATATCCTTTATTGAATTACATAAAGCAGTCAATATTTTAAAATAAGACAAAATTAACTTAGATTACCCCTTTACTCTCATCCCATATTTAAAAACAGTGTAACACTGGTGTTTCACCTGAGTTAATTGTGTTTCACACTTATATAAAAATAATAAAAGGATTGCAGCTAAGGGTGCTAATATATTTTAAGTCAGAGTTTCATTGTGCAAGTAAAGCTGTTAATAACATTTGCAGTGCATTTCTTGAAACTAAGCACAGCCTGCTTTGAAATGGAAAAATCTTAAGTTAAATGTTATATGTTAACTGTCTGATTTTGACTTTCCATGTCCAAGGACTGATGGCTTCTATAGATGCTGCTTTTTAGATGCAAGTTACCCTGATAGAAGGGAAAAGGAGAAAATCTGATTTCTTGCATTTCAGCACTGCAATGTGTCCCGTCATCAACTGGAATCAGTTGGCTTATCCTAGGAAATAATGATAGTGAAAAGCAATATTGCAGAGGGCAGGGAAGTTGTTTAAATGATTCACCACAATGGTCAAGTTCACATGCAAGATTTGAATATAGAAAAATGTTTGTCCTGTAGTTGACCACAAATAAAACCAACTAAATTTTCATAATAATATTAATTAATCTCCCATCAGGAATTCATTCGACTCGTGAGGTTTCAAAATCCTTGAATTAGTTTATTCATTTTACATAGATTATGCTGATTTCTTTTAATTTATTTTTTTAATTGTCTCAAAATCCCCTCCCATTTCTGCTATAGTTTCTTTTTTACAATACTTATTTTAAGGGGATTTTTGTAAAGTTTTTTTTTTTTTCTGGAAGGATTTGTCAATGCATTTTAAAACACGGTCAACAGTCTTCTTTTTTCTTTTTTTTTTCCATGCAGGTAAGAAAAACTACTGTTAAATGTTATCCTAAAACCTATGAAAAACTACTGTTAAATGTTATACTAAAACCTAAGAAAAACAGAAATCCCACCTTGCCTGCCATAAAAATAGCAATGGTATATTTAAGGAAACATTTGTCAGGGGAAGCAGAATGAAATACCTTCCTTATAAAATGTCATTTCGCTCATACAAGGGCCAATCTGTTTCATTTGTTGATGCTCACATTAGGATCCATTTGATTTAACCATATCTTCACTTTGGAAGTAAAAATGCAATGCATTATTAATGCATCATAGTATATGAGAAATGAGTATATGAGTCAATATTGCTCCAGTGTTGTGCATTATTAAGAATAAGTTAAAGTAGGTCAGCACAGCACATGAAGCTAAATAGACTAATAATGCATTCTACGGGTAGACATTCATCTACCAAGGAGTCATGCGTTATGTGCTGGCACCAACACAAGATAAGCATTTTGATTTGTGGATTTTCAAGATCACATTTGTACAGAAAAAAGAAACAGCATCTTCAGTTTCTCCAAAATTCACCCTCATTTTTATTAACGGGTAACAACTGGGTCTACTTTTGCTCAGAATTCAGGGGTTTGCTGGGGTGTGTTTTGGTTTGATTTTTCAAAAGCAAAATCTAGTTAAGATGTATAGGAAAGGAGATAAGAAGATAAATGAAACTCACAATGAAATATTCCCCTCAAGTGTTTGCAAGTTAATCACAGAGATTTTGCAGTAGCTCATGAGTGTTGAGACGTAAAACAGACTAGAAATTAAAATGAAAGTAATCACTGCTTTTTGTCCAAATTAAAAGATGTGCTGAAAGCAAGCTACAGAGCACCAAACAAGGAAGAGTTACAAAGTGAGTGCTGCTTGGCTGGTTGATACTGCATTTTAAGCACTGATTAGTGCAAAAATGTTTGGGTTTTTTTTTTTAATGTCATCAGCACCCATTCAGGGAAATTCCTCTTCAGAGAGTATTGGAAAATAATAATATGGCATTCCATTGCTATTAAGTCTCAAAGTCCACAGATCACATCTGTTTAGGTTACAAGTTAAAACTAAGCTATCATGCTCAGGTTTTTGTTTTCTTTCTTGAGTATCATTCATCATCAATAGGAAAGATATTATAATTGAAAATTATCCTACAGTTCTGTTCCTCATCTCTGAGCCAAAAGCTGAGTTGTCTCCCCAGAGCTAACTGTACTAAAATGCAGTTAAAATGATCAAGGATGAGTCAAATACACAAAGAGAAAGGTTTATTAGGCAAGGAGGTGCCAGCCTTTGATGGACTTATACTTTAAGCAGCGTGCTTCACTCTCTGCAGGCTGTGTTATAAAACCGAAGGGGAATATCTCCTATTTAGTTTGTTTTTAAAGCACAGATTTAAAGCCATTAAAGTTAAATTTTAAGCACGCTGGCTCCATGTTTTCTCAAGCACCAAATAATTCCCAGGACTGTACCCATTTCCACAGCCTAAAAGCTGGGGTTATTGTAGGAAAGGAGTGACCATCGTGCAGTTCCTGACCACCCTGAAGCTCCTGACCACTGTGCGGCCAAATGTGATTCCTAAACTGGGGTCTGTCTCTTCGCTTTGTGTACCTGGTGGAGGGGTGAGCCCTGTCCAAACTGCTGCTGCTAACATTAATTCTGGGTGTTTTGCCTGGACAACTGCAACAGGCTTCCTACTCTCCTACACTGAGTCAGTGAGGAGCCAGAAGGAGACAAGGAACAGTCAGCATCTCTGTCCTACAAACTGCATCCACTGCTTCAACTTCATGGGTTGACTTTTGAGATAGTTGGGGAAAAAAATTCCCCAAAAAATCAAATTTATGAATGAAAATGGTAGAATTCATGTATTTAGCCTGTCTAGAGTGTCCCAATGCCTAAATAACTTTTATTAATGGCTGCCCATCATCTAATTTTGTTGTGTCATTAACAGCCTTGGAAACAGCATAATGTAGGAAATGGAAGCCTGAAGTTATATCAGGATATCATATTATGATAGTTTCCCGGCTCTCGAATCAAGTTAATGAGAGGAACTTGCCAAAATAATTGGGCACTCCCTGGTAGAGAAAAACACAGGATGAACTTGGTGCACTTTTTTAGCAGAACATACTCTTGCATAAGTATTTTATGATTCATGTATATTGCTTAAAGATGAGCTATGTACAAGAGGAAAACAAGAAATCATGTGAGATTTTCTCCTGCTTTGTTTGTTTCAATACATGAGTAAACAATGAAACCGTGTTAAGTAAACATTTTAGTTTTGATTTTTTCCTTATTTTGCATATATGCAAATAACAGATGGCTGGTAGAAAATAGAAATAAATAATAACATAATCAGTCTCAAGACAGTGCAAGGTAAATATTTTAAATTCACATTTTAAAAAATATATCTTGTATTCCACTGTCTATTAAACACTTGGACACAGAACATCTTTGTTATATATTTGTAACAAATCTCATTTGATTTTTCAAGTAAAGTGCTCCAAAAGCACTCCAGAAAAGACATGCTGCAGCACCTCAGCCTCCAGGAAAAAAACAGTCCTAATGTTTCCAGTCTTTCTTAAGTCGAAAAATATAAGTAGAGAAGTCTTGTATTAAAAATATCTAAAATCAGTCAAATAGTGCATGAAAGTTCATTTCTACTGAAAAAAAAAAAGGCATAAAGAACAGAATCTGCATTCTCAAAAAATCCTATAGTGAGTTAACCTAATTATGCTCAACAAAAACAAAGCAAGCATTGTAAATCTGCCCTGAAATACCAGTTTACTTGTATGTACTATTTTACAAGGCACTTATTTTATCATTTAGGTAAACTTCGCAAAACTACTTCAGCATGTTTGAGTTTGTTTTTTTTTTTTATATAGAAAGAAGAATTGTCCCTTTTGAGTATGTCTTGAGAACACATTATTACAAAGCAGATTGGAGAATATGGGAGATTGCTTATCTTGCTATATTTAATAGGACAATCTTAAACTGTAAGCTCTGGTTTTGCAATAAGAAAAAACAGATCTCCTGCCATCATGTGGAATGTAGCAGTATCTCCTTTGTGAAATGATCTGATGTTTGAATATCACAACAGTAAATACATCATGGCAGTGACATTGTTTTGTGTCTCATTTGAAAACTGAACCATGATTATAGAACATCAGCATTTTTTTGAGGGTAGTGTCCTAGCCCATCTTCAAAGAAACATCATTTGTGATTGCAGGGGGGGACCTCTGTGGATAAAGCTCTGTTAAAATGGACCCGTTTCTTTTAATTTCTGACATCAGGAATGTTAAATTACATGAAGGTTTTGAGAGTCATCCCCACAGGATGGTGTCTTCATTATGTATTTCATGGATTTCAATGAAGTGATAGCAAGAGGAGGTTTGGTTTATACTGTGTTCTCGCTATAGCTATCAGAGTATTTGAAAACATGCCAGGCCTGATACTTATCTGCTGGTGTCACTTATACCATTTTAAATCCATGGAGCAGAAGGAAGCCAAGCTTGCCTCTCGAGTATCTTGACCAAATTCCAGAGCCTTTATGTGTGCAAAATTTGCATCCACACTAATTTTGCTGCCAGAGCAGCACGACTTTTAAAGGAAATGCCCACCTCCTGACTATACAATTAAAGGCAGGTGGACATCCCAGCCCAAAGGGAATGCAGCTCTGGATTGTGGGGACATTGGTTCTGATGGGAAACAAAAGAAAAGTAGCGTGTCACCAGTTGTCAGGTCAATCACTGAATCACAGGGAGGCTGAAGTTAGAAACAGCCTCTGGAAATCACCAGTCATCCAATCTCACGTTCAGAGCAGGATCAAATAGAGCAGATTGCTGAGGGCTGTGTCCAGTCAGGGTTTAAATATCTCCAAAGGTGGAAACTCCACAACCATTGGAACCCTTTAGACTTTGATCTGTTTTGACCTTGGGTGAGCTTAACCCAAATATTGTGTCTTTTTGCTGGTGTCTGTTTAGGCTCCTATACATACCCCAAGTGATGGGGGATTTCTCTGCTTACTGCTCTGCTCAGTGCTTTTCCAAATATTTTTTAGCTTAGTTTTAGTTTCCCCACTATTTATCATTGTATTCTTTCCCATCACTCTCTGTGGTACTTTTTCCTTTCCCTCTGAATTCAGTTCTTCCGTTTTTTAGGGTAGTACCTCACTTACTTGATTATTTCCTGAGATGTCTCAAAAGGGTCTTCTTTGCAGAAGGTGAGGGTGATACATGCATGTTTCTGGAAACAGAAACTGTATGAGAATACTGGCTTCCAGCTATCCCTGAAATTTCACATTGTGTCCTTCTTTGAATCTGTCACTTAAGAAAGTGTCTGTTAGAAAATCAACATAGAGCAATGTATTTGCTGTCAGATCAAGTTGCACACCCAGGTGTTGGAAAGCAGAAGTTATCCTCATTCTTACCTCTCTCTTTAAACAGAGCCGATCACTTCAGCCTTTCTGCAGTACAACTAGATTTTATGGAAGGCTCACTGGATATGGATTTAATCAGATAAGATGATTTTCAAAACATGTCATAAACCATGGGTTACTTCATCTTTGAAAGACAGATTGGGTTGCTGCTCAGTGCAGTGATTTTCAGATTTCTAAGACAAATTTAGGACGGAATTCAACCTCTTGGCTATAATCAAAGAAAACACACTGACTTTACAGAGTAATAAAGGAAATTTTCGTTTTCCTTAGAAATGTCAATCGCATTTAGACTAAATTCTGGAATAACATTGTAGAAGTTATGATTGCTCTCAGGTATAAGGAGCTAGTTATTTCTAAGTTTTACGGTAATTCCTACAGCAGATTCAGCTTCAGAAATAATTTCAATCTCCTTTGCTTCCCTCTCTTCCTTCAGAAAGTTTTAATTTATCTTCATAATGACTGACATACCAGTCATTATGTTTTAATATGTTTTAATGTTATGTTTTAATATAAAGATTTCAAACATTTCTAGCATAACACTAGTTGAAAACATTGTCAATCTTTTAAAAGAGTTCATTCTTGAAATTACTTACATTACCTTGTTTTCTTCCCCTGGCCAAGTACAGTTGGCCAAGTTGTGTAGGATGAATACCAAATCTTTTAAAAATCAATCAGTTTTACCTAAGGAAAGTTGGAAGAAGATGTAATCCATTGTATTTTTTCAGTAATAGTGTTGCCAGTGGATAAGCATTAAGATGAGAAAGAAACTGTCTTTACTCATAGGAGAACTTGTCTCGCATTAGGTGGCCAATAGATCTTGCACCTCACAGACAGCCCCTGTCCCCATGGATTTCCAACTGTAACTGTCTATAATATTGCTGTGGTTTGGAGAATAATGGGATTAATGCAACATAAAAGTTTTCCAGAGGCATGTTTATTTGTCACGCATCACATCGAATACCCTTCAATGACAATTTAACATTGGACCAATTTTCTTGGCCATGGTGTGATGTTTGCTGCTTTTGTGGCCCCTGTAAACCATTTGTGAATTCTTAATTCGTTCAATGGTAACAATGATTTTATAGGTGCTGTCTAAGGAGTCTTTTAGCTATGGGGCTTTAGCTTTCTCCTCTGTAAAGCGGGATGATTCTTAGTCCACGGGATTGCTCTGAAGTCTAAATCAGTTGTTATTCTTGGCTTAGACTGCAGCCTGAGAGGTGTCCTTGAAGAAGCCTTTCTTTTTTTTTTTTTTTTAATGCTGTTAGTGCTAAATATTATGGTAATTCATTGGTCAGATCATGAACTCTTACTCATGCAAAATTTAAATTGACTTAACTTCTGTGGTTATGACTGAATTAAAAAATGCAGTATTATTTGGATTTGTTATTTACAGTGAGAAACACAGCACATATTTAGTTGTGTGTTTCTTTAACAGAACCTTGTGAATTCTTATCTATTTTCATGTGTACACTTATTTATTTCAAACTGTTTATACAAGATAACTAAAATGAGTTAGAAAGAAAAAAAAAATCTTGCATGTGTTTAAATATACCAGTGTGATGCATTGGCTTTCTACAAATACAAACAATAAAATGAATATGTAGACTTCCTATTACAAGTTCAAGTGGAAAAGCAACACAAGACCAAATTAATCAGGTCTAAAATTCTTTCTGCAATCTCTTGCCAGACAAATGATGTTCCTTATGGCCGATGTCAATGGTATTCTAAAGTTTTAAAATCAATAAACAGGCTGTAAAATTGCATCTGTAATCAGAATAAGGAACACAAACATTTACAGAGTAACATGCAAACATAACAAAATACTGCAGCCAGCTAAAATTGAATGAGACGCCCTGTTCAGATGCCATTATTTTTAAATGCATGTTTAATTTAGAATCTCAGCTGAGATAAAATGCAGACAGAGCCATGCTAAATTGGTAATACCAACTGCCTGAAGATATCTCCAGATTAACCCACCTATCCACAATCCATCTACAGTAAAAAATAAATTAAAACTAAACAACAGAATTCAGGCTTTTTCGTCTTTTTTCTTTCTTTCTTTCTTTCTTTTTTTTTTTTTTCTTTAGTATTGTACATCATTGTCAAAACATTCAGAGATAAAGTTTAGCATTGCAGGGAGCTGGTTGTTATTTAGACAAGCTATAGAATCAGCACCAGGAAGTTCCCAGGGAAGTGTGTGCCTTAAGAGGTCTCTATGTGTTGCAGCAAGTCGCTGCGAGTGAAATGTTTTGGAGTGCTCCAGCAGGTGTTTCGGGAACACGTTGTTATTTAACTTAGAGCTGCCACTCTGTAATCTGGCCAGTTTGCTCACATCTCATGTAATGTATGCCTGATCTTTCCAGAGTTCAGGGAAATACCCCACAGCAGTGTGAGTTAACAAAACAACAACAACAATAACAACAAAACCCCCAAACAAACAAACAACAGAAATACAGGAAATAAATCCCCCCAAAAAATGGAATGGGAAAGTGAGTGTGAGGAATGAAGTGGGTCATGTCGTTCTTTGGGATAAAGTGGTAAAGGATGAAGGAAGAGCTCTCTGGAAAAATAAACTGGTAGTCTAAGGAGTGGGGAAAGAGTGATACTTGAGGCATTCCTTAAAGGAAGATCTACCTTTCATTGTTGATGTCTTCAGAGTAGGTGTATGGTGTTCATTTATCAAAAGGAAATACTGAGTTAGACGAAAAAGAAAACTGAAGAGAAAGAGCGTCTGTCTATAACTTGCTGAAAATTTTTAGGTTTTCAGGGGAATTTCCACTGTGTGTTTCTCAGCTTCTGGAAGCATGTAATTATGAAAAGATCTCAGACTTCAGTACAATAGAAAGACTGAATCCCTAAAGTGAAGAGTGGGTTTCGTTTCTCAAGTTCTTGCTCTTCAGTGAATGTGATTCTTCAGCAAGTTGTTTTTCCTTTCAGTGCTTCAGTTCCCGATCTGCAAATGGGAATGAGTGCACTTGATTTCCTCATAGGGGTGATGTGAAGATAAGTACATTCAAAAACATGCAGTGCTCCAATAATCTATTGCATACTTGACTACCATAAAAAAAAAAAAATAAAATTATTAATACAGGACAAGTGAAATGAAGCTTGATGATGTGCCTGTACCTGAATACCCCTAAGGGCACAATAATCAAAAGCCAAATGAAGGAAATAATTTGATGTCAAACTCACCCATTCTTGGAACTAGATTCTGGGGGTTTTTTTGACACGAACGGTTGACAGGATTGCCAGCAAGAACTGTGTGTAATGTATGTCTACATGTTAGTTTCAAGCATAGTGTTGAGATACCTTCATTTGCTTTATGCAGGCTACCAATCTAACCATTTTAGCATGGAGCTCTGAGCAAGGTATTGCCTAGTTGAAAAATTGTGAAAAAATGTTCTTTTGATAGGAAAAACACCAAAGAAAATATGGTTTCTCAATACTACTGTGCTTCTTGTAAGGAACATCTTTGGTACAGGTTGTTTCCAAACCTGTTTTGCATATTTCAGTAATATGCCACAACTGTGGGCAGCAGACAGTGTCAGATAAGGGGAGGGAAAAGTACGACCTACTGAGTGATAGGGAGAGAGAAAAGAAAGACAAGGGGAGAAAATGTACTTTAGGAATAAGCTAAAAATGTATTTGCAGAGTTAGCAAGGGACAGATCAAGGATACCATAGATGGTAGTCATTTCAGGACATGGCAGCTCTTTTGTTGTAACTGCTGGGAATCACCAGCGAAGGGGCTAATGACACATTAGGATGGTTGAGCAAGGAGTGTGGAAGAGATACGATACACAGGAGAGAAGTAGCAAATCTGAGAAATTTCATGCAGTGGCCAGGATTTACTTTATTTATACTGAGATTTTCATTCTTGCTTCTTGTGGTTTCCTTCTGTTGTCACCATAGAGTTTTCTATTAGAAGAATATGCTTCTGTAGAGTGATTCAGATGGTAAAAAGGCCTACAAAGCTTGATCCATCAGCTGTGGCCTGATGACCTCTAAAAACCTCATCTAACCTAAATTTCTCTGTGATCCCATGATTCTTCAAACTGCCATCTGGACATAGCAACTTGCTCTACAATACTTTCTTGTAGATGCTTCTTGTAAATTCCTAGCATAGGATGGAACCTGGGCCAAGAAAAAGGAATATTTTCAAAATGAGTAAGAAAAGTGGTTGGCTGTACGTAGGTGGAGACCTCAGATGAGCACTTTTATTCTAGAATGCAAGACATCCAACCACCTTAAAAATAAAGAGGATGTGATTTTCTTAGGGTAGAATGTCTTCTAGAAGCTTAAATTAATCTCACTCACTCACACTTTGAGATGATGTCTGAGCTCTTCTGTGTGCTTTTCTGCAGAAAAAAACCCTTGATATAAATTTCATTTTACAGGAGCTACTTTAGTGAAGACACCAGTTATTAGCCAGGACATGTCAGTGCTAATCCACCTTTAAGACAAGATGAAATCACATTATTTGCTAGTTATATTAGACGAGGGAAGGTAGAGGCGTACTGACTGTTTTTAGAACTAAAGTTAAAAAAAATTTATGGAACAAGAATAGAAAAACATTTACTTTTGAAAATGCCATTGAAAGTTGAGGTTTTTGAATTTCTCACTGGGTAAGAATTGAAGTTTCCTACAAGGTTTTTACTTTATCTTGTTTAATGTAACTAGTGACTAATAAAATTTATCTTGTCTAATAATGGATGAACTAATTATCCCTATACATGTTTAATCCTTTTTAAAACCTGCTAAGCTCTGGGACTTGCAGCTATCATGTGGCAATCAGTTCCACAGGTCAATTATCCATTGTGAAAAAATGTCTTCCCTTTTATTCCCTTTGAATGTCTTGCCATCCAGTTCCATAGGATGTTTCATTATTCTTGTAATATGAAATGGGGTAATTGGGAACAACTGATTTACTGATCTCTATCACATCCCTCATATTTGTTTATCCTTTTTCTTTCCCAATCTATATTTCATTATAAGCCTTTTTTCTGTGCCTCAAATGTTTCCACTACACATTGCCAAACCCTTTCTTTGTTCTCTATTGATGGTGACAATAAGTTAGGCTCAGAATTCTAACATTTTTCTCATTATTTTGTTGATAATCACATAAATTGCAATGCTGCATTTGTCACTGTCATTGACTAGTCCTATAAATGTTGCAACAGTTATAATTAATGGTTTTACTCACTATCCTAAGTTGTTTAGCCCATATGCAGCAATTGTTATTAATAAATCACCACGTATCTACAATTACGTCATTGGGGAGTTGTTATTGTTTCCTTTTTCTAATTAAAAGGAAATAGTTCAGGTAGTGATGTATTAGCCACTAGAGATGCAAGAAGAAAGAACCACTGCAGTGTTCATTGCTGCAGTGTCTAACTGACTGGCGTATATAGCTTCAAAAGGAGTGTATATTCTCCCTAGGCAAACTCACAGCGTATGGCATGCACCTCCTAAAATTAGTTTCATAAACTCAGTGCACCACGCTGAGCGTATCTGTTAGATATGGGATCAGAACCCAAGTTTTCCCATTCTGCCTATGCTTAGAGTTATTATCGCTTCTATAAGCACAATGAATATTTAATTAAATGGAAGAGATTCACTGGAAAAGATTGTGAGACCCACAATCTCCTGGACTATCTTTTGGTGGTTAGGGTATTCTCCTGGGAGGTAGAGAAATAGAGATGTGGTTTCAAATCCCCTCAGGAACAAGAGAAACTTGCACCTGGGACTACCCCGTTCCAGGTGAAGCCATGAGACTTTTGAATAAAAAAGAGTCAGCAAGAGGGTTATAAATCTCACTTTCTTGGATGCATTTCTCTGTGCTTTGAGAATCCTTCTGGCTTAGGTCCTGCAGGCCAGATAGGCAGGGAAACCACCTAGTTTGCAATTCTAGTCCGTGGTGGAATGAGAATAGGTGTGGAGCACCTTGGCAACATGACACTGCTGCAGAAGTGTGGGGGATTTTACTGGAAGAATGGTAACTGTGGTACCTCTACCAGCCTGGAGACACAATGAGGTTTGTGGACAGTCAGTGTCTTTATTTAGACCAACTAATATCACTGAAAGAAATAGGTAACATTTTAGGTAACTTAGCCCCAAACTATTTTCCAGAATTGCAATAAACCTGGTAATATTTAATGCAAATGACAAACAGAATGATTATTATATATTTAATAACTTCTGTTAAGTAAACTAGTCTAGAGGAAAGGCAGAAACTGATGGCAACAGGTGTCTACAAGGTTAAACAAAATCAGGCAATTTGGAGGGTCTAAAACACAACCTTTGACTTCTGCAGAGTTTTTTGATGGCTGTGATTTTGACTTTTTAACAAAAAAGTTTTTCAGCAAAAGTGGTACAGGAAGTCAGTAGCTGCACCAGGCTAAGAACGTTAATCAGTGCTGTTCAGTGGTCCCATCCTCCACAAGGGAAGCATTAGGGACAGCACAGGGAAGGATGACGGTTAGAAGCAGATGGTGAGTAAACTGTTAAGAGTCCAACTTCATTAGCATTGCTTTGATAGATTAATGGTGCCCTGAAATCCTGCCAGGCAGGCTGTTGCCAAAGGTGCCATCTGCGTGGAAAAGCATACACATCAAGAAATTCAACAGAAAAAAAAAAAAAAAGAAGAAAGAACAACCAGCTCCATCAGTCACACCTCAAGTTATTTCCACCCACCATGTGCTGACGGATAACCAAAAAGTCAATAGTAATTATAATAATGTTGAATTACATTAAAAAAGAAAAATGATACCTGAATGTCATGCTCTGTATTTTCAGGCAGCAGGTTTTCTCAAAATTAACCTAATCACATCTTCTATTATTATTATTACATTGTCATCAGCAACATCAGCAGCATTTTACTTATTATTCCTACCATTACTTGCAATGTGGACACACCTGGAAGGCCAATTGTATGACTTTGCATTTCAGTGGTAAGAGGTAAACCTTGCCCCAGACAGCTTAGCAAAGGATTTTAAAATTCCATTCCAGTTTGTATTTAGCTGAATTGAAATTATTCCTATTTAGTTTCAGTTTTAGTTCAACTCTTTCATAATCAGTTTATTAACCCTGGACTAGTTTCACATGGTTCACAATCAGAAAATGGAATATATAGAAAAGGGACTAAGTGTTTCAGGTGGGGAAGAAATGCCAAGGCTTCCACAGGAAGGAGGCTGAACCCCCAGCTCCAGCTCACCTGCATTTGATGTATAAGGAGCTTTTTCCTAGCTCCCTGCATCCATCTGAGGGGACTGAAAGCTTTGGTGTTGCACTGGATTAGGTACATGAGTGGAATCAGTGTCATGGTGGGTGAGCAAGAGATGTCAGTTGGAAAAGCTAAATATCTCACAGTCCTCGCTTTCTTCCTTGTTCACTCCACCTGCAAGTAAATCTGTTCCTAAACATGATTCATTTCTGTATAACAAGATACAACAATGAGATTATTGCAAGAACCTCCATCGGGCTTGCAGGTTTGCAACGTGTTTGTTACCTCTGATAACAAGAATCAAAGACCCAGCCCCTTCCCATCAGAGCCAATTTGTAGAGTGCTTACCTGCAGCATGAAAAAAGCTGGGTGGCTACATCAGTCTTACCTGGGGTCTCTAAAGCTGCCCAGCCTTGTGGTGGAGAAGGACCAATGTTGTATAGGCAGCTAGCCCACGTGGAAAAGATGGGGAAGGCAGAGGGACAGGCAAAGCTGTATTGTGGCAGTTGGACCTTGACAACAGAAAGGGCAATGTTCTGTGGCCTAAACACAGGTATCTGCTGCTATTTGAGATGCGCTAGAGTATTCAAGGTGGATGGCAGATATGTGAATGGTTCTGTGGGAGGTCATTACCTGACTGACCTATCAGCTGGAGTGCTGGGATCAGTTGGGATACCCTTGTATATCTCAAGACTTTATTATTTAAGCAACAGAAACAGGCCCAGTTGAAGAATATTTTGACTCCAGGCTCACATACACAAGTTAAGGTGTCTCCATTCAGGTGTCTATGTCAACTGGTGTTTAAACTCCTCCTTTTGTGTGTATAAGTGATCTAACTGACCAAATGTAAATATATGATCCAGCTGCTTCTATTGTCATTCACAATACCCTAAGGCATCAGGAAGCACCTGAGAGGGCTTCAAGGACTCCTATATGGCCTACGTAAGGTGTACAACAAAAGTGTCTCAGATATGCCACAGTGTCTCAAATGGCATTAAATGGCTGAGGGGCAACTGAGTCAAGCCTATATTCACATAACTGTACCTCTAAATTTAAGTGCCTGAATCTGGAGTTGAATAGCAGCTAATGAGGCCTTGTGCTGAACAGACCTCTGACAAAGGACTGTAGATATTTTTTTTTTTTGGGGGGGGGAAACCCAATCAACCAACTAAAACTAAAACTAGACTTTAAATTCTTTAGTGAGGAAGTTAGTATGCAAGGGAAAATAATGCTCAAATCTCCTGATTTTTGGTCCAAATAGATTAATAATATATGCCAACCTTGTATGAAAAGCTGAGGAATTCAACACAAACCCAACCTACATTCCAACAGCTTCTAAGCAAAATTTCAATCAGTGATGGCAACAGAGGGAAAGAGCAGATGAAAAAGGAGATATCAGAAAAGGAGGGTGGTAATATCGATGCCATGTAATTATCTGCAATACTAGCAAAGGCTGGGCAGGTGGGGCAGTCTCCATTACAAATGTTGGCTGTGTTTAACACGTTGGTGAAGTCTGAGTCATTTGCACAATGTTGACTGTGACTTCAAGTCAGTTTATACCAAGTTCAGCTGCATTCAAGGCTTGGGTCTTGATTCTCCACCTTGCTTAAGAATGTTCTGAGATCTCACCAGCTTCAAACCTAGTTAAAACCATGTATTAATCACAATTAGCTGTCATGATGCTAAATACAATGTGTCATGAATTGTGGTCAAAATCCCCACAAATATAGGCAGGCTTACAAAAAATTTCCCAGGAAAGAATATGCTCAGAACGTCCAAAATTCATGTTAATGTTGATTCATGGCATATTGATTTTCCAGGGAAGGAATAAATCTCTTGTGGATTTAATATGTATTCTGACCTACTCTTAAAAACTATGAAAAAGAATTGAAAAGAATTAACTATAGTGCATTATTATTTCAGCTGTTTTTTTGCCTTTATGCTAAATTAGCAATGCCTGTAATTTTCTTTTTTTTTTTTTCATTTATTTTGAATATGGACTAGCCTAGACTAAGTCTAGCTTTGCAATTTATATACTCCATTGTTTGGCTGTAGAAAACCAATTTAATTATTCTTATATTTTCACCTGGTAATGCTCTTTCTACTGTTAGAATATAGTTTCTGCATGTACTCAATTTAGTTTGCTAACAGAGTTCTAGAATCTTCTTGATATTGTGAAGCCACATAGAAAAAATATAGATTCATCAAACACAAGAGACGAAGGAGAATTGAGAACAAAACTCTGTTATTCTGTATAGCTCAGGCTATTAAGTTTGCTTTGGCTATGGCTATTTTCACATTTAGTCTCACAACTGTTGTCACAGTAAAGGATCTCAGCCATCTGGAATCTAAAACCCAGGGTGGGGACAGGAAGGACTTGGACTTACAGGTGACTATGACTCAGAACTACTGTTTATATCTGTCCACATGTCACTTTTTTCATGGTTCTCTGCAGTGTTTCAGGGAGATCTCAGCTCCTTACAGAGCCACTGTTTGTGACTTGGCTGATTAAAAGAATGTGAAGGCATTGCTGGTTAATGTTAATATGCTTTGCAGCAAACTGCGGGTGGAGTATGAATGGCTGGTCCCTGGGGGTATCCTTAGAGAGTGATGGGGAGGAGAGAAGAATGGTAGGAACCACTAACTTTGCCCTAAACTAAGACATTGCCATTTCTGAAACAAGGCTGTGGACCATCAAAAATGCTTGCAGCCCTTTAGGAAGAGGTAGTTGCTTGGATGAAAGGTTCCCAGATCTGTTGGACCCTGGTAAAAGAAGAAGACACACCAAGCGAATATCAGAAAATTAAAATCATCTGCATCACATATCCAATATTTTCAGTATGCAATATAGATTCTTTTATGCCCTCTGAATTACACAGACAATTTTTATTATTATTTTTTTTCTAAATTACTTGAGGGTTCCTCTTCCCGCTTCTTCATTTCCCCCTGGTTTTGATGAGAATAGTTTTTGCCTCCACCTCTCATTTATTTTCAATTTCTGAAGCCCAAGCTAAGGAGTGCCCACACCCAAACAACAGTGACTAAGACTTTGAAATAACATGAGACATCTTTACCTTATTCTCCAAACGTGTAGCAATGAGTGAGGTGCTGCCCAAAGAAATTGGGTGAGACAATTTCCCAAGTAATGAATTAATAAATGTTGCAATGCTTGTTAGTGCCAGCCAAAATCCCAAGATGGCATGCTAGAACGTGACCAGAACTCTCCTTCTCAGCCACCTTCACTTTGCTAGTCAAGATGTTTCTGTTGTATTAAACTAATATTCAAAAGGACTTAGCATCTAAAATGTATTTTAAAATACTATTTTATTATTTATGTGGAGGAAGTTCACAGAGCAGCAATGAATAATGTACCAGGATTAAACTGAAGTTGTGTGATACAATTTGGATACCTGCTTGTTTCCAAGAAGAACAAGACTTCATGTCACTCCTACTACAACTGGCATCGGGAACTATTTAACCACATAACCATCTGCCCTTGCCAGAAACATCATCAGAAAACACCATGTCAGTTTATCAGGAGTGATTTCTTTAGCCTCCTCTAACACAGAATCTTATACTCTTCAAACCCACATTTGCCTGATCTAATTTTGGCTATCTTAAACTCAAATATTAAATCTAAACTAGGTCTCTGAAATGCCTTTATACACAGGAAAGGAGAGAGGTGCACCTTGCTGGCTGTCTAGATGGTGACTTCAATTGGAGATGCCACGAGCTTGAAGTACAGGAAAGGAAGTATAATCAATTGGTTTTGACTTAATGCCTAGCATTTATGTGACCAAAGGCCAGTGAGGTGTCTCTGCTATAACAGATCAGAGATTTAATTTGCCCAGTTTTAAAGCTGAACTAAGGGAACGTCATGGAGGTGTGGTTTTGAAGCATCAGCTGTTCAAGTTTGAAACAGATGCAGTCTGCCGGTGAGAAAGTCCAATTCTCTTAAATGAAACACAAATGGGGAAATTATTCCTTCCAGTGAACTTGGGGAAATTTTTTCATACAGAAATGAAGAAATTGCTGGGTCCTGCACTTGTGTTGCAACAACCCAATGCATCAGACTTGGGGGAGAGTGGATGGAAAGCTTCCACATTGAAAGGGACCTGGCAGTGGTGGTCAACAGCCAGCTGAATATGAGCCAGCAGTGTGCCTAGGTGACCAAGAAGACCAACAGCATCCTGACTTGTATCAGAAATACTGTGGTCAGCAGGACTAGGGAAGTGATTGTCCAGTTTTGGGGCCCTCACTACAAGAAAGAAGTTGAGATGCTGGAGCATGTGCAGAGAAGGGAAATGAAGGTGAGGGGTCTGGAGCACAAATCTTATGAGGAGCAGTTGAGGAACTGGGATTGTTCAGCCTGGAGAAAAGGAGGCTGAGGGGAGACCTTATGGCTCTATACAACTACTTAAAAGGATAGTATAGCCAGGTGGGAGCTGGCCTCTTATTCCAAGTAACAAGTGATAAGACAAGAGGAAATGGTCTAAAGTTGTGCCCAGGGTGGTTCAGACTGGATATTAGGAAAAATTTCTTTACTGTAAGGGTTCTCAAGCATTGGAGCAGGCTGCCCAGCGAAGTTGTTGAATCACCCTCCTTGTAGGTATTTGAAAGACGCATAGATGAGGCACTTAGGGACATGGTTTAGTGGTGGACTTGGCAATGTTAGGTTAACAGTTGGACTTAATGGTCTTAAATGTCCATTCCAACCTAAAATGGTTCCGTGGTTCTATGATTCTAAATGCCACCCAGTAGCTTAAGAAAATTCACCATTTTATTTACAGTATTAGGAGACTCTGCATATTGCAGATACTGTGGGGCAGGCTGAGAGGGTGGTTCAGGTCAGGATCAAGGTGATTAAGGACATTTCTACTGCCTTAGAGGTCCTGGTCTTCCTAGAGGACTGGTAACTGTGAATACTTCACTCACCCCAACCCCTCCATGTGATTCCATAGAGTCCAAATTTTGTGAACTAAAACATGAATCAGGAATTTCTGAGTTTCTAGTCAGGCTCTGGAAATCAAGGCCCAGGTGTCTGGGGTTTTGACTTGTCATTTTCTCAGTGGGTCTTATGTACCTATGCCTCATTCTGGACCTGAGCCACCAAAGTATTAAACTACATACATATTTTTCACAGGAGACCATTGTCTTCCCTATGCTGTTTGTATTTCATTTTAAGTATATGTTTAAGGGCCTTCCTGGCTTGGAGTCTGTGAAATGCATCTTCTGAAGCCAAACTTTCAATAGCAGCCTGTGTTAAGGGAGGGAAGGAGGCTCAGACTCCAGCTCTAGGTGCCCAACTTTATCCCGTCATGTTTGGTGTCAGAGGCCTTCTCACTTGCAAAGCAAAGCCCATAATACTCAGGAACAAGAGCCCTTGACATGCCTGGTATTTTATCTTTTCTATCTTTAAGAAAGGGATATTAGTCCTCACTTCTCAACCTCAGACGGTTGTTGTGAAGATTAATTAGTTAATGCTTTTACAGCGCAGTGAAGATGTAAAGTGCTACCATATAAAAATATTATTAAGTGCCTGCAGGGTCTTGCTGTCTAATGTGGCTGAATGGGAGAGGCTCTGAACCACGGGGATTAGGCAATTTTAAAATAGTTCTTTTCAAATCGCATTATTTTTAACTCTTTGTAGTTACTAATATCCTCTCAACAGGGCTGGAAATATTTACCCCATTCGTTGTCTTTTTCTGTTTTCACTAACACTCACTTTTAAATAAACACACATGGCCTCGGGTTTTATCCGCATACAGAGTTGTACTGGCTTAAATAAAGGTGTGATTTTACACCAATTTAATTTATCCTAATCCTTTTATTTCAATTTTAAATTAAGCTTATTTCCATTCAGCATAAGCTGATTCAGAACAAGTTTATGATAAATTGAGATAAACCACTCTAAAACTGAAATTAGTGTGTCCACACAGGGATTTGCTCTGGTTTAACCAAGGTTATGAATGTGGACTCAAGTTATTGTGGTATAAGCTAGAAAATGAATTTACAGATTGTGAATCATAACATCATTCAGGTTGGAAAAGACCCTTAGGATCATTGAGTCCAACCATCAACCCCACTGTACAAAGTTCTCCCCTACAACATATCCCCCAACACCACACGTAAATGGCTCTTAAACACATTCAGGGATGGTGACTCAACCACCTCCCTGGGCAGCCTATTCCAGTGTCCGACCACTCTCTCTGTGAAGAATTTTTTCTTGATGTCCAGTCCTGTCCAGTCAGTTCCTAATGTACCCTGTTGCAGCTTGAAGCCTTTCCCTCTTTCCCTCTTGTTCTATCACTAATTACCTATGAGAAGAGACCAGCACCAACCTTTCTACAATGTTCTTTCAAGTAGTTGTAGAGAGTGATGAGGTCTCCCCTCAGCCTCCTCTTCCTCAAACTAAACAGACCCAGCTCCTTCAATCGTTCGTCATAAGATTTATTCTCCAGGCCCTTCACCAGCTTCATTGCCGTCCTCTGCACTCGCTCCTGCACCTCGACATCTCTCTTGTGTTGAGGTGCCCAGAACTGGACACAATACTCAAGGTGTGGCCTCCTCAGTGCTGAGTACAGGGGGAGTGGAATTAAACAGCACCTGCTAGTGCACATACCCCTCAGCACCTCCTCTCAGAAAACTTCAGTTTTCATCAAGAGATAACCTACCTCCAGTTACTGCCCTCTTTAAATGCAGGGTGAAAACATGAATATATTAAATACAAGACTTGGCATATAGCCAATGTGAAGTGGATCAAAGGGAAACATATTTTAGGGAAGGACTATCCCATAGCTTGGACTGCAGTCCTCTGCCTTGCAGGAATGACAGGGGTGGAGGTTACCATCCACCCCGACAGTGTGTGTCTAACCACTAACAAACTGCAAATTCACCCTTCTTGTTTAATCTTATTTATGTGTCTGTGCGCTGCTTTGGCTGACTTACATCCATGCAAATGTGTGCATAGACACGCTCTGAATTGCTGCTGTCCCAATGAGTCACTATTATCCTAATCAAAATGGTGGCATTCAACACTGCTTTTGTCTTAGCACATGTAATTGCACAACTGGTAGATTGATGGGTGGTTGATGGAAACGCAAATATACGCAAGGGTGTTAACAGAAGGGGACAGAATGTAGCTTGTTCTGTTACAAGAGCAAGAAAAGAAAGAAAAAGAGAAATTGAAGGAAAATAAAAGCTAGAAAAAGAAAAAATAAAATAAGAGAGAAAAAAAATCCTTTTGTTCCTTGTGCCAATATTATCATTAGAAATACTATGGATGAAATCAGAGAAAAGAGTGAAATTTCATTTGTATCTCTAATTTTGGATAATACGGAGTCAAAATATCTGACATAAAATAGGTTTTAAGGAATCAAAATTGGATCTCACATGGAAGATCTATATTTTTCAAAAATGTAGTTATTTCTCCTTAAGTGACTTAAATTTCTAGTTACCTCATTGTTGTCAAGCATTAATGAGTATGATTAGCAAAGTAAATAAGGGTATTAAAACTTTTCCCTTTCATGTAAATTTTTATTTCATTCAAAACAGACTGAAGATTCTATAAAACTAAAACCTAAATTTAGGCTCCCAAACCCTTATTTAGAAACTTAAGTGAGAACCTTATTTAGCAAAGATCATAAGCACATGTTTAAATTGATCCTGGTTCAGGAATGTGCTTAAGTATATGCTTTAATCTGATTAAATATGTGTTTAATGTTAAACACATGTTGAAATGCTCAGCTGAATTGTGGCCTGATTTTCAAAAGTGTTAAGTACCTTGAACATCTCATTAAGGTCAAGAAAAGTTGGATGTGTTCATGCTCTTACCCATCAAGGCATTCTCTTACATGTTTAAATTCGGATTTAGAAGCCTAGCCATTTTTTAAGTAAAATTTTGGACTCAGTGTTACAGAAGATAAACACAGAAACATCTGGATTCATACCTTATCTGAACTATCTACCCCTAATGAGTTTTCAAAGTTGGACTGAAAAACTGAAAACTTCAGCACAGCCTTGGTTTGTTTGGTTTTGTTTTGTTTTTGTTTTAAAATATAATTTTTAGTACTCTCTGTTTCCATTTGGAAATACTCTGCTCTTTCCAGTCCCAGCCAGCACCAAGAAGTGAAGAGGTGTGTGAAAAGAAGTATTATTATTAACATTATTTATTAAGTGCTGACAGCATGCTTAGTTCAGAACAAGACACAAGTGAAGGCAGACCCTTCATTGCAGATCTTACTCACAGGTAGTCTGGAGTAATTTCAAGTTCCAGATGGCTTTTCAGGGTGGTTTCTTTTTTATCTGAAATAGTTTTCCTTTTCATAAGAAAAACAAAGAGATAGTTTAGGATTGGAAAGATTTTTTTCCCCCCATTCTAAGATTACAGCAAATTAAAGGCCAGCCATGTTTTGGTTTCTAAAACTTCTAAAGGTCTGTTCAATCCTATAGTACTTTTTGTCATTGTTCTTAAGAACAAACAGTAGTTTTTAAACTGCTTCTCACTGCATAAATATATTTGTAGGCTTTTTGCATATTTTTTTTTCCTTCACGAGGAACTTTCCTTTCCAATAATCTTCACCCACGTCCTTTGATTTACATCAATGGCAGCTTTCCTATTGACTCAGAAAAGCTTTAGATCTAACCTAAAAGCCTTTATGCAGCTGAGCCTTGCTAAGGGGTGGTAAGTCTTAGCCTGTTCCCACCTGCTTATTTTCAGTCTTTCCTTCTAGCCTTCTCCCTTGCAGCACTAAGAAGGTATTTCTCACTCCTCACCACCAAAGCACACACAAAACATTCCATCAGGACAGCTGCTGCCTGATCAGGTTTTCTTAGCATGTTCTGGAGGGGAAATATCTCCTTGCTTTAAGCAGTCCTGGTACTGTGTGATGTAGCTGGACTGTGGCCACTGAAGCTCTGTGTGTGTGTGATACTAAACTATACGCAAGCAATCGGACAGTGATATAATTGTAGTATACGTGACACTAATCTGTGTCCAATTATGACTCAACCTGTGCAACAAGACTCATCCCCACTCCACTCCATGTTTGCCCCCACCACGGCCTCACATTCACCACCTTTTTTCATATGTCATGTGACCAGGAGCCAAAGTGGAAGATGCTTCTTCCTCTTAATGGAGGCAAGTTCTTGTGCCCTTAGGTTAACACTGGCACAAAATGGTTGTTCTCTGAGGACAGAGGACAAGTCTTCAGAAAAGAGCTGGGGCGGAAAGTCATATATAAATGACCTTCAGACTATCGTGGAGTGGCAAAGGAATTCCAGAGGGAAGAAACGAGTCCTAAGGACCTGTTGTGCAAAAGATTCCAAAACAGAGTGACTTCTTCCAGAGAAAAATCCTGCTCCTTCCAAAAAAACCCAGATCAGCTAGGAAACACAGATTTACCCTAAGCTCACTCTTTCTGTCCTCCCTGCCCCAAATATTAGGGGAGTTTGTACAAAACACTTAACCATGCTGTGATACTTGGTGCTGTGATGCTTGGTGATATGATACTTTTTTTCATCTTAACAAAAATTTCAAATGACATTTGGAGATGGACTGTTTTCTATGGTTCCCAGTGACAGGATGAGGGGCAATGAGTACAAGCTGGAAAATAAGAAGTTCCATTCAAATATGAGAAAAAACTTCTTTGGGGTGAGAGTGACAGAGCCCTGGAACAGACTGCTCAGGGATGGTGTGGAGACCCCTTCTCTGGAGACCGTCAAGCCCTGCCTGGATGAAGTCCTGAGTGATGTCCTCTGGGCAATCCTGCTTTGGCAGGGGAGTTGGACTAGAAGATCTCTAGAAGTCCCTTCTAGCTCTGACAATTCTGTGATTCCATGATTTCCCAAAACTATCGTGTGGTCTTGTTAGCTATTCGAAAGGGACGGTAAATGTTTAGGGTGCAGGAAGATGGTGACAAGAATTTGGGGGCAGACTGGCATTGGTCATTATTTTATTCTGCTCTAGTGCAGGCAGAACATTGACATCTGACTGTAGTCTTTCAAGCAAGTTACTGAATCCCTCAAACTGGTCTCACATAATGTTAACTATCTAAAATACATCTTCACTAGTTGTCTAGGCTCCCTCTACAGATAATGAAGAGAATCCATAGGGTGATTCATCCTAGAATCATGAGGTGATTGCATCATTTAATGCATGATGTCTGTCCACACACATTTGGATTACATGGGGAATTTACACAACTATCTTACATTAAACATTACATTTTTAGATGCCTCACATAAGATGAAGCCTTCTCAAAACCTTTATCAAGAATATTTAACTATCAGATCATCAGAAGAATTGCTTTGGTACCTTTACTCCACCTCATCTGATTCACAAGGTTGTTTCCTTATCGGGACTTGTTCTGTGTGTTCCAGATTAATGATAATCATGATAATTCTTTCGGGAGATTAAGTAATCCTCACAGTCACCATGTGTAATAGGTAAATATAGATATCACTGTTTTACAGATGAGGAAATAGACAGTGAGAGTTTAAGTGACTTGTTTTATCTAATTTAATCTTGTTTGAGCTAATCTAATCTATGTTTTATAAATAAATCACCCAATCACTGTGATATGTAGGCAATAGACAGTCAAGCCAGTGCTGGAGACGGCACTCAAGAATTACTAGCTCCCAGGCCTGTATTTGTCCCACAAAACCATTGCCTTAAGAAATAAGGCACATCAGTAAATGTTCTTAAAAATTTCTATGAAGTATTTCTAGGTCATGTGTTCTCATGCAATTGACATTTTGGAATCACGGCATTTTTTTTCTCTGCATGAATGTGGATGTTTGTTCCTGCACAGAAGAGTGCAGTATATGAAGAAATGGATGAGAGAATGTGTGGTAGATGGCATTTTTGTTATTCCTTTGGAGCATTATCTGAGAGAAGACAGAAACTCCTTTGAGAACAAGGTGATATGACTTCAGTCTTAACTCCTCCCCCTAGCAGTTAAAGGTATATTAAAATGAATAAAGAAAACCTATTTCTTTGAATTGTTTTACAACTTTGTACAGTTATTTTGTTTTGTTTTCAATAAAAGTTTCCAATTTCTACTCAGGTAGTACTTACTCTTAAAAATTGAAATCAGTTTGTGAAATGGGCCTGTGTGGGAAGTATTTTATTGGGAAATAGAATTTCAGATCTATAAATCACATTAGACTTAAATGAGTGAGAGAATGAGGTCCACTCTGAATGAGTCACTGCTTGCTGGAGCAAGGAAGAGGAAGGTTCAATTCCCCTTCCTAACTCAGATAAAGTGCAGATATGAACCAGTCTGGAATGAATGTTTAACCTTGCGAGTATTTGCTATCTCTGGGCAAAATCTGTTGTTTTTTAAGTGGTTGGTTAAGGTTGGTGGGATTTTTGTGGAAATGGGAAAAGGTTTTGGAATCTTACAAAGACTGTGGAGGAGGAAATAATTGTTTTATTCAATTTTTTCAGCTGGTAACACAGATTTGACAGAGCTACATTGAAACAGTGCACCCTTATAGGACTGGCTTCTGGAGGTTCCCCAAATTATAGGGCACGTTTGCAGAGTGAAAAGCAGTTTTCAGTCTGCTACACGAGAAAGTGATCTCTTCTTTCAGATGAATGATTTCTTCTCTGTTCATTTTTTACTGCAGGTACAGTCAGTGCGGCCTTCTCTGATTAGCTCTATCTCGGAAGTACGGGGCAATCACTTCTCTACAGAAACATGTTCTACCTCTTTCAAAGCCTCTGGTTAAATTTTTATCTAAGTCATCAGATTTAGCAATTTGTAACTGATCTAATCTCTCTGCAAAATCCTTGCTCACCGAAACTGTATCCAACAGCTCTTCACTGTAAACCTTGTTGTTCATATAAAAATAGAACCGCAAATTATGTCGGTTTTATTCTCCTTCCTTTTTTTTTTTTTTTCTTCTTATGACCTATCGTCCTTTCTTTTAACCTAAATCAAACAGATTTGCAGATTTGCTTAACAATAGCACTTTATGAATCATATCACCAATTGCCAGCTATCATACAGTGAAACAGCTAATAATGTATAATTAACGTTATAGGCAAGTAATGAATCACATCATCATCGCTGACTGTCTACTACATTATTAAAAGGAAAGATTTAAGTAATCACAACTACCTTTTTATTTTCTTCCCTCCTTCCCCCAAAGTACTGTAAGAAGAAAAGGAAATTCCAACTGCGTATGTCAGCTGTTATTTCCCTCAAACAACATGATACATCAAAATGATAGCTGTAATCATTTACATAGGAAAAAACTAAGATAGATAGGTAAATAGGTTAAGACTTTCTGTAACTTATCATATTTACTGTCAGCATGCACATTCAAACCAGCAATTTGCTGAGATCAAGAATATCTCTGAGCAGAAGGAATAAAAAATTCAGTTAAAAAGGCACATTCATCTACCCTACAATTTGGAAAATAATTAGAAAGAAATTCACCTCTAGGCTCCCCTTGGACAGTGCGCATTAGGTCTTCATTAAGAAGTTAACTAAGGTAATCTTCATATCTCTAGGTTTAGGTTCTAATTCTTTCCCAAGTTATCTAAGGTATTTGAACAGCCTGTTTCACATCTTCTGCACAAAATTCTCACTTATTTTGGATGTCTTTTTTTTTTCTTGCTTTATTTTTTTCACTTTTGACAAATAATTCTGTCCAGATATGAGCATCAATATAGTGGTTTATCAGCTCATATTTCACTGAAAATAACAATGCTTTTGTGGAAAGCGCATCTTCCTGCTTATTTTCCAGGACAAATAATTTCCTTTGTCTCACCAGGATGAAAGTCACCAGAAGCTTTGCCAAAGCCGTTAATACATTTCTAAAAGGTGATCGGGGAGAACCATGTTAATACAGCCTTATATAATACATGTAGGAGGTCAGACAGCGAGTGCTTGCCATTGACCTATTTGCCTCATTCAATTTGATCAGTGGAAGAGCAACTATTAAAGCTAATGAAAAAGCTGCACAACAGACCTTCTCACTGATCCTTAAGGAGAACCCAGGAACTCACTATGTTAAGACTGTTTACACAGAAGTTGAATAAATACTTACATAGCTCAGAATCAGGACATTTTCACTATTTTCAGTGTCTCAAGTCTCATAATGAGACAACTTCAAAATATGTATCTTCCCAACATCCCTCCGACTTGACAATGTACTTATCTTGCATGCAGGCAGATAGAGAATAAATAAATTCTCAATAGAAGTCTGCATGGGAGAAAGTATTGAAATGAGGTTTTCTGCAAATGTTTTAGATACCAAACTATCCTCCCGCCTATAAAATTTTTTAGTTTATTCTTTTTCAAGTATTTTTAAACAAATGACAGTCTGTTTAATGGGCAGATTTTAAGATGTTTGAACAAATGCATTTACATTTTTATTTTTTATCAAAGAAAATAAACTGAGAAAATTTCAGCTTTCTAATATTAAAATTTTTAATACTTTTCCCCTTCCTTTATCTCCTGTTCTTCATTCCTGCCTTCTGAGAAATTCTCCTTCTCCTTTTATTTCTACTTTGCTAATGGAAAAAACCAGAGGCACTGGATGCGACTCATTCGCTCTGATCTGAGCTAATCATTTTAGACTGCCTTTTTTCCTTGTGGAAACACCTGCAGAAGGAAGATCTTCTGATTTGTCTGCTACCTTTTCCAAAGGTGTCTATAGCTGTCCTTTGAATACAGAGTATGCCTATGGCAACTGGTTCATACTCAAACATTTAAGTGTAAATACGTGAAGTTAAATGATAGCAATACCACCCAGGAATGAAAACTTAAAAAAAAAGAAAAATTATATTCCCTTTTCCTTTGATACTTTTATTCCCTCATTTTGCAAGCCAAAATACAAACGGGAGAAAAAAAATGAGGGATGAACATAAAAAATCCCTGTCATTCAGCTTGTTGAAGAAAAGCTACAAACAAAGACTTATTAAGATTTCCATCATTGGCTACACTTTTTAAAATTACTAATGACAATAGGAAACTAAAACAAAGACTGTCACTAAAGCACTCACTATGCATCAGTTAAGTATAGCACAACAGAGGTGTATATGACTGATTTCTGCACAGTAACCAGCAGTTGAAACGGTCCATCGGAAGGAGGGAGAAGCGAGCTCATTTCTTCCCTGAGTTTAGGAAGGTTTTTTACATATAAGGCTCACTTGCCACAGATTTGTATTGCAAATGGGGAAGAAGAAATATGTAAAGAAAATGGGAAACAGGAGCCTGACTTCATCCAATAGCAGTTAGGCATCCTAACTGCTGAGAAGGAGCAGGCTGGGATTATGACCTCTGTTCCCAGGCTTGTTTATGTATTTTGCATTAGGCAGCCACTGAACAAAACCAACCTGGGAGCTGTGCCAGGGTTTGTCCACACCCATGCCATTGCAGAACTGGGACCTCAGTCTTTCCCACAGGTATGGCTTGTCAGTCCTTTCATGCAGAAAAAAAAAAAAAA
>VXBJ01003005.1:446024-473916 GCA_013400055.1 Nycticryphes semicollaris
AAAAACCACAAAAAACCCAATCTGGTATAAGTGTCAATTTTGAAGTAATAATTACAGTTTTATGCAGTAAAGTATTTATTATATTATCAAATTAATACACCTTTTGGCATGTCAGGGTCTGTGGGTAATTATAGTTTAGTATTGTGGTAATAATTTGTATGATTTATGTTACCTATGGAGCTGTACTGAAAGCCAAAAAGCTGTCTGGCATAATTACTGTTAAGAGGTAAGATCAACAGATATCCCTAGCCAAGAGAACACAGCCCTAAGGGTAGTAAGACTCAAACAAGCAGAAGTCACCTCAGGTATTTGCTTTTCAGCTTGCCTTTTCTCACCTGAGAGACGGCCCACCCACTATTCCAGGCTACATGAACAAGAATTGGTTACTTTTATGTTGTTGCTTTTTGTAGTTCTCATTTTAAAAGTGAGATATAAGAAAATGCTAGTAAGGGACCCATTGCAAGACCTAATTCTTCTGAAATATGAAGAAAAGGGTTTGCCATGAGATGAAGGTGAGTTATTATGGATTCTCTTCTTACCATTGAATTGAACAGAGAATTTTTTTGTCACTGTGCTCTTGTTTTTATTATTTTTTGCTTTAAGTTTTGTGCAAACACAGAACAGCATATTCTTTATGTGAAAAATCTGCGCAAAGCTGATTCTATTCCATTAAAGTTTATTACGGTTAAAGCAGATTCATAAGTGATTTAGCAGCTTGAGTAGAAATAGGCTGAAAGTCATCATTCCCCCCTCCAGTTTCTGTGTATTTATGCAAATAAATGCATAGAAATGCAAAAAGTACCCTCATCTCCTTTCAAAGCTCAGACTTCCACTGGCAAATACTTACCACTGTTTTGTTTCTGAAATAAATAGTCTCCAGCAATTTTACATAAATAGCAATATCTCAGGAACAATCTAAAAATCTTGCCAATAAAATCATGATCACACTGTCCAGCCAAAACTGTAAACCTGCCTTGTTTCCCTCTCCCTTCCATCCTCAGCATCACCCTTCCAAATGGAAAATGTAAGTCTGGTACCACATTCCGTGAAGGTTACAGACCCAAGCTTCAGCTGAGGAAGGTTATGAACAAAGGCCAAGATCCACAGTGGTATTTAAATACATAATTCTAATTAATTTATGTGTGTCTGATCACAAAAACATTTATGTATGTTTCACTGGCTGTGTGATATTCCTGAAGTCAAAGATGTTACTCACCTGCTAAAATAGAGATCTCTATATTGTGGTTCAGTAGAGAAATATTGAATGAAGAGTGTCCTACCAGCAAGTCCTTCTTTAATTAAATTACAGAATGTCACAAGCTCTGCCTGCCTGAATTCTGTGAGGAAGAAGGTATTTTTTGCCTTCCTATTCTTGTACCATTTTATTTCTGAAATTCTGCACTACCTAAAAAGAAAAGTAGCAAAAAACCCCAAATACCCACTGACCCCATTCTACATTTTCACTGTCATCACCAATTGAGTGTGAATGGGCTTGAATAAATTGTGAGGAGAGGATACAAGGGTGGGATTCAGCTCACTTAATGTTATGTATCAAAAAGTTAAATGTCTGAATCTGAGTCAACAGAGGCAAGTGGGCACCTACAGGCAGTGAGTCATCCAACCTATCTCAGATACTTATGATGGGATAAGATGAATCACTCTGGAGATGCCCATTTCTCTCCACAAAGGGAGCTTGGGGTGATGAGCTCAGACTAAGTTGTTTAGTTTTAGGACGTCCAAGTTAGGGCAGATGAATTTTACCTCAAAGGCTTGCAGTGTTTTCCTGAAACTCGAACCAACCTTTTGAAGTTCACCCCTTATCCTTATAGAATACAGGTGTGCCAATATCCAATTTCTCATGTTTTTAATTCTATAGGAATAAAGTTATGTATGTCTGTGTGTGTATGTATATACTTAATGGCTACATTGTCAAGTTGACCTTCGGCAAATAATTAAAAAGCATTTTAATCCTGCTGCATAATGTTTTTGTTGGCAGGTGCCCCAGAGAAGGCACTCTCCTGCCAGGAGGCAGCTGGCGAATTTCTGCCCACTGTATCATCATTACACAACAAGTGGGAGCTTAAGTAGTTTATAGGCCATCCTACAGCTTGATAAGGTTACTTTGTGGCATGGGCTAATTAATATAAGACCTCCTTCACTTGGGCAACTGTTACACCTTTATCTTTGTTTACCTCCTCTACCCACCTCATATGATGAATGTCGTTAACTGTTGCCAATAGTTGTGCAAGATACGTGGGCACGGTCCTAAATCCAAACTAGCCACTGAAGCTGGGAGGAGAGGAATTATTTCCCAAGTGCATGTTCAAATAGCATTGAGTGCCAATATCTTCAGATAAGCTTGAGAGAGAGTTGGAAGTAGTCTGATGAGGCAGAAATTCTTTTGCACTATCAAGGAATCAGAACGGTTCAACAAATTAGCAATGTTATTGTAATTTCTTTCTTTTCCATGGTGTTTAAATATCCTTCTTGTGTGCCTTCCTTGCCTTGAAGATGCAGAAACTTGAGTGCAGCACTTGCTTGGCTGACGAATAATGCCAGGATAATGAAGATCATGAAACTGAGGCAAGCCAAGTCAGTAAGTTGTTTCACAAGCCCAATGGATCTGGATGACTCATGCAAACAGCACGGAGCAGGCTGGCTGATTAGGGTCCCTTAAAAAAAAAAAACCAAAAACAAAACAACAAAAAGTAGTCAATCTCGGGCAAAGAATCCTGTTGTGCTCTGCCATGGCTGCATTAAATGAAGCATGTAACGATGAGGGTTATTGGTGATGTTACCCAGGCATGAGGCGTTGATGAAGTGGTCTCAAAACAGGTCAGGAAACCCTGCTACCTAATATGTGAGCTCAGGTGCACTTTCAAACACACTCTGTCTCTTTTGGGAGATAGGATGAGTAACTTAACCTTGTTTCCTCAAGTAATAATAATAAAGATATGTATAGTGTGAATAATAGTTCTCTCACCTGCCTGACAGGGAGAAGGTGCTGGGAGAATTAATTAGTTTGTGGAGCACTTTGAAGATAAGTGCTATGTTATTAATAAGTAAAACCCACTGCACTTAGATACAAGTTGCAAGTGATTGTATTATATTACAGCGCTTAGATAACACGGAGATAGTTGCCTTAGAAATACCAATAGATGATAGAGAATTGAAGAGATAGATACCCACCAGATTTCTTGTGTTTTCATGTTGTGTCACAGTTTCTGCTGGCTTAATGATATTTAGCTCCTAAAATATGTACCAGTAATGGAAATTATTTCCCACATTTGAAAGATGTCACAGGAGAAAGGAAAAGCAGTGGGGTATGGTGAATAAATACTGCCCAAGAGTGAAAACAAGGTGACCTCCCCAGTGCATCTTCCAGCCCTGTGGTGTGTAATCTTTAAAGATAATTCATTAACCTCAGTTCAGATCATCCAGCAAGGCTCTCTGCTCACTGAGCTTGTCTACCATGAATCAGAATACCATCTGGGAGCTGAGTAATGATCACTGAAGAGCACCATTGCAAACGTGTGAATGCTGGCAAGAGTAGCCACCTCTCAAATGTAATAAAACCAGTGAGTAAGGAAGTTTAGCATCTTCTGGGTCAGCAATACGATCCTGTGATGTGAATTGTTGAGCTGGCAGCAGGAGGTGCTTGGAGGAAAATTAGTAAATATATGAAAATAAGCAAATTAACATAGAGTTGCTCACTCTTGCATTTAATTTCCAGAGACCTGTAAAGAATAAAAAGAGGTGGAAAGCCAGAATCTCAAAAGAGGAAGGTAAGGCAGATGGTGGTGAAGGTTTCTGATTCCACCCAGGTGACCTGACCCTTGCCTGTGAATAAGGAGGTCCTTGAGCAATGCCAGAGAATTTTTTTGTCTCTGTGTGGCACTGCATTACCATGATGACACTGTGAAGCGTCCATGCCGTGTTTATAGTACAACGAAGTTTATCCTATGCAGCTTTCCCACCAGGCCAATACTTCAGGGTGGGGAGATACTTGAAGGGCTCGATGTGGTCAATGAAGTTTACTTCTCATTTCAAGTACGATGGAGGGCTTCTGAATTCCTTCAAAACCTCCCCTGATTTCTTAAACAAAAAGCAGTATAGGTATCCATTGATATATAAAGAGTAATGTGAAACTACAAGAACTCCAACATTAGCATGATGCTGGTAACCTATAGGCAGTCAGAACTGCATAGAGACAGCAAGGACATCTTCCCAATCCTCCTGTTCCTAAAGACTGAGAGATAATTGGAGCTGTTTCTTGGCTCGGCAACACTGGGCCTCAGCAGTGCTGGTGGCACCCAGAAGAGGGCAGTGGCATAAGTAAACAATGACCACTTTATTTTCTTTGGAAACAGGTCATAAAATAGACTGAAAACCATTTCTATTCCATTCTCTGCTGAATATGGGGGTGTAACTTCCATAAATGTTAATGAGAGATCACGTGCATCCAAAGAAGCACATCTTCTTTTGTGAAGACAAGATGAAAGCCTTTTATAAATATGACCTACTGGTGAAAAAGGCATACATTCAGATGAAACCTATGGGTTTATACTGATGGGTTAGATTTTTTTTTTTTTTTAAATACAATACATTTTGTTAAGAAGAAGGATTAAAGTATTTGCCAAAATGATTTGTGTTGACAAAATGGCTTAGTACATTTGGCAGATTTATTTTATGAAGCAGAATAAATTAAAGGTGTCTCGTAAAAAATGTGGGTTATATCCAGTGAAACAATTTCAAGTATTTCAGAAACTCTATTTTTATTCACTTTGCAAACGTGCTTAGTTGAACTGCCAGTCACTGTTACATTTCCATTTCCAAGCAATTAATTAAAATCCCAAATCAGGTTTTTTCTTGATCATGCCAGCAGGAGTTGGTTGCCATGGTAATAGGACGATCAGTAGCATTTGGGAGGGAGGAGAAGGAGAAAAAATGTTCTGCATTTGGGCTTTTATTGTTGAAACATAAGTGCAGGTTTGGAGGAGCATGTTGGCTGATCTCTGCCAGTCTGTGGCCCCAATGGTGACAAATGGAAGTGAGCGAGGGTTCTCAGGATTACATTATTGTCAGGGATATCATTTGGTCCAATATAGAAATCATTAGTGCAGCCTTTTCAGTCCTACAGTCTATAGATTGAAACCATGAATGCAGCTGATCAGAGAGAGTTTCAGTGGTGCTAAGGAGGATTTTTCTATCTGTAATTGCCCACATTTCAGAGAGCTATCAAATATAATGGTTTTTCTCCCCCACAGGCCTGCAGACCTTTAGATTTGAAGCTCATTTTCAGACAATACTCTAGATCCATGTCGTTTTCAGAGAGCTGTTGAATATATGGGTTTAAGAAAGCATTAATGGTAAGGTGAGGGTGGCAAAGTTTTACAGGTTGGTGGCAGTTTTACAGGAAAGACAAAATCTGGGAAATCAAGTAGAAGGAGAGGGAGGACAAGTTCTTCTCTGAAGCAAGTACAGAAAATGGAGTCCTTCCTGAAGGAGGAAACAGGTTCAGGAGAGAGCAGAACTCATTGTGGAAGCCTTTAACGATCAGTGTGGGAACTGTCTGTGATTTTACTAGCCAAACTTCCTTCCAGCAGCAAGAACCATGTCATGCCCATCAGGTGTGATCCACAAAGCCCACTGAAGCTGGTAGAAATAATTCCACGGACATCTCTGGGCTTGGAATCAAGCCTGTGTGTTCAGGGAGGTGCCTGAATCAGTGGACAGTTCTGACTCAACTGCTGTCATGCCAAATATGTTCTCCCCTTTGATATGATATCACATGCTGACCTCTTCATTACTGCTGTTAATGATTCTTCGCTTAGGTCAGAGCCAGTAGCGAAGAGCTGAGAGGCTCTTGCCTCCAAATTACCCAAGGACTGCCTCCATTCCCCTCCAGTGTGAGCCATTTTAACCCAGTTCAGGGCAATTTTGTTGCCTTTACACCATCAGTTATTTGTGCCTGAGTCGAACAACATGACTATAATGATCACAAGGGTTAGGGGAAAATGATATTTACCTTGTGCATCACCTGAAAACAGGCCCCAACTAGAAGCTAACAGGCCAACCCACACTGGTCCAACTGTTAGCACAGCCACCCTGTGAAGTAGGCATAGATATGCCTCCAGCTTAAAACCCCATCATTTAAGGTTTCTACTTCAAACCCAATCAGTTTTCAGTGTAATCAGCTTCACTATGTGGCCATACAGTGTCCAAGAATTGGGACTTTGAAGCCAGTAAGAGAGAAAACATGGTGGGAGATAAAAGATGTTGAGTACTAAGACAAAAAGCTTGTGAATCCAGAGCCTTGGTTGAAAGGTGTCAGTAAGCAGGACCCTGAGCCACGGAGCTAAAACCCTCCGCTGCCCCTTCCACTCTGTTGCCTAACACAGCTCAATTTAAACATGGTCTGGACTGTTTCACGCCTGACTGTGTGGTACCTTAGGGTCCTTTGCAGCCTCAAGGACATAGACATGGAGAAAAAAAATGTTAGCAGGCCTTGATATTGGCATTGTTCAGCTGCTTGTGGTGTGGCAAAGCAGGGTAGCAGCAGAGAGATTCTCTGGATTGTTAGGCCATATTAATGCAGAGGAACACAGTGCTTCACATATGGTGCTTGTTAAGCCCCCCATGAAATCAGGAGATTGGTAACAGAATTACAACATGCTTAGGGTTATAGGTCATGCACCAAATTTCATCCTTATGTATTAGCTGGAAATTAATCTGAAAATAATTAGGAAAGAATCCAGATATTAAAAAGGAAAGATTTTTGAGAACATTAGGATTTCATGTATTACTGCAGCATAAAATTCATGTGTGAGAGTCTGAAAACACTGTCTTTAGCTGGAGAAGAGACTGACTGACTTTACTAAAACTCTTTGACAAGGTCCTCACTCAGCTGTCACATCAGAAAAGTCTCACCTGGCCCTGAGATTTGTTGCTTGCCTTGTGCTTGCACTGTCTTGGTAGGGGCTCAGCGTGGTTGGGATCTGAACAAGTTCAGATGGAGTTAAAGAGGCCAACAAGGGATTTATTGATTTGGATATATCAATTTGCACTAGTCCAAACAATTTGGGTTCAGGGTCCCACAAACTCCAAGGGTTACAGGGCAAAAGTTGAGCTTTTGATCTTCTATATATTAGGATGTAGTATAATGTAATGATTCAGGGCTCTCTCCAGTGTCTCAACATGGTGGGGAGGGGATGTGAGAATAATTGCTCTCTTTGTTCTACACTGAAGAACTTTAGAAAAGTTTCATTATGTAATTGTTCTTATCATTATATGCTGACCTTGTTTCTGCTCTTTTCCCTGGTATTTATCTGACTCTTTGCTGGCTTCAGACACTCAGCTCACTTTCATGCTCCTGTGCACAGACATCTAAAATTTAGGGGCTCTGGCATGTAGAGTAAGGTACTTGAATTAGATAAAACAACTCACAACTTTATGTTCTTGGTGCAAACTTCCTAGAATATTTTGGAAACAAAGTCCACATTCAGGTTGCTCAAAGTAAATGTCCAGTACCATTTGAAAACTGTCCCCTCTTCCTGCCCCTGCAAGTCTGACGTCCTCCCATGGGGCAGGTAGGTGTGATATAGGACCTGTAAGAGATGCCTCTTTGGGGAGATACTGAATAGTGAGTGGACTTCAGATGGCACTTGACACTTTGAGGCACGCGAGTCAAGCCTTAGATAACGAGACTAGAACAGTTTTTAGATTGCAGGGTAGGTTTAGGCGGAACTTTATGAAAGAATTTCTCACAGAAAGAGTGGCCAGACACTGTAATGGATTGCCCAGGGAGGTGGTTGAGTCATCATCTCTGAATGTATTTAAGAGTCATTTAGATGTGGTCTTGAGGGATATGGTTTAGGGGAGGACTTTGCAGAGTGGGGATGATAGTTGGACTCAATGATCCCAAGGGTCTTTTCCAATCTGAATGATTCTATGATTCTATTCTATGAAATTTAATAAGCTGAGCCTCGCCTTCACTATCTTCCATATAAGAGGTATGTAATCTAGGTTCTTTTTAAGAAATCAGAATTTACTGACAGTCTGAAGTTAGCAGACATTAATAATCTTTAACTGAACAACGAAGGAATTTCACACCAGTGGTGTCTGTATCTATCTCTATGTTCTTGATTTTAATATTATTTTTTTTAATTTTACACAAAATCCTTCATTTACTATTCAGAAGAAAATTAACTACTGGGTATAACATATATGTGCTCTTAGAATGTTTAATATGTTCATTTATTAAGTGTATAAATGTGTATGTATTTACGTATGTGCATACTCTTACACAATACATATACTATAGTTATAGTGATATGTAAAACAACACACCAATGTGAAAAAAAATATTAATATTGGGATAAAATATAATGAAGTCTCACATTCAGAAAATAAAGTATGATGAAATTAGAAATCCAGATTTGTTGTTTTATGAAAAAGCGCAATTATGGAGCCATTAACTAAAGAATCAGGCTCCATTAACTCAGCCATGTATTTTTATTACATACTAGATATATTGTTAAGTCTGTAGACAGGTTTCCTCAAAAGTGACCGTCTTGCTTTTATTCCTTATAGGAGTGAAACCAGCGAGAACTCAGATGACGTGGAGGCCAACCATCCTGGCAGACAGTGGGATGATGAACTGTGAGGAAACGATTGCATCCTTTTTCAAAACATCAGTTCCACCAAGCACTGTGAGGGCTCCAAGCCATTGCAGAAATTCTACACAGAATTGTTTGGAATAGACAATTTTCTCAATTTCTGCTGAAGAGCAAACTTTTACACTGGAAGAAAAAAATAGAAAAATAATAACCTGTCTTAAAGTATTAAAACCAAATCTCCATTATTGTCCATGCCTGAGATCCTAGTGAATTTGAACAGCATATGATATTTGAAAAGTGTATTATTTTATGACTGAGATCACTTGGCATAAAAATAGTCCTAACAATAGATCAAACCTTTCTGGAGAGCTTGTTTTAAAATTCATAAAGTCCAAAAGTTTTTTTCACATCTAGGGAATAACTGCTGTGATTTTGTGGAGGGTGTGCTGCACTTTTTTAATATATAAACAAATATTTAGTGCATTCTAAATGTCAAACCGAACTCCCTCCAAACCAGGAGTCACAACTACTTTTTCCACATTTGAATTCAGTTTGCTCCCTACTATCCCATCCACAGTACAGGTTACATGAACTTTCACCCCTAAGGCCAGAATAAAATTCCTCTATTTAGCATTCTGGTGGCTTGAATTACTCATAGACTCTCATCAGGAGCAAATGAGGTTTCTCTCACAATTTTTGGTTGACTACTTAGTAACTTTGACAAGAGAATACATCTAAAAGTGTAACTTTTGAAAATTGTCTTTAATGCACCTGCACAGATTTGCCAGGGAATCCAGATGAGCTGTTGGGTTCTTCATTGCTAAAATACTTAGAGGGTCTGTGTAATTCCAGCAACAATGTGCAGGTTCCCCTGAGGCTGGAGGCAGATCTATCTTGATATAGCCGTATGTTCATAGAATTTTGATTAAAAATTTCAAATATGATCTTTTTATATGTCATATTTATAAGACCTTGTGTACAAACACTGTTACATTAGAAATCAGGATAAAAACATTTTTATTGACCTTTGAAGTTTATTTGCTCAGGAAAAACTCCAGTGGGGTATGCTTGTATTCGTTTTTCACTTCCAACAGACTTTGAAATCTCTAATCAGTTTTGCTCAAGCTTGATACAGAGAATGTATGTATATATATTAGTGAATAGACACAGAGCATGTATGTATATGTATTAGTAAATGTACTGCTGGATAAAGAATAGCAATAGTGTTGCTATAGTAAGAGCCTACCTACAAGCTCAGACATAAGAAGGTTTGATTAAGTTCTGTATACAAAATTATCTAGCATCCTTAGAGATGTTCTGGATTCAAGACATCATTGTGGGGATGGCAGATATAATACAAGACCTATGGTGGACTGATACCTTTCTAGAGCAATAACAATGGACCTGGTGGGATAACCTAAGGCATTTCAAATGGCACTATACACCAACATACGGGAACTGATTTTAAACTGGGCATCTTTTCAATGATGAAGCTATGACAAATGAATCACAACTCTAAATATAGGACCTCTAAGCGTCGACCTGAATTCCACTCTACCTAAGTGTCCACCCTCAATTTACACATTGATATTACAATGTAGATATAGCTCAAACGTCCCAAGTTTGCTAGAATTCACCAGCATGTCTTCACTTTTTACATAAAATAACTGAAAGTACTTCTACACCATGAAAGCTTCGGCAATATGGCATGAAGTTTGATGATTCAAAAATTATGCCTCAAAGATCTTTACTATACTTGTTTAAAAAAAGGTATGATCTAATGGGAAGTGGGAGGTTAGGAAGAAGGTTGGTAGCTTTTTAAACAAATAGAATTAAAGGACAAACCTGCTCTAATGCAAAAGAATGCATAACAGAGTATATAAGGGTAAAATTAGAAAAGGCAACTGAGGTACTGCTTGCAGGGACATAAAGAATAAGTAGAAGGCAACCTTCTATATAATCTCTAACAGGAACCAGACTAAAATTTTACCTGCCATTCAGTAGAGAATACAAACAGACAGATGTGCTGGGAACAGCAGAACATTTTTTCACATCTGAACTGTAATGATGAATGGAAATGAAGCAGCTAATGTAATTAATACCACTAACAAAGAGGGTAAAACAACAGGGAAAGAAAAACAAGTTAGATAGTACGTGGAACTTTTCAAATTGCCCACACCTGGTCAAGTAGACTACTTCTGGAAGTGGATGGAACAAGCTCCAGAACTAAGAAACTATTTTTTAGAAATTATGAATGATCAACAAGAAGAGGAGTATCACCTCTGTTTAAAAAAGGAGAAATAAGAAAAATCTAACTTTTGAGAAAATATTGAAAGAACTACTTTTTTTTACAGTTTATTCCAAAAAACAAGTTATGAAAAGAATATGATGTACATTTAAAAAAAAAAAAAAAGTAACAAGGAAGAAAATAATTTGGTTTTCGTGTCTATTGTGATCAGAGTTAATGGACTTAAACTTTGTCAAAGAAGACTTAGAATAAATATTGGGGAGGAGGAGCTTTTTACGTGTAAGGATAAGCACTGGAGAATGGCAGTAGGAAACCTCATCAGTGGTAGTTTTAAAAAAAGATTAGATAAATATAAATCAAGAATTGGGTAGAGGGGATCGTTTCTTGGGCAGGGTGAAAACATGGTGACCTTACAGGTGAGTTTAGCACTATGCAGGACAAAATTTTCTCTTCTCTATGATCAGGATCATATAGTATATTGGGACCTCTAGTCTCTACTGAAGTATAAATAAGAAGGTAATTAGTTTTCTTCTCTTTTCTATCCCATTCTTACATGTGATCAGCTCTGTCAGTCATCAGAAACTTATTAAAATAAGATCTAGATTATTTTCATCTCAATTCTGCTTTACTGTGGAGGTCTGGTTAAACGGATGTAAAATCCTTCTTTGATGTCAATTTATGCTTCTTTTCTAAAACAGGCTCAATGAAGGAAAACCTAATAAACAAAACATCTGCATTGTTTTTCATGTGCCTAAATATCTCCTGCAAGTTCAGTAAGACAGCTTTAAAATGGCAAAACCCAGGTTGTCTTTCATGCTAGATACTGCTCTTCCCGGTCACTGCTCATGATCAAAATACAAACTGTGAAATATGGGATACAATGCATGTTTCTATACGAATATTCAGCTTCAGGGAAAACATTCAGTTCTGTGAGGGCTTGCAAGGTCAGGCCACTGAGGATTTTATAGGCAGAAAGAATAGGGCCCTTTTTCCTATCACTGATGTGAGCCTCTCGTAAGGGTTTTTGAAGGTTTGCTTAGGACAACGAAATACCTCAAAAATAAGGCATTGACACCACCTGTAGCCAGGCAGACATTTGGACTTTAAATACAAAATGGACATGTCTATGAATTTTTCTGTGATAATGCAATCGCACTGTCAAGCCCAAAGACAGAATCTCTAATGTGGGTACTGGTTATTTTTACTGAAGTTCTCTAACGCTGTTTTAATGCAATATGGATTAAAAAAAAAAAAAAACTTTCTATGGCCTAGACAACATGTATTAAAAGGCACATGCCCTATGAATACTGCACCATTACTCTTAAAAGAAAGTCAGTGGAAAGCTGATGATTTTTTTGGGTTTTTTTTAGTGTTGACACGATCCTGAATGTGGATATGTTCAAAGACAGAATAGTCCTGAGTACTAGCATTTTTTCTTCTCATCTCTTCTTGTCTTGTCAACCAAATGTTACAGCTAAAATCATCCTTGGAGAAGCTTCTGCTATTCTACTATTGCTTCTGCTCAACAACAGCTATTTCTAGCAAGAACTGTAAGATTGGAAAGACTTTTAATACACCATTATGCTAATGCTGGTTTGAGGAAAAAGAACAGTGATGGCCCTGCAGCATTTCTAGGCATCCAAATGACCAAAAATTGATTGCAGGCATTCACATAGGCAGACCTGACTGAACAGATGCCAGAGATTTTCTCACCAAGATAGAGGTAGAGAGTAATTTTTCACAGGAGAAATTAGAGCTGTACTTTGACCATGCTACCCAAGTCATTGCAAGGTGGCCAATTCTTAGGGTGGGAAGAAGATAAAAGAATGGCTTACTCAGCTATAGCAAGGCAAGATTGATGGAAATAAAGTTTTAGATGACAACCTGAAAATGAAGTTTATCTAAAAAGGGATGCGATTCAAAAGACTGAAATTTCTTATGTTCTCAATAATAAAAAGCTATTAACAAAGAATTTTTAAGAGTATTTTATCTGGTGTATCATGGAATAAAGATCTAGATATAGGCAGTAATTAAAGATCAACTTTGATTTTGATAATCCTTTTTAATTGCTTTTTTAATTGTGGTGAAATTTTAAAACATTTCTGTGAAGTGCTCTGTGGAAAAAACGCTGATGTAGGGAGATTAACTAATCAAGATCGCTCTATTCTGTTTGAATAACTAGAAAGGAACTTGGAGTGGGTAAGTGTAAAATAAATCTTCTAACTAATGTATGGCTCCATGTAATCTCATCTCACCTTCTGGGAACATTGTATAACAAATTAAGCTTGGATCATGAAATGTCATACAAATCTGGCAGCGAGATTTCATTTGGAGGAAAGAACTACTATTCTCTTGGTTCTTAACAGCCATAGAAAATTTCAATTACGTGAGCATCTTGACAAATTCTACCTCCAGGGTATGGACGATTTTTTTAAAAGTTTTCTTTAACCAACTACAGTGTCCCAAAGAACATCACCTGGTTTAACCATCTTGACTTGTGCCTATTTGTAGCCTCTTGGACAAGAAAGCAACCTTAGAAAACAGCAGCAGAAGTGATTATAAAATAAAATGCTAATAGATTAATATTTTATGGAGCATAGTAAAAATCCTCACAATAAAGAGTAAAATAATGGTATTGTAATTACAATAAACAATCTTATTTCTCCTTCTTCAAAATTTGATGAACCATTAAAGGACTGGATATACATCTTTAAGTTGATCATAATTAGAATATTAAGAGAAGAATAAATAAGATGTCACAGAGAAAGATTCCTAAGGAAATACAGAGTGAATCAAATTGAAAATTTGTACTAAAAGGATTGGAGTGAGGATGAAGCAGAGGAACCAGAAGAGAAAAATTGTAATAGAGAAATATGTACATAATATATACCAGATATATATAGCAAGATGGCTTTTTGGTTCTTGTATTGCTTTTACATTAAATTGGTTTCATTAAAATATCTGGTAGTTGGGTGACATAATGGTATGTGCTCTCTCACCTGGCAACAGTCAGAGAGTCTTAACTTAAGTCAGGGATAAATATGCTAAATCTGTATTAATTTGGTAAACCCTGGACATATTAAAAGGCCTTTTGAGAGGTTGGTCAAACTCTAACGTTGTGAATATTAAAAGTGTGCCTCCTATATTGCATGTTGCACCTGAATGAGTTCCTTACTCCATGAACTTGGACATTCCAGAGCAGAAAGACTAGGGATAATGAATTATTTGTATCCAGAGTAATGAAAATCTTTCATTCTTGTATCCTCATTGTGGGTAAAATATACTGATAATACAATGCACAAGTACTTTTTCTATATCTTTTGCAATACATGCATCAAAAATCATGTTAGGGTTATCAGGTAAAAGTAGAGGAGAGAATGGGTTCTGTTCATATAGACATACCTTAGAGAAATGAAGTGGACTCTTTACAAAGAAGTTGTGTGCCATGTCATTTGATGTGCTGAGTCCTAGAATGTGTACACAAATCCTTGGCTTTTAAATGCTTAAAGCATGTGACAAGAAAACAGGACGTGGTCTCAGCAGAAGTTCCGTGACTTCTACTACTCTGCTGAACCCTTCAAAAAAGAGCAATAATTTAAGTTCAATAAGAATATGTATCAATAATAATACCATAGCTGAGAGCCAGTAACCAACCATTAATGCCTTTTACCTCTCCATCAAGAGCAGCTCAGGGAAAGTCCTGCTTATGTGAGGCTGTTTCAAGAGACAAATGTTAAGATTTTTATTTAAAAGGTGACATGAGGACTTGGCATCCCCACTTGAAAACAAGGCAAATTTCTGAAGTAGCATAAAAATGGTTAATAATGCAAGAGTTAGTAATGCATAGTATCCATGTGTACATTCTAAAAAGAATAACACGGAGAAAGGATATGTAGAGGGAAAAACAGAGAAAGCTCTTAAGCTGATGGACAGAGATGGGCTGCAGTAGACAATCAACCGTGCCAAGAAAGAATCCAGAGGAGGAAAACCCTATAAAACTGTTGCTAAAAATAGGTTATTCTGGGGACAAAGTTACATTAGCACCACTGCTTTCACAGAGAGAAGAGAAGGGTGTTGCCAGTGGCCACATAGGTAGCAGCCAGAATCGCATGCATCAGATTGTGCACGCCTGCCTGGACCCCTTCAAAAGAGTCACAGAAGATGGAGGCCTGAACGGCTCCCTCTGTATCTGCCCACAGGTGAGTCTTATCAGGTTTGATTGCCTGTTTTAGAGCAGGTTTGGCACATGAGTATTAATTTGGTCACGTAAGTCATAATTTCTAAGTTTACCTGCAATAAAGTGGAAATCACAACTATTCTGCACCTTGCTGATGTACTGCTTGGTCGCCACAAGTTGCACAGAAACTACAGTGTATGAGGAACACATCATTCAGGTTTGACTATGCAGAACTACCTTAACTAGCTATAACCTAAGTTCAAACCAATGAAAATAATATGTCCAAATATTTTCAAATGTATTTATTTCATAGTGAACTCATATCATTCCATGTGTGTCCTGTAAACAGAGCGTAGAAGCCACTAACATAGTGCATCCTTGTCCATCTTCCTTGACTCCAAAAGACTATATCTGATGAGTAGCTTGGACTGAACTGTTAATGATCAGGCAAGATGATCTTCCATCTAAATATTGCATGTAGATTTTTAGTAAAAATAAGTGCAGCACTCTGCAAGGAAATATATTTCAACCAAATTTCAAATATTGTCATTATTTAAGTATCAACACACACTTAATTTCCATTGGTAAAATCAAGAAGCTTTCATTATTAATTAAGCAGCTAATTTTCTCCTGCCGTATGAAAGAGAGAGAAGCAGCTAATTGCATTTGAGATTCCCTTCAGCATAATTAGATCTAGGCAAATAGATAATCCCCTTGACACCAATAGCACACATCAAACTAATTTTAAAGCAATCATTTCATTTGGGAATATCACACCTGTGGTGATTAGCCAAACACATCTCATTCTTCTAAGGAATTATTTGGGTAACACATGGAATTACCTTGAAAAATGGACAAAATGACAGACCATTTGTAAAAATAATGGTACAGTTGATATAATTAGTGACAATATATCCTATTTTAGCTTTCAAATATGAGTTTAAAGTAGAATGACAAAAAGTATGATTAGGCTGTATTTTTCAGGGGAATAGATTTTAGGTAAATGGATAAAACTGCATTTGATAACAGTAACTCCATATTAAGCTGTTCTTTGAACTGAAAATTGTTTCATAGACTAGAATGAAGTTCACCAGAAATTTATTTTTTTTAAAAATGTTATTTCTAACAGTAGAAACAGTCAAATTTTACCATTCCTGAATAAAAGATTTTTTCCTGTTTATAAATTTATTTTCATTGTGAATTTCTTGTCATTATCTGTACTGCAAGTATGCAGTGTAATATAAAGTGAAAAAATAAATATTTATCAGGTTAAAATATATTTTCCAGAGGGTTTTTCTTCCCAGCTCAAAAAACCCCATTTCTTCCATATTTAAAAAAAATAATCCTCATCAATCTTCACCATTTCAAGGCAAAATACCTGTGTGTGGGGGCATATGCAGGCTTCAGGGATATAAAGAGAAAGATGGAGAAACAATTCTAATGACAGGAAAAAGATGGCCTTTTATACATAAGATGTTAACTGTGAAATTAGCTCTACTAGATCGAATTAGTTTACTCTTCTTTGTGGCTATAATAATTCTGATATATCAGCTAATTTACCACCGGTAAACTCCACCATGGAAGACACACATCTCTGAAACTTCACTGATAGACCGTGGGCATGGACCCTTAAAGAACCTGAGATCTTTGTTGCCGTCAGGCACTCTCATTACTTCATGTTTAAAGGTACTTTGTAACAAGACAGAAAAGACCTAACATTGTTTTTGTCGAGGTTAAAATATTTTTTCTAGGATTTTTCCGTTTTGAGACCCCAAGGAGCACATTGGAAAACCCTAATATGGACAAGTTAATTGTACATTTGAATACCTCATCTGAGCAAATTGGAGGATAAGTGGAGGTCAAGATGTGTTAGAGTCAACTTTAGTATATGTCAAAGATCGCATTGCCCTCTGGACTTCAAAGTCCAGAGACTTTTTCAAATGTATAATTAGTATGAAGATATCTTAATTAGCACTTGATAACCCATATATGATAATTTTTAAAAGTCAGGAATCGAGAAAACTATGGTAGCTATTGGGGGTAGTACTGCCCTTGTACCAATGAACAAGTACATATTTTACAACCTAAAACCTCAGGTTGTAATAGATAGAAGAGTCAAAGTAAATACCTGTTAATTGATGATCACATTTTTTCACCATAAATGTTACATTATCTTACCATTGATATCTAGGCAGACATTTGGGTAACAAAACTGATGCATAGCAAATGTATTCCTGTGTCCTGGAATCAGTGAACATTAGATGAAGTAGACAGCCCTCCATTTTGTTGCAGCCTGCTCTGTATGCTATGACTGTGTGACTGAGAAGAAGACTTTTAAGAGGTATAAATTGACATTGGTCCATCAAGTCGATTGTTGCAACTTCCACCAGCCAAGAATCCATAGTTCTAGCATTATGATAATATTACATCAAATTTTTGAAAAAATAAGTACCGCAGAGAGAAGAAAGCTTTGGTTTGTTTTGCCTTTTTGTAAGACAGTTTAAGCAACTAACATACATAACATCTCCAAAAGGCAGTGTTAATAAAGAAGAACAAGATAGGGCACATTCCCTGATTTTGACAACACTGTTCTTTCACAGAACTCACTAAAGTCACCTGATAGCCTTTTGTCGATTTCAATGGGATTTAAAGTAAGCTTCTGGAAATAAATATCTTAAAGCAGTACAAATAAGAAGAGCTTTCAATTTAATAAGGAAAAACAAAAATCTCCAGAAAAAGCATTTTCAGCGTGGATTGATCCAAAACAATTACTTTTCTTTTTTATGTGTGAAACAATTCTCTAGTTTTAGTGGACAAGTGTTTTTTCCCCAATGCCTTATGACGTGTTTGGCTTGTTTGTTATTTATCCTCTCTTTAAGATTCTTCCCTGATACAAGTTAATCTCTTTGTGAAAATGACATTTTGAAATACAATAGTAAGGTGATTTACTTTTGACTACTTTTCCTTTTAGTTCTCTTACCACTCCCCACCTTTATCCTGGTTGAAACCATTTACTAATTTACATCAAATACTGTGAATAGCGTTGATTTCTGCAGAAGTTTTTTATGCGTGAAGTTGTTACATACCATATATTCTTTCTGTGCTTCTCATAGACAACACGCTTGAGAGTTTGGTAAAGTTGTGTTCAAAACTTTTCTTTAAGGTTTCCTGAGTATTTAGGCTAACTTGGTGTCTCACACAAATTACATAATTGCAGTTCCTTCTGCATTAGGTTCAGTTAATCTTTCTGTATCCCCTTGCACAAAGGAATCTAATTTCTTTTTGTGGGTTCATACAGGTAAACATGTCGGCTTTTACAGTCTGAGTGCAAAATGAAATTCCTAGGGATTTTGGCTAAATGATCGTCATGATCACAGAGCAGCTGTTGAGCAGCACTGCTTCTACTGAAATTGTGTTACCTTTGAATGAAAACCAGGACTTGGGATAGGGTGTAGATGATCTTACCTTCACACCAAGTTGGGATGTGACCGAGACATCCACTCAGACCTTAGAATTAGGAGGCACTTCTAAATTTAATAATATAGACACAGCCAATACATCCCACCTTTACCACCGAGTTCTGACTCTCATAAGACAGGTTCAACTCAAACTCATCCTGTAAATATAAATACAAGCTTTGCCACAACGTGTCTCATTAATACGAAACAGCCTCCCCAATCATTCATCACTTGAAATGATACACACAGGTGCTGAAGTGAGGTGCAGCTGTCGATAAAGACTGATGCCAAATTATTTTCCCGAGGTGAGTTGGCTTTCAGTTATGCTGAGTTTTTGTTTTCAACTCTTTTATTTCTTTTTTTAAATATTTTTTTCTATTTTAAGAGACTGGAGAAGAGGAGAAGGGCTGGGCTTTTTTTTTTTTTTCCTTCTTTTCTTTAAAAAACAATGTCTGTAATTTTCTTTTTAATCATAGCAGATGAATCTGGTCATTCAGCAGTTTGTGAGACAGCATTCATACTGTGAAAAGGTGTTGCTCTGTAAAAGCAGTGCTGAGAATCTCAGGTGAAAATCTTTGCTGGCTCCTTCAGTTGAAATCAGGAGCTCCTGACATGTGAAACTATTGAATATAACCTTCATGTCTGACTTGGATATCTTTTCTCCCTTTTCTATTCTACATTAGGACAATTGTTTTGAATTTTTGGGGAAAAGTTATAGATGTCCATCTTGACATGTACAATGGCTTCTGGGAAAGGATCTAAGTTCAAGTCCTTCTCCAGTTAGGTCTAGAACTCAGCCTTATATTTTCACAATCCAGGTAAGAGCTGCAAACACAGAACATTGGCTGTGACAGTGACAATATGGAGGCAGGTGCCTCTCAGAACTCCCTCTTGAAGAACTTCCACTTTCTATAAATAATTAAACAGTCATTAAGGCAGAGACTTAAAAAATGATCTTCCATATGATCTATACAAAAGCATTAACTACTTAACCAGGTTGTCTCTTTGTTACCATTAGTATTTAATTATTTATTATTAAATGGAGACAAATTCCCTTCAGTTTTCTGCATGAAGCAGTATATGAAAGCAGAAATCTATTATAGGCTATGTAGTCTGTCATATATGCTGTCAGTTCTGCTTGCTTTCCCTCTGGTAAATGGCAACAAAGCTACCTGTTCTGGCATGACCTTGTGCATAGAATGGGTCAGTATGGGTTGGGTTCACCACCTCACCATTGGTCAACTAGAATTTAAGGCAGCAGTTTAAGCTGGTCTGTGAGGATCCCTGTTTCTTCCACTGAGGAGAGTTGGATACTTCTTGAGGGTGCTTTATTTTACCCATTTTACTAAAACACCTTGGGGCTGAATGAATCTCTTCATAGATTGTTTCCAGTTTTCTGTCTGGAGAGAAAAACCTAGATAATAAGCTTCAATTAAATATTTCAATTTTAGATATTTAAACTGAAGGGAGACAAAACTTATTTTTCCTTTAGAATGACTAGACTTTGACAGTATCACTGTCTGTTTTTCAGGTAGCAAGCTCAAATGGTGTATCACAGTATACCAATGGGTATGATACTAAATTAGATAGTTTTACTTTTGCAAAGAAGACAATACAGTCAAAGAGAAGCCTGGTCAAGGAATATTGAGCCCTGAAAGTCAGAGAAATGTTGAGATAGAGACTTGATGCATATAAAGCCAAAAAGACTCATTTACTTTATTAGTTAATTAAGGTTATTGGGTACTATTTAGATGGGACAAATCATAAAGATTTCTGTTTCTTCCTTAGCACATAAAACTGATCCCCAATAAGGGAGGACCATTTTGCCAACTGTCTCATGTTAAAATACTATCTTTTTTTTTTCCTCATTTCTCTCACAGCTGGAAAAGGTGCTTACAACATCTCCCCTTTAATAGCACATGCTGGCTAGAGTCCTCACAGGCTTTTGTTTCCCTGTTAATTGAAGAATTTATTTGGAGGTTACCATAAGCCGGCACTACTTTAGAAAAAGCCAGTGGGCCGCAGCACGACACAAAAGACTCACAAAGAAGGACGGTTGTGGCGCTTCCTTCCTCACGTAAGAGCAATCCCACACCCCCTGGCGCCTGTGCTTGTGAGGGTAGAAATCTAGCTGGCACATCCTACCTTCTGACTCCTATTAAAAGAGCAACAAAAATTTTTTTTTTGGAAGTGCCAAATGAACATCCAAGTGCCGAACAATTCAATCCCTCCTTCCTCCCAAATTGCTAAAGCAGCTCGAGACAGTCACTTCTATGACCTTGTGAAATGTCTGAAGCATTGCAGAAACAACCGGTTCCTCTTTGTAGCAGAAGAAGAGGATTTTTTTTTTTAAATTTTTTTTTTGGAAGGAGGGATGGTTTTGTTTTATTTTTTCCACCTCCCTCCCTCCCCCTTTCCTTGAGCAAATCCCCATAACAAATAAAGTTACACTTCAAGACTGGATTACGCAGACTGTTAGGTTTGCATGCCAATGTTTACTTTAAGTTAAAAATGATACTTCTGAGAATTCAAATAACATGTTTAAAGTATTTCCAGGCTATTGCTTTGCTTATATTTATTTTGGCACCGATTCCCTCCACAAATGTGTCATTTTTGAAGGAGAGATGAATGCTGCTCAGTTACAGCCTTTGCCTATTGATCATACATTTAACATCTGTTGACTTTGTTTATGTGCAGTTTCGGAGGGATACATGGTAAACTTAAGAGCACTTGCTGCACAGTAATTTTGTTGGTGAGACCCTACCTCTTTCAAGGTATTTCTTGGATGGCAAACAATCTGATGGGGAAAGAGTGAGAGCCCACAGCCCTGCTATTCACAGATCAGAGTAGATAATCAGAACAGTCCTTTTTGACCTCAGAATTTATATATCTATCAAAAGGTTTTGCTTCAATTTTTCATTGTAACGGCTTGTCTGGGACTCAGATGAAAGGACTAGAGAACACTTGTCTCACCTGACATCCTCTGGAAGATATTCCATTCTTTTCTCTGAAAACCAGCTTGCCTGATATCCCCAAACAGCATGCTGAATCCTGCACTCTTAGCCTTGATTCAATTTCTCCCGAGGCATGCGTATCCTGTGGCTGCACACACCTGAGCTGGCTCCTCACAAGTTCCCCCTGGAATCAGACCTGAGAGGAGATATAGGCCAGGGACAGTGGAGCTGACTTTAATTGGGTCAGTTGCATGTGCGTGTAAAGGTTATTAAATCAAGCTGAAAACAGAGTATGGATGTGGTTATAGATACCTGGACCAAGGCTCTACAGCAGCACCTTGGATTGTCCTGGCATGAAGATCTTCTTCACTCACTTTATTACACTTATATGGACTTGACAGGCCTTGACTTTTTTTTTTTTTTTTCCTTAATCTATTATTTCTTTTTCTCTAAAAAGATAATTAAGCCTTTGTCTTTGATAAATTTAAATCCGGGCAACTTCTGTACAAAGGCAACTTGTTCTGAGAGGTATGGAACATACTTAGTGGTTTTTTGAAATTTTATAAGCAAAGAAAAAGGTTAGGGATAGCAAATGGGAAAATCTGTGGGTGATTTTTTTTTTTTTTGCCAGTTATAGTTTTTTCTCATAGTCTCCAGGTGTTCTCCATCTGTTTCTCCTGGAGATTTTGAAAGACTTAGGAAATCAGCAGGGAATGCAGGTAGAATGTCCTCCAAACTTATCTTGAAAGCAAGCTAAAGCTGATGCTTTTTCCATATATTCCATGCAGAAAAAGACCTGCAATTTATTCTTGGGAACAATTTATGGAGGAACTTCACAGACTTTGCTTCCACTAAGTTTCCTTGGACTTTGTGTTTATTTAAGGAGTACATAGTAGAGCAAAAAAATAAACTAATTTGGAAAGTAACTGGACTTTCTGAATACTTGGAGGAAATGTAGGAACAAAACTATTCAGAAATATTTTATTATGTTTTAAATAATGGGTGAACACAAAAGAGGAAAAGTTGGCCAAGTTAATTAACACTTAGTCAAAGAAAAAAAGAAGACATAACAGGAGTTTTAGAAATTACTTGACATTGAGATAAAGGAATAAGTCATTAATCGGTTATCTTGTTAGGGCTATAGAAGGAGTCCTAACAAGGTCACCACGACTTTGGCAATGACCACAGCTATATTGCTTTTAGGAACTGAAAGGGAGAATGGTGATAAGGAAATTGGATAGGTAATTATGCAAAGGTCAGGAGAGAAGGTCAGATGATTGCCAAGGTGGTCAAAGGGCAAGGCATGCCATCAAAATGGCTGAAATGATAGTTGTCTGTAAACTCATTGTCCCTTTTCAAATTGACATCAAAGAAAATGGAAAGCATTGATAATCTCTCTAAAAAGATAATTAAGCAGATGGGCATATAAATTAAAAAGATAGATAAATAAGCTCATGAATAATGTACCAGAAAAAGATGCAAATGTAAATGTTGGAAGTATGGGCAAGCTTAATAGCAAAAGCTTACAGGCTTTGCTAACTTGGAAATTTTAAATAATGGAAACATGAAGATTTTAATTCCTAATGATGCAAATTAATTCAGTGGTGGGAAATGACATGGCCCTGTATCTCTCCTGTTTCTGGAAACAGTTTGCTTATGTATTTTGTGGCAACAGGAATGTATGTGTAACAAGAGCCAGACTTTCCTCTTCAACCTGTTCCAGCATCTCAGCATATAACTTTCCTTCTCCTCACTCAGCTGAATGTAGATGGGGGATTTACTGGGAAGACACTAGCTTTTTTGCAACAGTGGGAGTGTCCTCTGTGTGATTTATGCTTCAAATTAGCCCAACTACAGCCTTGCAATGGCACATCTGACCTATTAAGGCTGTGTCTGCCACAGCTCACAGCATTGCGATAGTCCAGCTGGAGCCAAGGGCTTAAATGTTGACCCCACCATCTTGTAAGTTTAATTCAGCTTAGTTCTGCAGCCTCAAGGTATGTCTAAGTCCATATGAGTGCAATAAGTAAAGATGAAGGAATATATTTTACACAGAGAGTAGGTGGGTTTTCCTCTTTTCACAGAGTAGTAACTGTTTCTCAATATCAGTCAGATTTTCATACCCTAAAGCAAAGGGCTGCCATGTGAACAGAGGTATCTTATATTGCTATAATTATTCCCATTTCTGTATGGTAGCATTCTTGGTCTATGGTGTAAAAACTTTCATGTAAAGATTTTATTTTGTACTCAAAGTGTGTCCATGAGGGGAGCATTACATCACTTTATCAGTATAATTAAAAAACATAAATACAGGGGAGAGAATGGATGAAAAAAAGATGACCTGAACTCTTTTGGTTCTTTTGTTTTCAAATCGATTGAGGTGGCCTGTGTCAACAGAAGAATGATAATGAATGAAATTTTGAGCTCAACAAAAAAAGAATCAAGATATGCAGAATTTTCACTGGAAATTCATGGCAGTTGTTTCAAAAAACCCAGTGACCTACTGGATAAGACACCCAGAATATCGTTGTTATTGTCTGGATACATAAAGCAGGGACTTGAGCCCTAATTTGCTTTCAGCGCAAATGTATCCTGCACACAGAGCTACTGGAGAAGAAAAATCTTTATTTTAAATTCCATCCTTTTTTACAATCAGGCATATATTTCTATGGAAATTTTCAGCTTCCATTAAGTGCCACTTCCCAGTGAGTATTCATTTTTTCCAGTTCTAATGATGACATGAATTTCAGAGAACTTCAACATTTTTGCAGAAAACCAGAATATCCTACAGCTGTAATTCTGATTTTTAAATGCAGCTCTCTATTTCTGTTCTGCAGATGCTCGTGCAGTGTGAGACAGTCTGTGTCATTATATATTTTATAAATATCAGCACTTTTGGCACCTACTACCACATTCCTATTTGCAGTATGGAGACTTACAGATCACTGAAGCTCACCAGAGTGAGATCTCATTTATCAAAGATGGGTATCTACAATCTTTATGAAACCTACCTCTGAAGGCTTTCAAAGTCCCCTGTTTCCTTTTGTTGATCATATAGGAAATTTAGGTATTTGAGAAAGCTTTCTTAGATCCTTAACACCTAGAACTTAGATCCAAAGCAGATGTCTAACTTGTTGACTAGATCCCTGCAGCCATGCCCATTCTTCTCTTTCCATCAGTGTTTTGATGTTATGATAACAGCCAATGTAAAATCTTTAGGCATTTCTAACTCCGTGTTTAATTTGACCACAAGAACTACAAGAATGTTCATGGACACTGAAAACCAGAGCTGAATCCGGCCCATTGATTTATTTGTTGTAGGGAAGGGAAAAGGAGAGGGTTTTTTGTGTTTACATCATTTACACAATGCAAATCAGTCATAATGCAAATCTCCTTATCAGGAAACTTTGGGGTCCCTCTCCTAGCTTCTCTCAAAATGTTGTATCCTGAAATTGATATAACAGGCTAAAATGGGAGTGTGGTATCCATTCCTGTTTGATTTCACCTAGGTTTCATACTAATGATTATCAACTAACAATAAGGTGCAATATGAGGACAAGATTGCATTTACGCGGTCAGCTCAGAAGTGGGCTTGTTCACGGCTTATTTCAAACTGGAGTCATTTTACTATGCCTGAATCTGAAAACTGCATCTGGATCTGACACCAGATTTTCAGTTTTCTGTCTGATGAGAATTCTTTCAAATACCCCTACAAGTTTCTGATGCCCAGAATGCTTAATGGTGACTTATTTTCCATATACCTCTGAATTTGTTATAAAACTGAAGAGCAAAGGAAGAAAGGAAGAAATTAGTGATCTCACAGCCCTGAAGAATCTGAATTGCTGTTTGTGTTCCTGCTTGATGATGGCCATTGTTCAGTGTTTTGGATACATCTTTTTTTCCTTTCTGAAATTTTGTCCTGGTGGATGAAATTGTGAAAGACTCAGCAGCAGATCCAATTTGCTTGTCATCTTGTGGTCATTACTTCTCTGGAGTCTCCTGTCTGAAACCTCCAGGCACACTCATGGAATACAGGCTTCCTTTCAAGTACTCCCTAGAAGAGCTGGACTCCGTGTAGCAATGCTCTTTCTCCTTGTGTGTACTGTTTCCTCCTCGTGCTCCTTAGATGTCTTCAGAGGATTCTCCAATGCCCCTTGAACATATGCCTTTTTTCTGGATTCACATGCAGAGCATGAGCAACTGTGTATGCATTTACCAGAACATGAGAGAAAATAAATAGTGCAGAAGTTGAACAAAAAGACCTTTGCTGCTACTTGTCACAGTCTTAAGACTCACAGGGAAAGTTATTCTGTGCTTGAACAGAAAAGGCACACTGCCTCACCAGGATACTCATGCAACTCTCTTTATCTCAAGCTCCTGAGGAAAGGTTGCTTGAGCAGGCTGCTGGGAGGGGTGGTGGAGTCTCCATCTGTGGAGGCATTCAAAACTTGCCTGGACAAGTTCCTGTGCAGCCTGCTCTAGGAGGACTGGCTTTGGCAGGGGGGTTGGACTACATGATCTCCAAAGGTCCCTTCCAACCTCATGTCATTCTGATTCTGTGATTCTGTAAGCTGTCTTTTCTGTAACTTTCAGCTCCCTTTGTCCCGTCATTCTCCAACCAGCAGGATGATAACAGCCTTTGGGCTCTGCTGCCAAAGTGGCACTTCTCCTGAAAAACTTGCTGTCCCTGGCTGGCTTCACATCTTAGATGTTTGTCTTGGGTTAGAAGATCATCCTGATTTAACGATGCACTGGCAGGTCTGAGAGTTCACCTTTGGGCATTCCACCCTCTACGGAGATAAGGAGGCCAAAAGGTGCATGCAAAGCTGCTCACTTTTTTGGACTCCACTCAGAAGTTGTATAAGGTAAAGCCATTTTGAAAAACACATCTTGGAGCTTATCAGAGGCTGCTGTAAAGTATGCTGGCATTTGGAAGAGCCCTCTGATCCAGGAACAAGAGATGCCCAATGTCCCCATTGCCATACAGCCAGCTTTCTCCCATAATACAAGTGTCATTTTCCATGCCACTCCCAGAAAGCTGAGGACATGGGGATATGCAGTGTGTAACTTCCTTCTTGCTGAAGAAAAGCTGACTTTAAAAGCTCTCCAGATTTCCAGATTTTGAGCTCTATTTATAATGCCAAAGCACTAAGATATTTTTCATAGCTTTAATGCTATCACATCTTTTAATGCACTGCCTTAAACTGCCAAAAAATAATGCTCCCAATCAAGGCAACTATATTTTATATACAAACTATGACTTACTTCTTCCTAGCGGTGTTAATCAGATTTCATTTATTTTTATAGCATTAGGGACATTAACATTACCCTCTGGACACGTTCCCCTTTCTATTTGTCCTTGGATAAGATATCTACTGTATTAGGGTAACTTTTTTCCTGAAGATAAATGTTTCCCGATAAAACAATACTGTTAACCTGTGACAACTGCACCATGAAATAAATGCTGTTGTCAAGTAAACTTTAAAGGGGGGAATTAAAAATAAAAAATAAAAGAGAGAGAGAGAGAGAAACCCAGGACACAGATTAAAATACTGCTCTAGTGTTCTTTGCCATCCACAAATGCATTTATCTTCCTGGCTATCTCACATGACTGAATAGCGGAGAAGTCACCTGAAATAATGTCAAATGACAGAAGATATATTAGCATCACAAGGTAACGTGTTTGTTCTCAGGAAGAGGAAGGAGAGGTTCAGATGTCTTTCATACTGCTGCACGAAAAGAAATCAGTGTGCATAAAAGATCCTTAAGGTTTCTATGTATGGACCATAGGATGGACTTCAAGTCTGCAAAAAGTTTATGAGTACCTGTGTCTCTATTCTAGTTCTGTAGCATCTCACATGTAGGGCTTACTGATAGTCATTGAAGTCAATGGAACACTTCCTGCTGCCTCCAGTAAATTTTCCATCACACCCTGACTTCTTTCAGATCTTGGTCCAGACAAATGCTTCAACATCTGCTTAACATGTAAGAGGTTCTATTGCAGTGTAAGAGAGCTTCCACAGGTAATGTCCATCTGTCTGCCCATTATTTTTCTCCTTTTATCTTTTATCCTTTTTTTCTTTCATCTGAATTTTCTCTGCTTCTCTACTGTCTTCTGAGTGCAAAGTGAGTTGTTTAAATTCAGCAAAGTAATTTAAAATTTTATTTTTTTTAAAAAAAATATTTTAATGTCCCCTGGAGAAATGGTTTTCATAGCAAAACTGATAAAAGTGTAAGATATTTAATGAGTGAGGGAAAAATGAGGCATAAAAATGGCTGAAGACAAAGATGACAGAGGTGAATAATGCAATGTTTTAGCTCTTTTGGTGTTTTCTGGCTGGCTTTTGTTTGTTTACTTGCTTGCTTCCTTTACCGTATGAGACACTGAAAACATCCAAAAGCTGGTTTTCTTTCTTTGTATTGGTTTTTTTTTTTTT
>VXBJ01003005.1:473924-531315 GCA_013400055.1 Nycticryphes semicollaris
TTTTTTTTTTTTTTTTTTTTTTACTAGATATCTTAGTTCTCAACTTATTGCTTTCCTTCCTGAAATGTTGGCTTCATAATGAAGACCAGATCTAAAGGGAGTTAGCTTCCTTTCCTAATTCCAGTCCATATTAAACTTTGTTTAGAATATATATTATTCCATGCAGATTATTTATGTGTTTTACATTTACCCGATCTTAACCTCATGCTGATATCCTCTATTTGTATTTTTAGTTTCTGATGGTCACTGTGTCCTGGTTTGAGGTAAAACAAACCAATTTTCTGTTTAGTAATTTCACTTTTTTAGCTGGGCCTCTTCTAACTAGCTAGTCTGAAATTAACAGTTTCTTGTTCAGAAAACTGTTCACTCTCATGGTGATAAGACCTGATTATACCAAGGAACGGTGTGCAGAGAGGCCCTTCCTTATACTTATTGCTAAAACAACCAAGGTCAGGTAATTTTATTATTTGCCCCTCTGGAGGGTCAGAAGCAGAAAAGTGTAGCGGGAGGTCACACCTGTCAGGAGGAACGGACAGGACAGGTGACCCAAAATTGACCAACTGGGGTATTCCATCCCATCTGCATCATGCTCAGTATAAAAGTTGAGGGATCAAAGGGCTAATTCTCTTTCTTCAATGGCCGACATCTGAGGAGGACCCTGTCTGTTCTTCTGCTTCTGATCCCAATCCGAGCATTCCTGACTCCAGATCTGGAATGCAGCTCCTGTCGATCACCAAGCCCAGTCTGGGACTTTTCCTGATACCTGCTGGTGATGTGATCGTCATCCTGGGAGCTTGATACGGTTTTATATATATTGTATCTATTTAATTTTTTTTCTTACTTTTGTTTTTGTTTTAATTTTAGTATTAATACTTCGTTAAAGTAGTTTGGTTCATTCTAAACTCGCAAATCTCCTTATCCTTTTCTTCTCCCTTCTTTTTTGTGGGGAGGAAGTGCCATCTGTCAGTCCGGTTTTGGTAATTTTGGCTGAAACCACGATGCAGTGTCAACAGTCTTTCTAACTCTTCCCCAATCAGCATCAGGTTCATAAACTTTTCTACAGATGGACAAAAGGAAGAAACATGTCTATTGCGTGAAAATTAAAGAAAGTATAAAGTGATGAACTACAAAGGGGTTCAGTTCCCTCTCAGTCACCAAAACCATGATCTGATACAGTAAGTATTTGCATAACTTCACTATGATGTATTTATATATGTGGATATATGGAAAATACATAGCAGTAGTTTGGCAACCACACAGGTTCTCTCTTTCAGATCTAGGTTATATTTTGATATGTTAATAGACCAAAGCCTATGAAAAGAATAAGGAAAATTATTCTTGGACTACTTGGGTTTGATTCTCCAGTTTGGTGAAAACTTTTTGATATAGTTTCTCCAGACCTTCATTTCCCATTTGCAATTTTATCACAACAACACTGCCCTTCCTGTCTTTCAGGGATGATAAAAGAATAAAGTTCTAGACATGCTATGATTTGAGGCAAGTAAGCCATATCTTAGATCACACATAACTGGAGCCCTTGAAAATCTTTCATGGGTGCATTCAGGGGGAATGTTGGTATGTTTTTCTGGGAATAGTGGAAACAGTATTGGAATAGAAGAGTACACTGGTGTCTGGAGCACATCGTAAGGATACACCTTTTCCAACTACTTCTATCTTATCTTCTATGTATGAGCAACAACAAAAACTTACTCTCTTGCTGGGATTTTTGAGGAGGTGTTTTTTTCTTTTTTATTTGAGGAGGGTTTTTTTTAATTATTATTTTTTTAAAGTACATTGCTTCTAAAGTTCACTACATCTGTTAGCAAAATTAACAGATGTGCTTCCATGCGCTTCCACTGTAAGTTCATCAGCTAAAACTTGGCTTCTGCTTAACAAAATAATGCAATTCAAAGGCAGTCTACAGGAGAACCAGAGCTGGATGTATTTATAAACAGAAGCATCTTTTGTGGTATTTGCCTAAAAGAAGTACTGGTTTGTCTGACGCTTGTTCACCTTACTGAGGCACACATCTTGGCACTGTAACCAGGATGAACTGAACAGGCTTTGGACCCATGTTCTGCTGTGTAAAGATATGATCACCTTGTTTTAGTCACATATACAAGATTCTCTGCTCTGTTGTTCTCTGCTGCTGAAACTTGTTTGCTTCATCTCTTGGTCTCTTGATGAACTTTTCATCATATTTTCTCACCTTGAAGACAGTAAGTTGCATCTCATCTCATCACCCAACAGATCTATCTGGATGCCTTTATGTGCCCTAAAACAGTATTTTGGTGTGTGTTCTATTTGTAGTTTCAGAAGAAGGAGGAAGAAAGGGGATAGAAAAGAGGTTGGGAGCTTTTATAATTATAGGAGCTTTTCTTGGGGCTTTAGCTAACTATTAAGTAAATATGTTTCTTATTTTAACCTCTGGAGTGCCCCAGGCCTCACAAGGATATTTCACATACATGGATTTTTGCGGGAGGATGTAGGTCATGCTATTGCACTGATTAGCATGGACTCTGCCTTTCAAGATATGCCTCTGGGTGGGATGTTCTTCCAAGGAGTAACTGGATTAGTCACTAGGTCAAAGACTAAGTGCTTGGTCTTTGTGGCCTAGAAATTCAATACCTTGTTCCAAGCTGGAGCCATTGAGCCTAACAAATGAACTCTTTCTGAGACCTTGCCCAGCATCTACCTGTTCTCCGTTTAAACAACAGGAAAATTACTTCTAACATATGTCTGAAAACACAGCTTTTTAGACATGGCAAGGTGGTTAACTTTAAGTTTTGTCTTAGTATTCAATGTATTTCCTGAGATACTTTATAAGCTAAGAAATTTCAAATCCATTAAGAACTGTGAGACAGATAAAAAAAATTGAATTTCACTTCCAGCCTGATGTCTTAATCCATTTCTGACTAAACGTTTTACACTGTGTTTAGTGTTAGGGACATCTGCAAATGAGCACACACATGCACACATTGCACTAAGCTTCTTTTTTTCTTTTCCTACTTTCACAGTTAAGGGTTTTCTTCTCACTTCCCTCACCCCTTTTAATGTCTTTTAAGAGAATGATGCAGTCAGCAAAAAACAGCATTCTGTAGCTAATGTGAATCAAGAAGGATGTGTCATGTATAATGAGACATGAATAGCTAAGGAGATTGCACAGCCTGTATCATAGGCACATGGAATTGGATGGTGAATCCTGTATTATATAGGTCAGCCTCTTGCTAAACATATGATCACATCCTATTTCCAGCCTAAATGTACTAATGGACAATTTATAGCATCCTTATTCATGTTAATATTGTGATTAGATTGTTTCTCTTTTGAATTCCACTCCCAAATGTATTTGTAGACCACTGTACTTATTCCTAGACTTGCACCCCCTTCCAGCTTTCCTCTCGTGTTTTAAACTAATTTTCTTGTAAATGCATAGTAAGCCGTGTTCATATTACTCCAGACAAAGGCTGAGGTGTACTTGTAAATGGCACTGTCTTCCTTTTCTCTGTGAGAAACAACTGATAGGGCACATTAAATTGCCAATTGCTTGTTTTTCATGGCCAAATCATTATATTGTCTCTTTTTCATTCTAATTGGGAAAGATTTAATTTTCCTTTCACATCCAAAAATTATGCATCTAGTGTAAGTGAATGGTATAGGCTCTCTATCAATCTAAAGGACAGGAAAAGGCATTTCAAGAACATGTTTAATTTTACCATCTTCAGATGAGATTAAATATCTCACTTAACCTTAACACCAAATATGACTTAAGTTAGAATGGAAGAACTCAGCTCTCCCGATTGGTCACCCACGTTTCTCTCAATTTTTCATAGGAAAAAATTGTTCATGTGTCCCCACGCATGAAACAGAAGCACAGCAGTGTTGTGGTAAAAACACAGGGAGGTGAGAGAAACACCGTCATCCAGTTCTTACTGATATTACCTATGACTCCATGAGCTGTAGTCAAGGACTTTTACTTTTCTGTGTTATGCAGTACACTGAGTACTTCCATCTCAGTAGATTGACCAATACAAACTGGGCCCTACAATTAGGTTCATATTGTCTGTGCAGATTTGTATGCAGAGCTTGAGCAAAAAACTAGCCAACTGGGCACATCTGAGTATTGTCGTTACCCTCTGAAGAATACAAACCCCTACTTGTAACTGAGGCACCAAATACAGGTGTTCTTACAGTGGGGATATATCTAGAATAGGACTGTTAGCCCAAACTTTATCTGTTTGTGGGAGTGTTTTTTAAACAAGTTTTATGAAGAGCAGTTGAGGGAACTGGGGCTGTTCAGATGGGAGGAGGCACAGGGGAGACCTTCTTGCTCTCTACAACTACCTGAACGGAGGTTGTAGCAAGGTGGAGGTCAGTCTACCTGTAACAGGCAATAGAACAAGAGGAAACAGCATCAAGTTGGACCAGGGGAGGTTTAGATTGGATATTAGGAAAAAATTCTTCACCAAAAGGGTTGTCAAGCATTGGAACAGGCTGCCTAGGGGAGTGGTGGAATCACCATCCCTGGAGTTATTTAAAAGCCGGGCAGACATGGTGCTGAGGGACATTGTCATTGTTAGGCTGATGGTTGGACTCAATGATCCTAAAGGTCCCTTCCAACCTATATAATTCCATGATTCTAAATATATATATATGTATATATTATTTTTTTGCCCAACACTGTGGGTCCTTATTTCCCCTATATGTTCACTCAGAGTGGCTGTCACATTGTGTCCATGGAAATGCTGTAAATGTGTGTCCTTCAGTTTTGTTGCATAGTACTCAGTGGTTGAACTGAACCAAAAACTGTCCGTCTACCACACAGGCGCTTTAGGCAATCAGTACCTGTCCTGAAAGAGGAGAGAGATTATAAATGGAGCCTACTGAGATTTTTTTCTTCATCTTCTTCTCACCTCATCCCGCCCACCATGGCAGGATTTCTAAATGTTTTTACCAGTATATTTGAGCTTCCATTGTAGCAGCTGATTGTCCCGGTGACAGTTGTATTCTGTGCTGTTAATGGCTGGGACAGTCAAGTCTGCTGGACAGGGCTAGATTATATGGAAGGATACATCAGTTTTAGAGAAACCTGAATGTCATCCCTGCCAAGAATGGACAGTGAAGAACAGATTTCTTGTCCTACTTGCTGTTTAGTTATCACTAACCTTAGTCCAATACTTGTCATTAGTATTAAATTAATGGTGTTACAATAATAATAAATAACATGCAATTTAGTCCTACATAGTAAAAGAAATTATTGCACCTGAATTAATATTGTCTTTTTTTTTAATATAATTACCACTTTTTATGTATGTGAGAAGCCAGTGTAAAAAATGGGATTTGAGAACTTGACCTTTTACACCAAGGCAATGTTCAAGTCTTAAACATTCATATTAGGACAGCATGTTCCTTAGGTGCAAAAATAACCCACCTTTTTCCAGATAGTTACTAACCTGCTCTTATATTTCTTAGAATTTATTTTTCCCCCCCACTGTTACCACAAAGCCGCCCACCTGTTTCTAACTGTACTCCTGTCTACAAGGAGTGCTGATGACAAAGACAATTCATTTTCTCATTCCTTTATGCAAGAACGTGTATTTTCATTCCCACATAATCTGAATTTGCTATGTATACACATTATTATGAATCATTTATACAGAAATAAAGACAGGCAAATATTGTCACATTAACCTTTCTTTAAACAAAAAACAAAAATGAGGAGGAGGGTATGTGTGTGTGTGAGAAATTTAAACTTCCCCAAAGGGTGAAGAAACTCTCAAAAATGCTTAATCAAATTTCCTTTGCTCTTCAGGTTTTCATTATTCTTGATCAAAAGCAAAGTTTAGTTGTGATTGTTATCAGTTTTTCAGCCTGGAGAAAGGAAGGCTCCAGGGAGACCTTATTGTGGCCTTTCAATGTAAAAAAAAGGGTTTTATAAGAAAGATGGAGACTTTTTACCAACAGTCATAGTGACCGAACAAGGGACAATAGTTTTACACTAAAAGACAGGAGATTTAGATTGGCTATTAGGTAGAAATTCTTTCCTGTGAGGGTGGGGAGACGCTGGTACAGGTTGCCCAGAGAACCTGTGGATGTCCCATCCCTGGAGGTGTTCAAGGCCAGGATGAGTAGGGTTTTGAGCAACCTAGTCCAGAGAGAGGTGTCCCTGCTTATGGCATGGGAGTTGGAACGAGGCAATCTTTAAGGTCCCTTCAAATCCAAACCATTCTATGACTGTATGATTTTAATTTCTATAGTTAATTTTTTTTCATAACTCCACCTCTTTCAACAAGAAAAGAAAATCAAAGAGAAAAAAATTGAAGAAGAACCTTTGGTGTTGACTTTTGTTTTTCTTTAAAAATTATATATCACTGAGTTTCTTTCTTCCTTATTCTTCCTCTCTCTTTCTCTAGTTTTGTTTTTCTTTCATATGAAATCCATTTTTCCCTCTGGTTTTATCTATAACATGAAATATGTACCTCCCTTGCATTTTTTTTATCGGCACTGGATACAATTGTCCTTAAAACACCTGATTTCATTACAGCTACTTAGAAAGCAACTATTTCTCCCAATAATTTTTTCTTTCTTTGACATAATTTTAAGCTGAAATAGTTTAAACACTTGAAAGGGGGAAACAATTCAATGAACAGCTTGACTTCTCAAAAGGAAAGTGTTGTCTTGAAGTGTAAAGACCAAGTTTAGAAAACAATTTTTTGTAAATATTAAAGTTTCAGTTTTGTCCTTGATTTCCAAAGCTGATACAAATTGGTCATTGCAGCTGTCTCATAGAAGTTCACTTTTAAAATGGCATGCTATTTTCAGGTACAAATATTTGCACTTTTACACAGAGGTGAAGAAACATTTACTCATCTAAAACATGGACGATACTTTCACTTCATATTTCACAGTCTGGCAAACAAATGATGTATTTTGGTTGTGTCTTTATTTTCTATTTAGCACATGAACCAAAAATGGTAGCCAGTGTTATTAGAGGAAGACCACAATCGCATATTCTGAGTCATAACTCAACACTCTCCTCCTTCAAAGCAGTTTGTGAACAATCAGAGTGATAATCTTGTGAAAAAAAGCACCATAATAATTCCAGAGTTAAAATGGCTTAACTGAGGAAAAGAGACTTGAATGCTGTCACACAAGCACCAAAGACATGTCAACCTATTTTGGACAATTTTTCTTGCACTGGGAGGAATGATACTCTGGGGGTGCCTGTCTTGTTCCCAAAGGGATCATGGATGGGTAATGTAGACTACTTTCAGGCAACTAGAGTTCAGAGGGATGAATTTGGGATTATGTCACTATTAATAAAATCTGTGTTCAATGCTAGAAGTTGTTTTAAATAAGAATGCAAAATGCTAAAACATGGTGAGTGTACTGCATGTTTCAGAGCTGACAAGTGCTCAAGAGAAAGGGAGAAGGTCCAAAGAAGGAGTTCTGTTAAGCACACACATGCGCAGAGAATGAATTTATTCTTTTAGTGTGTTAGTCTCAGGTGAGATGGAGAGAAAAAAGCTTCATCCTTCCCTTGGAAAAACAATAAATGCCAAATTGTCATGAAACTTTCACTTTCGCGTGTGTGATTGAATGAGTTCAACTTTCATTCACTGTTCAGGCTTTGAAAGTTTGGCATTCTGAATGATTTTGAAACTATCTGGGACAAGTTCAGGAGCACTGATCTGAACTGAACAGTAAGTGCGAAGCAGTGGCCTGTGAGCCACCCCCAGATATTACACAGCATGAAAGTGACTCAGATCTTCAGAAATCTCTTCATTCACCAAAGCAGTGGGTATGTAGAACTCTGTTTGCCTTGGAGCTTAAGTCTGGGTAGGAAGTGAAGACTTCTAGTGACGCTGTTTTTCACTGAAATACTTATTTTCTTATGTTATTCTACATTCCACACCTTACTCCCTAATATATCTGTGTCTAAAACCTATTCAGATGTAACCTATAAAACATGAGTACTTGATCATCTTCTAATTCATAATCAATGGAGTGACCTAGATGGATATAATGAATCTGTATTAATGTCTAAGGAAATCAACATCGTCTGGAAACTCCTCAGTGTGTGTCCTAGGGAAAAATTAGGAACAATATTTATAATTGCTACCAAAAGAATATAATTCTCTTTTGGATAGAGACTAGAATTCTTTCCATTTCTATGCATAAGAAAATGTGTTGTGTGTGTCATTTAATAACTGTGGGAACACAGAATTTTACTGAGAGAAAATATACCATGTCTCTGTCATGAAGCAATATTCCACATCCAAATGTTAAAAAGTACAACCTAAACACTGTACTAATGATTCACCTGTTTACTGGAGAAATGGAATATGTAGGAGAGGAAGAAGGAAACACCTAAAACAATTTTCTATTAAAAAATACAAGCTGATTGGAAATTACTTGCAAATCCAGGCCAAATGTAGGGAATTCTTCTAACCAGACAGAAAATCTGGATTATTTTTGTTTCTCACTAGTAAGGTTTGTTTTGTCTTTACCACTGTGAATTCTGTTTTTATTTTTTTTTTTCAGACAGCATTCAAGAGCAACATCCACAGCAACAGAAATAAAGAGATGGTATCTGAATTACAAACTGTGAGTGAGTTACTTCAATCTGCAAAAGGATGTTCACGGCAAAATTATTTTACACTGGTGTTAAATCATAGAATCACAGAATCATAGAGTACCAGGTTGGAAGGGACCTCAAGGATCATGTAGTTTTTTTACTGGCAAAAGTGTGGTCCAGAAAAGGTGTCCCAGCATCTCGTTCAGCTGAATCTTAAATTGTACAGTGCTGGAGAATCCACCATTTCCCTGGGGAGGAACATTCCAATGGCTGAATGTTCTCACTGTGAAAAATCTTCCTGTTGTGTCCAATCAGAATCTCCCCAGGAGTAACTTATACCCATAAAGAAAGAATTTAACCTAAAACCTTCCAGATTGTAAGAAGATGGCATAACTATGGTACTATATAAACTGCTGTCACAGTTCCTGAGCTGTATAACTTGCTCCCTCCTTTGACTAAAACTTACACTGTTGAAGTCAGTTTGGCACAGAAAAAGAAAAAGCAAGGAAGAAAAAAAAAAAAAAGGTAACATGTCCTAGGATCAAGGGCATGTGACTGTGCAAACCCACTGGGGTGTTGAGAAGTGTTTTGTTGATGTTGCTGTTTTATAAGGAAACCTGCTGCCATTAGCCAAAATCAGATCCACTTCCTTGCAGAGCTGTAAGCTGGACATCTGAAACTTGTTAACAACAGCTGTTGCTGGGTTACTGTTTTCCTTTTTTACTTTTATAAGAAGTGGAATCTTTAGGTCATAGCCTGTTGTTTTTAGCAAACATTTCAGAAAGTTTTATGTTCAAATGTATACGTAGGTCTGGATCGAAGCTTAAACTTGGAAGAGAAATTGTTTCTGCTGGTATTGGATATAGCTCATTGGGAGAGCATCATAAGGATGAAAGAACTGCAGACACATATTGGGCTTGACTACAGAAACTCACCTTCAATGTCAACTGTACTTGTCTCCAAGAGCTAAACTCAAATGACTCCTCAGACAAACTAGATGAAGTAGAGAATGTTTTTAATCTGTATTGCCCATGCAGAAATTATTATTAAAAATATATCCTGTTTGCTTATCTATAATCTCATCTTGTGTATGTGCACATATTTTGGTAGCAGGGCATCCTACTATAATAATTCAGAAGTAATCTTGAGGAGCTGAGGCTTTAATTGATTTTTATGTGGGTATTAACTAGCCTCAAGGGAAGTGACCTTGTTTATTTTTCTGACATACCAAATCTATCTCCTGTCAGGAGTAAAAAAGTGAACTTAGATGGCCCTCAGACCTGAGCAAGTCCTGCAAAATTATGTTATTCCTAAGACGATGTTTCCATCTTCTCCAGGGTTTGGGGAATTCTGCATTTTGATAGATTTCAGTGATCACCTACAATTTACCGAAGTCACCCAAGAGACAAACAAAGCACTGAATGTTTGATTCCAATATACCCAATCTAAACCTCCCTTGGTGCAACTTGAGGCTGTTTCTTCTTGTCCTATTGCCTGTTACTTGGGAGAAGAGACTGACTCCCACCTCGTTACAACCTCTTTCAGGTAGTTGTAGAGAGTGAGAAGGTCTCTCCTCAGCCTCCTTTTCTCTGAAGCTGGCTGGACAAACCCAGTTCCCTCAGCTGCTCCTCATAAGACCTGGGGTTTAGACCCTTCACTAACTTCATTGCCCTTCACTGGCCATGCTCTGGAATCTCAAACTTTTTCTTGAAGTGAGATGTCCAAAACTGAATACTGTACTCAAGGTGTGGTCTCAACAGAGTGCGTTGAATCTGGGGCTTTGTTCCTTCTGGAGAAAAACAGGATGAAAAACTTTGCTACTCTCAAAAAGTAGAGAATCTCTTCAAAGACTCCTACAAAATGCAACACCAAATGCAAAATCACTCAAATGCAACAGAATATTGTCATCTCACATGTGGTGTAAGACCCTCTCACTTCTGCAACAGCCCCAAGTGCAAGAGCAGATTAACCACAAAGTTTTATCTTGATATGTCCATACAGGCACTTCTTTCTTTTTTAACTCACTGACAAATTTTAATCAGATTTTAACTTGAAATTATTTTCTTACTTCTTTTCAAATTGGAATTCAACTTTTCAACTTGTATTGTGTTAAACATAAAATATGATTTTGGTAATAAGGAAGGTATATAAAAATGTTTGGCTGAAGATTTTCTTAAAAAATTTGGAATGCTAAAAAAAATAAGAAAATATCACCAACTGTAAAAACCAAGAAGAAAGTGGAAAGTCTTTCCAACATTTTGTAGATTAGAAACACATAACAATGAAATATTTCTGTTCTCAAAACCATCTCTTTATTTTCCAATAATTTTCTGTAAAATGTTATTTGGTCATGGAAAAAACTGCAAAAGAGTACCATGCCTTTGCCTCATTGAGACCTTGGAAAGACCTGAAGTTTGCATATGTAGCAGCTGGAGGAAGGCGATTTTACTGTTAGGTATATGCTTCTGCTATTTCTTAACAGTCCTAAAGTAAAAGAATCCCTCTACTGTTTCCTCCTTCTTCATTAATCTAGTAACCTCACATTCTGTCTTGCAACAACCCTACAGACCATTTAAATACAGTCTTTGCCTTTCTTTTAGTTTTTTTGGAAAAGAACAAGCTAAAATCTAGACAGATATGGTCCTAGTTTGAAGCTAGTGTATATTACACAGCTCTGTCTCTGGGTGATTTCTCTTAGGCTTTTTCTCTGCATGTGATGTTCAGACACTAGTTTTTAGAAGAAAGTGAATAATTCATACTGGTGAAGTGAACTTTATATTTTCCATCTGAGCAACAGCAAAATTCATGCAGCACTTGACATGACATACATGAACAATTTGTTCCAGCACACCATCATCACCATGATCAATATTTGTTTTGACTGAAGATTTCAGGTTTGGTTTCAAAGCAAATCTTCTAGCTATTACCATTTTGAGAGCTGAAAAACAATTCAGTACACACCATTTCTATCTCTTCGGAGGTGTATTAAATTTATGTATTTATTTCAGACACTAAAAGAGTACCAATGAGATCAGGTAATGGATAAGGGGTTTATTTATTCAGGCAAAATGCCTGATTTAAAACCCAGAATCTGTAAAACAAAGGTCATCATCAACTTACTTAGAAATTATTCTATTATTTATAAAAAATTTAGTAATTAAATTTCACAATAGTAACTAAATTTCAGAAAGATTCAGACCTTATATCATGCTTATTAGTCATCTAAATATGTGAAACTGATAATGATTAATACTTGTTTCTTCAAGACACAGTGATGACACACCAGGTCCTTGTCACATAGCAGGTTATTATAAAGAGGTTTACTAAGGACCAAAGTATGTCTGATACATTTAAAACTGAAAGAACCCAAACCAATCAATCAAAAAAAACCCCAAAACTCTGATAGTTTACCCAAGTATTTAATATCATAAGTTAGAAGAAAACAGTCTTATAAAATTGTATCTTGTTCAAATATGTACATTAGATTATAGTATACAAAGACAAAAAAAGTTACAACTTCACTATGAAATTTTCATGTATCCTTTCCTTTGTGCTCTCAGTGAAACCAAGCTGACAGGAATCAACAGCTTAGAGATGTATTAAATCATCTGAGGTTTCTCACTGTTACTACTGCATAGGGTGCAATGAAACCAGCTGCTACCAGAGGAATGAGGGGGAAATTGAACTGGTGTAATTAACTCCTTGAATGTTAGCAGTTGGGTTTAGAACCTGAGATGTGCAAGAGCAAGCTTTTTACCTCTTCTTCAGATAACACTGAAGGTTTGGTCCGGGAAGGTGCTGACTAACCTGGCAATGACCCAGCAAAGCCCTTACATGTGAGTTTGAACTTAATACAGGATCAGACCTAGACTGGTTGACATCTTGTGGGATCAAATTCTAGATCTTGGAACTAGAAGCCAATAAAATACTTAGGTTGCCCATTCATTAGAGGAAAGCAAACTACTCAGCCTCCAAGGAATTATTTCACTGTCCAGTTAACATAAATGATTGACACCAGGGCTTGAACAGCAGAATTACCCCCACAGTGAATGAATAGTTTTGTGATTCTGGCACTTATGTTAATACACCTCAAGGACATCCTAGCAGTCCCTGGGCTGAGAAATTTTGATCCCTTGGATCACAAAAGAGTTGACTTGTCCTTTGCAAGGAACTGTAGAAACAACACTGAAAAGATATCATTACACGCACACCTCTTGAGTACACAGAAAACGGGAACATAATGCTAGCAACTCCATATGTTTGTTAGTTTTGGTTGGGTTTTTTGTTTGTTTTATTTTTTGTTTCTGTGAAAGTAGTGGACATGGACATTTCAGTGAAGTTCATTTATCTGAGGTTGCCTATGTCTCAGGTCAAAACCCTGCTAGCTTCTTTACAGAAGGAGGCTATCAGACTCAAGTATATTCCCTCTAATTATTAAAAAGTAAGACCACCATTTCAGAGGTCTTTGCATGGCATCTAAATAAATTGTGTATATGGTTGTATCAACATTTTACACTACTACAAGTCAAATCACTTTAATGTAAGATTAACTCCTGATTCTTAGTATACTAAACCTTTAATAGACTTACAATTTTGAAATTGAAAAGATCAAAGCAATCATAAACAGTGTGTATAATACATAGTTTGGAAAGACTGGAATCTTTCTAGTATATATTTTTCTTTATTTGTTAATCTGCAAGGAAGGAGCAACATTCTGTAATAACAGGGGGAAAAAGGATTTAGCTACACAATATGGCATTCATAAATCAGTTCCAGCCTATTCCCTCCCCTTTCTTTTCAGACACTCATAACTTTCTCAAAATAAATTTGAGGGGCTGGAGTTATCCATGCTTGGATTCAACTGAAAGGTAAATGTCTGGATTTTTATATATTTTTTAAGTTAAGATGATTGAGTGTGAATTATTCAAGGGTGAACTTAACACATTTTTTCTTGTATGTTTCAATTAAAAATGTAATTAAGACAAATAAAAAGTGATTAATGATCAAAACTTGAAACACAGACCTGCAAACATGCCTAGGTGCATTTATATTAAGGAGCAGTCCTATTTCTTTTGAAGGCTTCAAGCGGCTGCAGTTGTATGCAGAAAGTTGAGTATGTACTCAGCTGTTTTAAAAATGGGGAGAATTCTTTGCTTTTCATGTAGTAACCTAATTATTAAGCAAAATGTGTAGGGAAATACTTAAGGAATATTAAAAGCTTAGGAATTTTTCCTAGACAGTTTTATTAAAATACATGCAAAATTATTTTTATTTCCTTTTCTTTTTTTAATACTCTTTTCAGCTGTTCTTTTATTTACTTAATCTCAGTTGCATCTGTATCTTGCCAAATTTAAGCATCTGGAAGATTGGAACCACTGAAACAATTTTCCCCAAGTCTCCATGAAATCTACAAAAGAAATCAAGTTTGAAGGAAACCAGATAAGTAGGTTTAAAGTCATATATGCCTGAACTCAACATTTGCATCCAGTTTAGGAGAAACTTAACAACTGCATCATAAACATTTCAGTATTTCCCATAGTCTGAGATAGTTTAAGATGACAGCAGAAGAAAGCATGACAGGAATTTGTAAAAGGTGTTAATATTCATATTATTCTTGCTGTTGTATTAACTGACAAACAATAATGGGTGGTAAACAGGCAAACTGAATTTTGAGATAGAGATAATTCTGAAAATTCAACCTGAAATGTTAGAATTTCTAGCTTCTCACTGCTTGATATTTCAACTTCTTTTTTTTTTTTAATAATTACAAATAAGCTTTTTTTTTTTTTCTTCTTTAATACCTAGTAAATCAGTATGAAACTACTGCCTTCTATGATGTTTTGCAAAACCATAAGAATATATCTGTTTTGCACTGGAGGCAGATATGCTGATCAAAATACTTAACATCAGCAATTTTCATAAGCCATAGGTCAGATAACAGCATCTCATTACAATGCATTCTTTTGGTGTTTGATAAATATGAAAGAAATCCTTGTGTATCTTAAAACATGTCAATGTTTATGATTTACAGAGTATCACATTTCAATCTTAAGTAATTAATTTGAATTCCACAACTTACATTCATATAATCTACTCGTTTTTATCAGGTTCGACCAGTGAATTAGCATACTGGCAGAGTCCAAAGTTTTATTCCTTTTTTTTTTTTTTTAACATATAACCAAGGGAGTTTCAGGATCCAGCCTAAAAACTCTGATTGATTTGGCACAATGACAGGTTCTGATTTTTTTTTTTTTCTCCCTCCATGTCACAGAATCTGTTTTTCATGACTTGTCAAGCAGTCTCTGATTAATTGGCCTGGTGCTATGCGGGGCAGAATCCAGTCTTTTTCTTTTACATTTCCCAGAATGTGTTTGACAATTCACCATGCACACTCCAGTACCCTGGCACAGCTCACTGGCAGAGCCCCGTGTGCTGCTCCTCAACCATGGCCAGTGACTCGTGCTCAGCTCAATTCTGCCATGAACAGTTCTAACCACTGTGTAAACCCCCAGCTTGTTAAGGGCTCTGCAAAATATTTTCCTTTTAACCATTTTGATGTTGCCTTGTTTGCCTAACAGAGGATGCACCCTGGAAATGAGAAGGCAACCCAGTAGATTATCAGTATTTAACACAAGGCTACCACATACTGCTGCACTTGCGGTCAACAGTGATGAAGGCAGTGATTTTTGACAGAAAAGCTAGCATTATTGAAATGACATTACCATGTGACTGCGCTCATGACTTCAAAGAACAGAGAATTTACAGAGATGGAAAAGACCTATTTTATCTGTTTATCTCTTTTTCTTTTTTTTAAGTCCCGAGTGAATTACAGTCATTAGACAGGAAAAATAGAGGATAGCAAACCTGATGGTACCACAATTTCAATCAACCATATAAAACTGTGGTTTACAATGTCTTGTCAATCTCTCAGCATCTATACATGCAATGAAAACCAAATTCTCTGGGTTTTTTCACCCCACCTGACTTTATGGGGCCCTTTCTGCCTCTTTAAATTAGTCAGTGAAGTTGACATGTCTAGTAAGGGTCAAAAAATTTACCAGATTTTTTAATTGCTCATTTTAATAAGCAATGGGAAAAGTATCTTAGAGCCTTTCAAATGGAAGAACTTTTAAAATAGGGCCTTTGTATATATGTTGTTAACCCAGCACAGGTGGGTGTCCCAACCTGGGCAGAATCCAGAAAATATCTCCCTGAATATCCATGGTCTGTTATTAATTATGGATCATAATTATGCATATGTGGATGAAAATCAACCTTTAAGGCCTGCACAGAAATATATGATGTTTCCCTTAACGTTATTGCTGTTTCCCATTATTTTTATCTTTAGTTAAAATGTGCCATCCACACACAGTGCTTTCCAGAATTTGGCTCATGTTTGTTGAAAAAACAAAACATCTCAAGTTCTTTATCTCCTACCAGTTTTGCTAAGATTAACCCAAAGTTTGTATGGAGTTTCCTAATCCTGAAGTGACAAAAGCATAGAGATTTACGGTGATGCCTTTTGGTTTCCATGAGCCTGTTACTGCACTAAACTGCAGTCTCATGGAGACATTTAGCAGATGGTTGTGGGTGCCTTGGAGGATTCGATCAGCTGATGACTTATTGTTGGGATCACCCACCACTATGTAGCATTTGCTTTTTCATCTCAGGCTCATCAGCTGTTTCTCACCAAGCCAGGATGAAATGTAGTGACCAGTCTTGTTAAATTTCTCAATTTTTCAAGCGGATTTCAGCTGCGACTGAACAACATTGGCATGTTCAAGAGCTATGAAGCCCATTCTTCCTACGTTTCTTGATATTTTGTCACTGAGGCTGAAAAAACGTCCAGAAATTAACACTCTCAGACTCCACACATGAGTGAACCCAACTTTAATTTATGTTAGAGTGTAGTAATGCAAATAAATTTTTGAGTCAGTGTAGATCAAAAAGGATGAAAAAAACCCAAACAGATTTCCCCCAGTATTCGACTCATGGTCTGCTGTCCAGGATCACCAAATCCTCAGAGTTTTAGAGAAATTAATGTTGCTATTAATATAATCACGGACTCATAGAATAGTTTGGGTTAGAAGTGTCTATTCGAAGGCTATACTCAGATCTTCATTGACCTAGATCACTCTTGCAATGGCATTTTCCAGTGAAAGCAAAAGGTTTGACATTACTGTACATTATTATTATTATTATTATTATTTTATTTTATTATTATGTCTTTATACTATGGGTTATATTTATGCCATCTTAAGGCAACTTGACATAGACTACTACAGAAAATAGGTTGTAGACCATGGCTGATGTAAGGAAGGCCATTTTAAATATAGTCAAGCCAGTGGCATAACCAATAAATCCATCCTGCTACTCAAAAAGGAATAGAAGATTAGATGAGTGAAGCTTTGATGTAGGAGGTGAACAAACCTACTGTACTGCTGTATGATCTTAAACCCATTTCCCTTTCCTGCCATGAAAGAGCGCTCTCAAGTGCATCCGCTTCATTTCCCCAGTCTTTGCTCACTGCACAACAACTATTTCTCTGTTTTGCCCTCTAAAACCAAATGTATTTCCTCATTAAAAAGGAGAGGGAGCAGGAAGGATTTTTCTACCAAAATTAATTTAGCTCTCTGAATTTTACATACAAGGGGTGGTTCAGAGCCGCATGCCTCTTGGGCGTGGGTCTTTTCAGACAAGGATTGTCACCCCCCAGGGTGATTCAGGCCTACGCTCTGAGTCAGTGTCTTATCTTTCCCCATTGACTACAGGGGGAGCCACCAGCAACTAGGATCCTGATCAAGGTGATGCAGTGACTGCCGAAACCCAAGAGAGCTTGAATCGTAGCCTGAGGGTTACTAAGTAGATTAAGAACACGACACTGCTTTTTAGGATTCAGCACTGTATTTTCTCACTTAACCAGACTGAACCAGGGCTGAATGCAGTGTTCATTTTTCTGACATCTAGGGACATTACTCATGTCCCTACACATGAAATATAAAAAAAAACACAAACAAAAAAAACCCCAAAAAACCAAAAACCAAACCCCAAAAACCCCAGAAGATGGAAAAGGCTTCAAACTCTCCCCTTCACAAAGAGGCTAAAGCCTCAGTCCTGTGCTGTGCAGGATCTCTTTTGAAATGCAATTTGCCAAATGAGATTTTGATAAACGATGATTCTACCATGCAAGGCAATAATAGTCCACACCATTGTCTTTAAATTCTTTAACAGTCTCCGTGCTCTAGTGCTGCAGTATACAGCATTTCAAGGAAATATACTGTCTTCTTTAATGCAGGAGGGCTTGACAGTTATTTGGAGAATAGATATTGTAGTATGAATTGTATAAGCATGTACAGAAGCATTTAAAACTAGCTGGATCTGAATATAACTTTACAAAGTTAAATTACTGTAATGTCAGAAGGATAAGAAATGTGTTCAGTGTTATGAATGAAATGAACAGATATCCTTGTGCCGTGTTCAGTCCTTATCATTTAATGTTATATAACAATGTTTTGCTGTTAGACAAGCAATCAAATTTTTTAATGTAAATAACCTTGTCTTAAATCTATTCTACTCTGATCACTGAGTGACTGTAAAAGTAACACTCAGTGCAGCAGTATTTTCAAATGGTTTGCAGTCTAGTGGGACAGATGCCAGTTGTGGGTGTCTTTCAGAAGGTGGAGGTTTTAATCTAAGCAAAGGAGATCAATGCACAACACAGGAAGGAAAAGACATTGCAAGAGTCTTTGAGAAGTTTTAGGCTTCTCTTCCCCTCCCAGCCCTTTCACTCCCCTTCTATATTAAACACAAACTGTTGCCCTTGGCAATGCTGTTTGTAAATTGCAGAGGAATTCTCCACATTGAGGCAAGAATTAAAGCAGAACTAAGGAACAGAGTTGGCTAAGGGCTTCCTCCAAAGGTTTCTGAAAGACACTTAAAGGCTCCTAGGAGTTGGTTTTTTGTTTTTTTTTTTTTTTTCAGCAAGCCTTCAATCTGTCCTCAACAACCCCACCGAGCAGTCTTCAGATTCCTTCTGTTGTTTGCCTTAAGCTTTTACTCATTCTAGCCATTCTTCACTTCTGTGGTCAAGACAGTTGGGTTAACGAGCTATAGAAATCACGTGTCCTGAGGCTGTGTCTGCACCACAGAAACTGGAGCTTTTGCTTTATCCCAAAACAGAACAATTATTTGACAGAAGAAAGTATCAAAGTGCTTAGTAAGAGGAGCTCAAGTGTAGTCTGATATGCTGCTGCAATACAGATGACTATGTCGACATTTATCAGTTCATGTGAGACCAGATTTCAGTCCCTGGTGTCTCCTGGACACAGTGATTTGGTTTTATTGTGGTAATATTGAGAAGCTCCTTAGAAATCAGCATCTCACACTGAAAAAAAAAAAAACATAGAGAGACTCAGAGAGATTGCAGCCTAAATTGACAAGGCAGTTGAAGGATGGGAGGGGAAACAGGAAAAAAGAGATGAAATAACTGCCTTAGAATCTGAAAATGGTTAGAGCTGGAAGGGACTTTGAAGATAATCTATTTCAAACCTTTCTGCCGTGGGCCAGATTTATCAAAGCCCCATCCAACCTCGTACCTCCCAAGGTTGTCAGTACCTCATACTTTGCAAGGTAGATCCACGGAAGATGTGGAATAGGAATTCAAATCTTCCAGCTGCCATCATGTTCATGCAACATATCTCAGCTGCAAGGTGAGGACTCCACTGCTAAATACAAGGCTGGAACAGAAAGCACAAAATACTAAATGATGTCAGGCATGTTGCTTGGACTATAACATTGTCCATTGACCATGACAACCAGGGCTGGACTGCTCATCTTTGCTCTAGTACTTTGCCTGACTGTGGTCAAATCTATTGTTGTGATACAACAGTATCTTAGGACCAGCCTCCATGATAGCTCTGGATGAGCAGACATATTCCTAAAACACAACATGTGCAGCAAGTCATTCACAAAAAACCCCAAGATCCCATAAGCTATCAGTTTTGCTAATAAAGCATCATCTTTAGTTTTCTTACAAGAAGCTGTTGAAGAGAAGGTGTTTTCTGTAGCAGGCTTTCATGACAATCCCCAAAGAAGATTGACTGAATGGATCAATTTTCTTTAAAATTAAAATAGCCCCTCTTCAAATGTCAATGATCGTTTGCTTGACTTTATTTTCCCTAATTATAATTTTACAGTTTCAAATCCTTTGAAGCTCTGTTTTTTCCCCTCTTTGGTGCAAAGGTGGGGAACGTTTTGACAGACTGTTAGTTTTCTAAGAACAAGTGTCCCTTCTTTTTTTTTGATTTGTTTTGTTTTGTTTCAAGTTGGGTTATAAAGCGATTCATAACTATACTAACACCCACATACAGTACTTCTAAAAATGATTTAAACAAAATGTATTGCATTTTGCGCCTTTTTTCCATTGTTCTTAAGAACTGCATTTCTTCTCATTAAGTCTTAACAAAGATCAGATTGAGCTGGAACTTGGGTAAGAGAGGTGATAAGTTTGCAGATAATAATGCATCTCATCAGTCATGAATTGCACAAATTAATCTTCAGATAGGGGCATGTCATACAAGAATTTACATGCTAGCACTTTAATTGTCAGAAGCTAGTTTCTGTTAGGCAGATGGACTGTGAATGAGTAACAGCATTTCCCATTAGTGGAAGGAAAAAGAAAAATTAAGGTAAGTTCAAAAACATTAAGAAAATGCTTTAATAATATTATTTAACATTGGTTGTAATGGGCAGAAAGATCAAGACATTAAGCAAATTAAGACAACATCTGCTTTGTTTAATATTTTCCCTCTGCTTAGAACAAAAGAGGTGTATGGAAAAAGATAGTGAATGAAAAAGGTATTATACAGGAAAAGGTGTGCAGAAAAGGAAATATCTATTTAAAGGAATACTTTGAAAAGGGAGGAAAAAAATTCTGTGAAAACCAGTGCCGATTAATTTTTTTTGGATGAAATTTGAATATTTAATTTTTTTCCGACCAATGCCGGTAAAAAGTGGGGCTTTCCTTCCTGTAATAAAGTGGACCAGAAGGGCCTTTGCACTGTGTGTGGTATGATTTGCATAGGGAAAGAATGTGGTTGCCAGATGCAGGCCACAAATTGGTCGCTGTTTTTATTATTTTAGTGTTTCAGAGCGTGAACTGGTTACCACAGGGGTTCGGAAAAGTCTGTGTCCACACCATGGCATCCCCTGGCAAAACGCAGTCCTATCTTCATGAGTTATCAACCCTTTGGGTTGTGCTGGAAAGCAGAGTGAATACGGCTCAGCACGGCGATGCTGAGCTTCACGCTCAGCTGTGTACAGCTGTTAAATAAAGAGGACAACCACTGGGGCTATTACAGATTCACCACAGGTTCCAAGGTGTGATAAAAAAAGGATTTGGGCCACATCCTGACTTGGGATAAACTGGCTTCCAAGAGTCAGTGTCGGTGAACAGTGAACAACACCAGTTTACACCGTCAGAGATTATATTATACGTGTTTTCTTTGTGATTAAGGGCTTGTTCAGTTGCTAGACAAAGCTCTGCAGGTCATTATGGTGATAGCACTTTGTACTCTTGTGCCTTTCAGTTACCATCTGAAAGCATATTTAAAGTATTTATTATACCTTAAAATAAATAAATAAATAAATAAAATTACGGGGCAGCAACCTGGAGGCAGATCAGAACTATTACAATCTGTTGTTTTGCAGGTGAATAAAGGAAAAACAGTACATTTTGCCTAAGGTTACTGTGAATCACAAAAAACGAGGATTAAAATCAAGGTTATATGACTACTAATCTTTGGGTTTAATAACTAAACCACAGCTGGTCCTTACCTGTTCACAGGGTTCTTAGTTGTCATTTAGACAAGCAGTCGAATAAAAGCTAAACCAAAGAACCAATCCTCATTCTTGTTTCATCTAGGGGGATTTCTTATTGTGGATCTAAATGTGACATAAAACCCTAATGAATCTCATCAGAGCTGGGATATATTCTAGGTGGTGTTTCCTGACCAAGACCGAAAATTCAGACCTTGATCTGTCAAAGTAACAGGAGAAATACGTAAACATATGGAACTTGTTATTTAAAGAGATGAGAATTTGTTTATGTACATTTACTGTTGTATGTATTTGTGTTCACAGCAACAGGGCTTAGGACTTCAGAAATAATTTGTCCCTTTCTCACAATCCTGTCCGGATGCTCAGGGGTATTTTTGTTGTCATGCTGTGTTTAAAAATAATTTATATACTTACAGGGAGCATTGCAGCATTTTATCTCTACGCATGAAAGCACTGCCTTTTGGGGTGCTGTCCCATTTTTTAATCACTGATTCCTCTGATCAATTTCCTTACTATCTGTGTAAATATAAAATAAACTCTCCATTTGTGTTTTGATTTCCTCTAAAAAACCCCCAGGGCTACTCTATAATTTGTTTGCTTGTTTTTAATGTTTTGTTTTCTACTGTTCCTTTTCCTACAGTTGTTTTGGGGTTTTTTGGTGTTTTTTTTTTTTACGTGAATCACTGATAAAATTCCAATTTCTAATGCCAAATAACATTTAATGTCCTAATTACAAATGGTTCTCTACAGCCTGGACTAATGAAATATTTTGCCTGAGATATATTTTCACATTAGCCCACAGAAAAAAAAGATTTTTGTGCAAAATGTATTAAATATGAACTGATTTCTGAAAGTTTTCATAAGTGACAAGTCACTAGGAACAACCAAATGGGTTTTTTATTGAATTCAATGAAACTGTAAAGCTCTTTGTCTCCCTCTTCCCACTGAAAATGATGAGTTTGAACAATTTTTTGAGAAAGGAGAAAATTTCTAAATTGACTAATCTTTCTATGTGAGGACTGGATTGCATTTTCATTCAGTATTTTAAAATATTTAATTGTAATAGAGGCTCAAAGGAGAAGTATATACATGAACTGTTGCTTTCTCTTTTGGTTCTTCTGCTTTTTGTTTTGCCTATGTATGTATGAAGAGAGAAAAAGTTCTTATCTTCCTGATTTATCACTAGTTCTAAAGCATCACTCTTCACCAAACAAGGCAACAACAACAAAAAAAAAGAGCAAAATACCTTTTTTTCTTTTAGTTCTATTATCCCATATCTTCCTGCAGTTTTTTGGGTCCCCACTATGTAACACTACTTTGCTTTGGGGAATATTTGAGAGGTCTTGGGAATATATTCTAGGCATGCCCTCTGTGGGTACCTACTTCCAAATTATTTCCCCAGTATGAACAATGAAAATAAATGAGTTCTCATCCACCATAGTCAGTCTTGGTTTTTAAAAGTGAACCTCTAAATGAAGTCAGGGGAACCAAGTCCTAAAGACACCCTTTTATTTGTTTTTTTTCTGTTTTTAAAGGGTGTCTAGGGTGACTTAGCTAAGTGTCCACATACACTCACCATCATCCCCCCATCAACAGTTTCTTCCTGTCTAGGGCAGAGATAAAGCTTATCAAACGGAAAGCCACTTCCATGCACCACCACACTTCGTGCCGACAGGAGTTTTTTGTGTGCAGGAACGTCATAAGTTGTGGCAAGGTTTTTTTCCTTAAGTCATGACAGACTATTATGGTTGTGGCTGATTTCAAGCCTCTTTTTTCCAGTGACTTCAGTGAGATTTAGATCAACTGCCAAGCTCTTTGTTGTCCAAGGTTTTTTGCTGAATATAGAAAATTAGTCTCTTTAACACTCACAAAAATCATTAAGTGGCAGCATATGCATTGTTGGAAGAGATACTCTGTGCTAACTAGTATGATTAATTTGACTCACAAAAAGAGGTTATGAATCTGTGAGTAAACTTCCTCAACAACGTAAGAGAGGCAGTCAATTTCTGAATGGACATGTTTGAGATAATTATGTTTTAGGTCTTGCCTTGCAGTTTTGGTGAAAGGAACAGCAGGACCATGCATTGCTGAGCAGCAGAGAGCACAGCCTTCATTCAGTGCTAAATAAGATATGCTTTGAGCGCTTGAGAACTCCCAAGGAATGCAGAAGAGACATTTCAGGATCCTCCATGGTTTATGATGGTAGATACTTGGTAACTAACCAAAAAAATTGCGTTAACAGTCATCCAAAATCCTGTTGTAGCCAGCCTAGAAGTAGAATGCGTTTTGCAGAACAGAACAGTTACAATTCTATCCTTTGTGTATTTGATTCAAGCACATCACTGTTACGAACCGTAGGCTGATAAATGGAGCTAAAATATCGGTAAAAGAACAGAGTTTTAAACCATGCATAACACAGAAACAAATTGTTAAACTTACTCAATTCTAAAGGCCTTTTCCATAATTTCTGCTAATGCAAAAGACTCCTGAGGCAACAAGACAGCTTACCTGCCAGGTTTGACATTTCTATAACCAAATCAATATTTCAGCAGCCTTGCACTATAAATCTGATGTGGATTTGAATTTCCTGAAAGTAATAAATGATCCAATTAGAAAACAAACAAAAAGGTGAGAATAATTACGCTGTTTATTCTTCCATGATGATAAGGTGAGCTTGACAAGACAGAATGCTCTTCCTAAACCCAGAGTCTGTCTGTGCTTGCAATTGATCTCAGGAGTTAAAGATTTTGTTTGCATTTTTAACGCGCCAAGTTAAAATGTATTGCCTTGATAGAGATGTTAAGAAGCAGTTTGCTTACATTATTTCATACCCTCTCACTTATTGCAGAATTTCAAAGGCATTTGGGGGTATATTATCTGTGCAGAAGTAAGTCTTACACTGCAATGATTTACAGTAGTGCAGCTTTTAAAATCCTTTCTCAACAGCTCTTTTCTGCACATTTGTATTCACAAATTGGAATTCTTGAATTTTTTATTAATTACAGAGATTTATGTTTTTAATTAAAAACACCACAAAATTTTAAAAGACCATTTTTCCAGCTCCCTTTTTGCATTTATAGGTGCAATCAAAATCAAAGACTTTTCTGTTAAGCACCACACTTTTCAATCCTTTGATTTTTTGATTTTCTGAGGCTTCATTGAGCATATTTTGTAAGAACCAAAAGAAATTTTTTGTGTAGTATTTTCTGTGGACATTGGTGAATCCAGTGCAAAGACGGCTATGATTCAATAGGTGTGAGTAGACACTCTCTGTGGTAAAATTAAGACCCAGGCCTCAGAAAGCACTATGCATTACAAGGACTCCTCCTCTCTCTCAGTAGTTTCTTGCAGATACATTCGTTATGTAGCTCATCTGCTGAGTTGTTTCAGAAGGAAAAAAAAAAAAGAACACACACCCCCCCTCCCTCCAAAGTAACCCTGTCTTAAATCCACTAACTGTCCCACTCTGTTTATGAATTGCATGTGTGTAGCACTTGGTTGAATCTCCTAAAAATCTAAATATATGGAGCTCTGTTGTTTCTATTTCATCCATTACACAAGAATTTACCATAATTGTTGGTTGGGGCCCCCAACAAAAGGACATGGACCTCTTGGAGCAAGTCCAGAAGAGGGCCATGAAGATGATCAGAGGGCTGGACCACCTCTCCTATGAAGACAGACTGAGAGAGTTGGGGTTGCTCAGCCTGGAGAAGAGAAGGCTCTGGAGAGACCTTATTGTGGCCTTCCAGTTCTTAAAGGGACCTACAGGAAAGGTGGAGAGAGACTCTTGATCAGAGAATGTAGTCACAGGATGAGGGGTAACAGTTTTAGACTGAAAGAGGATAAAGTTATGTTGGATGAAATTCTTTACTGTGAGAGTGGCAAGACACTGGAACAGGTTATCCAGAGAGGTTGTGGATGCCTCATCCATGGAGGCGTTCAGGGCTAGGCTGGATGGATCTTTCAGTGATCTCTGAGAAGTGCCCCTGCCCATGGCAGGGTGGTTGGAACTAGATCATGCTTAAGGTCTCTTACAACTCTAACCATTCTATGATTTTATGACTCTTTGACTTTTCCAATGTCACAGGTACCAAGATATCAAAAATAAGACCCGAAGGAGAGTAGTAGCCATTTTCAGAGGGCTAATGAAACACCTTGTGCTTGTGTCTAGTTGCACATTGAATGAGCAAACTCAGAAGCTGGTGGTTGGTAATTTGATTCAGGGCATTTTGCTTTATCTTGCAACTGGGAGATGTACTGTGCCATTAGAGTTTAAGTTGAAGTCACGCAGAACTTAAGAGCTAGTTCAGTTCTCATTCAATTTAGCAAAGGGCTCCAGGGTGCTAATGGATTGACTTTTGGGGTCACCAAGTACCACTGTTCATGCTAGCCCAAGTAAGAGCAAAGCACCACTGAACTCTTGAAAAATCAGCTCAGAGGAACCATCAGGTCTGTATTGCAGGAGACAGATAATATCCTTGCTGTGACACACAGTGGTTTCCTACAGTATTGTCCAGGAACCAGATAAACCCCACCTAACCATTCTCATCTGTTAGACATTTACTGTAAGCTCGACTTAAGAATTTCCTTGGCAGGAAGTGGAGAGGACAGAACTACCCTAGAGTGTCAAGCCATGCCTTTTCTTGAAATATCTATTTCAGGACTTACACCTTCTCTCCATGCATGCTCATTCACCCTGGATGACAGCTTGCAAAGAGACGCCTATTAGGCAACTAGGGCCAAGTCAGATGAATCCTCACCTTTGGGGATGACAATAAAAAGATCAAAAATTTATTTGTATGCCAAAAAAAAAAAATAATCTGTGTTTTGTCAAGAAACAAATCTGAGGCAATCATGCTGTCTGTCTGCGACTGTCTGTTTGCTGTCCATTCCTTCCTTATAGGTTTTGGGTTTGGTTGTTTTTTTCTTTTTAAACTTATTGATTGATTTGACCAAAATTTCTCAAAAGGGGTGATGTTCAGAAGATATTGATTAGCCTGGACTAAGGGAAAGACCTCGGTACGACTTGGTACCAGGGAGGTTATGGAAGACATAGGTATTATTGAATGCCCAGCCTGTGGGAAACATACACTTCACAGGTCACAGAACTTGCTTCATAAGTTTGTCTTTTATATGTACAGTAGAAAATAGAAACCACAACCTGTTATGATTCAATTGTAATAACAGCACTAGAATAATTTAAAACAAAACCAAAAACAAACAAACACACCCCCCCCGCCAAAACCCCCAAACAAACAAAAAAGAACAGTAGACAGATATTTTTTTTAAAATAAAATATATATAATCTGCTGTTTTTCACAGAGCCAATGCTATAAGTTTCCACTGCGTTGTCTTTGTACTCATTCGCACCATGCGAGGTGGGAGTGGAACGAGCCTGTGCCGGGATGGAGGATGGTAACAATTTCCACCCACTTTGCTCTCTGACTGTGTGGAGTGCAGGGCAGTGGTGAATCAACCCCAGTAACTCCATTTCTGAGAGCTGAGGTTGCTCTGAACGTTTTCAACACCAGGTTTTGTTTTACCGTGCCTCATAAAAAAAAGAAAGAAGCAGCCCTGCATTTATTTTCTCCGAGGTTTTACTGTTTTTTCCCCACTGCATTGCTGTGAAAATAGTTGCATTCTTATTCTAATACTGTGGGCTTCAAGAATAGATCTCCTTGCCTGGCATTCCTCTGAAATATGAAAGAGGTGCCCTCTGCAGCAAGCTTAACACTGCTATCATCTGCATAATAAAGATAGGCTGTATGTATGGAATATGCATACACACGTATAAATTTATACTGATATACTGTGTGGGCAGAAAGATAAACAGAATAAGAATCACAGCAGCAGAATAGAGGAAGGGACCTGTAACTCAGTGACTGACATCAAGAACAGATCTCATCTGTCAAATGACTGAATTGAGAGTCTTTTATGAACATCTCTTCTAGGACAAAGTACTTTATACGTGGAAAATAAATGTACGCAACCTGATAGTGTGTGATTTCCCTAACAATTCCGTAGAAAAAAGTTGTTTCTCATTCTTTCTTTTTTTTTTTTCCCCCCCTGGGCAGTTCTCTCACACCTCCTCTCATAAAATAATTGGAGTCTCAAAAATATATGTGCTAAATTTTGGAGCTCAATATGGATAGAATTATTTACTTAGTCATGAGTTCAGATACTCTCAGAACTGCTCTAAACATCTCCCAAATAATTAAAAGTGTTGCAGTTATTTAGAGACGTTTTTCTTACAGGTCTGTGGGGATCTTGCTTATGTGATTGCTATTGGTTTTTCTCGAGATGCAGAATAAGGCAAAGACATGTACAAAGATTGACATTTATCAGGTTTGTATCATCAATGTTATTTCCACAAACATTGGTTGTCAAGAGCCTGCTAAAAGTACTGTCTGCTTATATTCAATTGCACAATTAAATATTGACTGACTTAGTAAAACAAGGCAAAATTTCAGCTTCTAGAGGAAACTGCCTGATGGTGCATCTTGCAACTGGAAGTTTTGTCATTGGCATGAGGCCTTGATTCAGAAAGACACTTGCATATCTCACTTTATTGTGCCCCGATTGAACTCAGCGGAACCACAAACATGCGCAAGTTTCATGTGGGCTTAAAGAAGTTTGCTGAATCAGCACCTGAGCAGCAAAAAGAAAATGCCCTTAACTGTGAAATCACATTAACAACTCAATAATAAGGCAAATATTTTCAACTAAAAACTTTCGTCTAGGAGGAGATACAAGCTGCTCTTTGCAATGCTTGCATTAAATATTTTTTTTTTTTCATTCGATGATTTTTTCCCACTTGGCAACAACATGTGAATTTTTATCCATTTTTCGAACCCACTCTGTGTTTCTGATATACCTTTTAGCCATGTTAGGCTCCAGTAACAAGTAAGCATGTAGATTCTTGTCTGAAAACAAGTCTTTCTAAAGTGACTTTGACTGGACTGGATGGTGGTGCTTCTCCAAAGCATTCATAAAGGTGATTCAAGCATCACCTTTACACCATTAAGGGTTTTTGAGTCCCTAACACCATAAGCACATTACAGAAGGAACTAAAAGGCAGCAATTTTTTTTTGTTTTTGCAACAGCATCAAGTATAAGAAAATTCTTTTTTTTTTTTCCTTTTTTTTTTAAACAGAAAAAGAAAGAGTAAGAAAGCAAAACTTAAATAAAAGGGTTGGATTTGCTTATGTTCTTTGAAGCTTTTCTTTGTAGGCAGGGAATCAGTGTGCAGAAAGGGGAGAGGGGAAAAGGAACCAAAAATAATTTAAGAAAACACTGAGTTCTGTCTTTGAATTATATAAAAGCAGCTGTATTTGATTTAATTTTTCTTTAACATAATGTGCTGTATAATCACTGGCTTCGTCATCCCCTGGGCCCGAGCTTCCTCTTAGTGCATGCTTTGGGAGTTGTGCCACAGAGTTCAGTGGATGCAGAATTTGACCCATGCTTTGCTTTAAAAACAGAGTGTTACCTCTGTTGCTGCTCTCCCCTCTTAGAAACTCTCTTTTGAGATGCTAAATAGTCCTAAAAACCCTTCTCCCCCAGGGTAAAAGTCCACACTCCTACGGCTCATCATCTGTAAGGATAAAGAAATGGAGGCAGAAGAAATGCTGCATTCTGCCAAGGGGACTGACTGTAAGACTTGTTTCAACCCCACATCTTAACCCAGGGCATAGTTAGAAGAGGGAAGAGAGAGGGAAGAGGAGGATGAGGGACTACATGGAAGGAGATGAAACTTGTTTCTCCATAGGTTTAAAGGCTGCCTTTCTTCCAATGTAAAGTGACTTATTTTCATGAGGGTGAAAGAAAGTTTTGCCAGGGGAATATTTGCCCCTAAAAAAACATTAGTGAAAATTTGAAATTGAAACAGAGTGTTGAAAAATGCCAACATTTCTTCAATTATCAAACATGGCTAAATGATATGTTAGGTGGGTTTTTTTTTTTTCCACCTCTCCCAAAACACAACCCAAGAGGACTGTGGTGTTTCAGAGATTATTTTAGCTATTAACCATGGACAAATAAATATTAATTGAGTCTGCTTCCATACGGAGTAAATAAGAAAATTTATAGCACCTTTACTGAAAGCAAAATCAGAACAAAACATAGTCATTTTAGCCTTTAAGCCTGAAAATGCAAGTGAAATGAACAAAAGCAAATAAATAATAATTTGTCTCTCCTGCCACCTGGAGAACTCACAATATACTCTAAACATTGTTTAATTAAGCCTTGCTGGACCCTGGTTCAGTAAAAGGAGAAATATTTCTTAATTGCTTATTTTACAGAGAGCCTTTGGCTTTCAATTACTATAAATTACACAGAGGGCAAGCGTGGACAAGCAGGATTCAATAGCCTTTAGTCAGCCTCAGTTTTGCAGCTCTGGAAAGCAAGGTTCTTTTTACATTAGGACTTGACTCTACAAGACCTGAAGTCACGGTTCAAGACCCCATTGTTTTCCCAGGAACAGACACAAACCCCCCAGTTTCCTGTGGAGTTGGGGGTTAGAATTTAACTTTGTGTAACTGCTGTTTTACTGCACCTATAGATTTTCTGTCTCTTTTTTTTTTTTTTTACTTCTTTTCTTTTTCAGAAAGTGGATTTCCCCCCCACCCCACATAGCTCTCAACGTGGTTTCAATGTACTCATCTTCCTGAGATCAGTTTTACCAGATAAAAATGCAAAGCCATTATGGCCTTATTTGTCAATTAGGTGTGTAGGGTAGAAATGCGCGATTGAATGTTGAGGTTCTGCAGCTCCTCCAGCTCACAGTGATTCATTAGGACATTATGTGGTAGGTAGTTGCACTCTGGCATGCTCTAGGCATCATGTATACTGCCGTTTGAAACAGAGCAACATAATAAATCCTTTAGTTAATAACTCTAAATGATGACTTATGCCCTGGAAATTCCTTTTCCTCATGGTGCAAACAACTATAATCGTGTTGGTGCTGCAGAATGGAGTAGACACCCTAATACCTTTACTGGAGGTGAAGCAATATGTACTTCATTAGCAGGCCACAGATCAAACTATTAGCAACATGGTGGGAAGCAAACTAGGATTTGGTGGGATTTATGAAAGGTCATCTGCAGACAGCGTGCAAAAAAGCTTTTTGGTTCTACAAATGCCTCTAATCAACTGATTTCTCACCCAGTGGGTATAAGGAAGACATTTTATCCCATTGAGCAGAATAGTTTGGCAATGGTGATTACTTGGGATTAAAGCTTTATGTATCTCATGAAAGCTGTAGTGGTTTCTCCTGATAAATTAACCTTAGTGTTTTGGGACAGACAGGAAGAAGCTCATCAGCTCATCTTTGTTTCCTTTGCCCTTTATCTCTCCAAAACGTTCATAGCAGGAGGGAGAGGAGAACTAGAAAGCACTGCAATATCTGCCACAAGCAAACTTCGTGCAGTTGCCCTGCAGTAGCCCAGAGGGTCAAATCTTTAGTCCAGATCTAATATAACCAGAGGAATGTTCAACAGCTCAATGAAGTCTGGGACCTTCGTCTTGATACTCTGTAGCTGCATTGGCCAAATGTACTTAAGTGAGTCTTCATAAAATTCTATATAGTCTTTTAAAAAAAATAAAAATCAATATCTATGGTTGAAAACAAAGGTCAGCATTTTTATTCAGCCATACGGAACGGGAAACTGAAGCAGGAGGTCAATTCACCTAAACCCATCTTGTGAGGCTTGGAGGTGCTATGCAAACACTGCTGCTCCCAAAGCTGCAGGACTTTGGTCACATAAGGAGAGAATATTTGTTATATCTTACTTTTCCCATTCAGTGCCTTGCAAGGAGGACCATTCACTGTGACCTCCCTGTTGGCTGACTTTACTAAGAGAGAAGATGGCCTTTGGTCCTTTGTGTGCATTCATTCCAGCCCTGAGAGCCCACAGTTCTCCCTGGACACCCCAAGAGGTTTGTACATGCTCTCCTGGGTCATCATGCATCCTCTGCAGAGCAGCACAGTGCTGGTGCTTTTCCTCATGGACAGGAGGAGTAAGGTGAGAGATTCCCTGCCTAAATTCAGGTCAGAATCATCCTTACTGGTATATATAAAAAAAAAATAATTATCAAATGCTTTAAGATGCACCGATTAGCTACTGGCTATGATCTTTGTCTGGTCTTTGGTTGATTCCTCTCAGCTCATAAAATAACTTTAGATGCAGATGATCCCAAGGGTCTCTTCCAACCTGAATGATTCTATGATTCTATGTAGCAGACAAAGAGCCAATGAAAGGAAATCTGAAGTCTGGCGGTTGCTCATCCAATTTTCTGTTAAAAAACACACTTGGGAAATTCCTTTTCAATTTGTCCCTCCAAGGCCTGGAATATTTATATGTGTACATAAAGCATCAAGACCTGAACATGCCAAGTCAAATGGTCCATCTCTTACTTTATAAAGACGCCTACAGAAACATTTAGACAGAGTTATTTCACTGATTTCTATATCAAGAAGATGTTTTGCCATTTCAAAGGACATGCAAAGCATGAGAAAGGAAGGAAGAGTGGTTCTCTGATCACTTTGCTAGTGAGTGCGGTATGACAGTGAGAGACAGCAGGCTCACATTAGAAAAATTAAGTTCCCTTCTTATCTAAGCCTGTTACTAAGTCTGGTTCATTTAAATCTTTCTAGGTTTCTGTTTACTCACCTGTAAAACAGAAATAATATTTTTCTGAAATTCCTTAGAACTCTTTTCTTTTTTCTTTTTTTTTTTCTTGAAAATGACTAACCCTTTCAATTTGACAGCATCTTTCTTCTGCATAATGTAGGGAAGCGGAAGACAGATTGTCCACAGGATCTAAATTCAGTCACTTTCATTAAAGTTAGGTGCTTAGGGAAGAAGCAGACTACAGTGGGATTGAGACCACCTAACTTAAGAGGATGCCACCATCCAGAGAGCTTGCGTTGGCCTGTGAGGGACTTCCAGGTGGAGTAAGAGGACTGTGCGCAGAGGAAAAGCTACATTCTCTGAGTTCGCGACAGCAAGTATCGGAATCAGTAACTCACTGTTATTTGTAAACTCAGTATTTGTGAGGGCTCTTCCCTTCCCACTCCTCAACCTCAGACTGAGCAATGCTGAGGTTGTTATGAGTCACTGCGCTACCCTCCAAGACAAGGGACGGTGCAATTCGTTCTTTTAACAACCTACGCGGAGGTTTGCTGCTCATGACAAAATGATTGCAGTCATTACCTCCCTCTGTGGACCCTCTTGCCTTGAGCTGAGCCTATGGGGCAGACTCCGGATCATTCTTGCTACAACCTTCTCCTTCCCCTTCCAGTATAAGGTCATAGCAAGGATGAGTTATAAAGGGTGCAAATGTAAATGGAAGAGGCTTTGGCTGCATTTGCATCGTTAAATAGCCTCTAGCCCTTGTTAAATGGTGCAAAGTGCTTGGTTTGACAGAGCTTGGTGATGTCTGTGTGTAGAGCAGACAGGTTGCAACCATACCACACAGTGACCATAGCATGGTGCTATGCCACACTTCCATCTGTAAATGGTTCCCAAGAGTTGTCCTGCAATTATAAAACATCTTTTTTTTTTTTTTTTTTTTTTTTTCTGCTGCTGATTCAATTTTTAAAGTTTCTGAAGTAATGCAAGGGCTGTGCTGAAGTCTGCCAACACAGTATTTCTATAGTACAACCTGAAAACGCATGTTCCCCAGCAGGTTAGTACTAAGAAGCTGAATGATAGAAAGCTCATTGAAACAGTGTTGTAGGATTGCATAAGGCTTAACAACCCAAATCTGGAGCAGTTTCATCCTTACAGGGTTTCACTTGCTGTCCCTGGAGCTGCAGCTGTGTTCAATTCCACAGAGGATTCAATTCAGCCGCAAAAAGAAGGCAAGAGCATAATAACTTTCATGAAATATGGAGACTGAGAACACCAGGACCAAGAGGGAACTGAGGATCTGTGTTTTACAATGGTGGAAATGTATCCAGTGGATCCTGGCTCCTAAGTCACACCAGTGCCCAGCTCTGTTGATATCCCAGCAACAAGATTTGGTTTCTGGGAGAGCAACTGTTGGCAGAGGAACAACAAGGTGAAGAGAAAAATAAACTAAATTTCTTTCAAGTGGCTTGTTGTGGCTCTGCTTTTGGCTTGTCTATGTTCAGACAAAAATGGATGACGTAATTTCATTAGCAAGTAAGAAAAAGACATGGGGAAGGGGTGTTTGTGCCGCATTTGCTCTAATAAGCAAGAAATTCTCTAATAAGATGAAGATAACACAATTTCAGGATGGTTAATACTTCAGTACAAGCTTCTGCTTTGGAAGCATTCAGAGAACAACTCGGTAAAGGGCTTGGCAGACTAATTTCCCCTTAAGAAAGGGCAATTAAAACTGCAATACTCCTATCTCCCCACAACTTATATTGTTTTAGAACCACAGAAAATATTACAGAACTGAATTTCTGAGGGATTGGTAGAAATCAATATAATGTATCTTTTGTGTTAAATGCCTTAGAATCTATTTTCCTGCAATAAAAATACATTTATAATACCCCTAATGCTGATAAAATATCATTGTGATAATCTATTCAAACACCTAAGAGACTTCAGTTTCTGTTCAGACATGCTCTGAATTTCAGTTTAAAAATGCATTCTGGTTTAACTGTCATCAATAGCCTAATGCAATCTCAAAGAAACAGGCATAAGCTATTCAACTACGTTTCCAATATAAATCAGAGATTGTCAGACAAAGGAAAAAATAGTTTCACAGTTAAAGACATAAATGTCAAGAAATAAGAAGAGGAAGAAAAAAGTGTGAGAAATTCTGATTTTTTTATTACATTTTTCTGGTTTGGGTCAATTAATCATAAATCATCATAATTTTAATAAAAATAGTCTACAAAGCACAGTTAAAAAGCATGACTTAGTTCATCAAGATCTAAGAGGGTCTGTCTCTGCTGTTGAAATTTTAATTATTCACTCTTTCAATATTCATAAGTCACCTCATTCTTTAAATCTTGAGGTGAGCCACACAATTATGAGATTTAAAAATAGAAAATACAGCAAATTTAGGGTCATTTCCTGTATTTAAGCATTTTCTTTTGTTTTCTTGTATTTGAGTATTTGCAAAAAAAATTTCTCTCTCTACATTAGTAAGGTCTAAAGCCTTACTGTCTTAAAAACTGAAGTTTTTATGGAAGTGTAGGTCTTCAGTAAGTGAAACTTTATGAACCATGCCAGGTATTCCAAATATCAAAAGGGAAATATGAGCTACAGTCTCTGACTGTTATTAGAAAATGGAGTTTTAAATTCTCGATTAGATGAAGGTGAATAATAGTTATGATATTAATATCTTAACAGCCCACTCACTGGTGAAATCTCAATTAGTGATCAAAACACTAGAGAAAATACTATAGACATTAAAAAAAACTATAGAATTTTGTTTTAAAGCTCAGATCACAAGTTACAAGTTGTCCTATTTAACAAACTAATTCTGCAAGAAAAAACAAAAGTGGTACTTCAGCCTGATAGTTCTTCTCCTGTATAACAGCATTTTATTTACAGAGTACTGAAGCTCAGAATGAAGTCAGTCAGTAGGTAGCCTGGCAATTCTTAAATTGTAATCATAAACCCCTTCTTTGTAGCAAATATTTTTTGCAATTCTCCACCTCAAGTTGTAGAAAAGCAAAAGTTACTATATCAGACTAAAGACCTACGCGTGCCAACAGTGATTGCTCTGTGTAAAAGGAGAAATCTCAGCTTTGAAGGACAAGATTGAAAGGGCCGTGTAAGATAGAGGCATTTCTTTTCGATTGCAGAAATATTTGAAAACCTTGCAATCCTTTCTTTTTTTTTCTGCCTACTGCTAGTCCCGCAAAGGTCATGCTCAGCAGCCTGAGAAACACAGACAGAGAAGCCGTGGTAATTTTTCTTGAACAAAAGATGCGGTTCTGATAGCAGGATCACGTACATAGCTCGGTAATTTCGTCACCATTTGGCTGCTTGTAGGAGTTCTTGTTCACCAAAAGGGACCTTTAAATTTTGGGCTATTCTGTGTATTTCCTTGCCTGCTAAGCATATTACAATTGGCAGTTGGGTTGTTTGGGTTTTTTGCTTAGGCCCACTTTTTTTGTTGTTTTGTTTTTGTTTAACTAGTGACTAGACTTTTCCATGAGAGCAAGAAAGTTTCTCGGTTAAGAGTGAGATGTTAATTTTCATTTTTGTTCTGCTTGTTTAGTGCAAATATTTCTTCTTTTCAATGTATGGGCTAACTGGACCTCTGTTAGCATTAATAAGAACGGTGTTGATATGTTTACTATATGCTCTTTGAATTCACTTTTCTCCGCCTCTGAAATATTCCTTATGAGATAATTCCCAAGACACTCTGAGTATCTCTTTCTCCAAGAGTCTGGGAGGGAATTAAGGTATTGAAAACAAGCAAACGTTGTTTAATGAATTGTTAAGATCCTTCACCTCCACTGAGATATCAAGAATATTGTGGGACCCCCCAAAAGGAACCAAGAGAAATATCTTGAGGAAGTTCCTTGTCAGGAATCTTCACCTTAGGACACCTCTCCATTTGGAAATTTCCTGAAAATCACAAAAACTGCAGGGAATTTGATTATCAGCAAAGCAGAAGCCATAACTTCCCTGACAGAGTTTGAATGAGACAAAGAAACAGGGTGAGAAACATCCCCATTTTGAGCTAGAGTTCAACAAAAGTCCAGGCACATAATTTGTATGCTTGATCTATCTCCAACCCCCAAAATATGTGATGATTTTGTTGTCAGGGTGGTGCCCAGCTTCAGTTTCTAGGCATTAGATCGTGTGATCTTTTTCTCTGCTGTACTGAGTAGACCTCTTTTGCATTACTCCTCCCTGCTGTTAACGGAGGAAACAAGCTGGTGCTCTTAGAGTGTTGTTTAGCCTTGTAGCAGAGATGCTGCGTGAGGATAAGTGGTCACTCTTCTTCATTGTTTCTGTCCACCAAATAATATGCAGATTTATGGAAAACATCCAGCAGAAATATCCTCAACCTCAGGTGACAGCCCAAAAAAATTAATTCAAGTAGTGAATATTAACAGCTAAATGTTTGCTTTATCTACACTTCTATGAGAGCACCTTTCCTCCTACAGATTTCTTTCCCTATTTCAACACTGGTAAGTCCCTGCAGAGTGCAGCCAAAGATGATATTTTTTAAATGAACAGCAATAAAAATTCCCCATAGCAAGTTTAAATCCTGATAATGGTGTACTTTTATTGCATTGTACTGAACTTTTACCAATCAGTCCAATTATGGGCTAATTCATTCTCATCATTTTGGAAAGCTTTTTTTTTTTTTTTTTTCAAAGCCCTATCTGATCTCTTGCATGTGAAATGCTTACAAAGGGAAGTTAATAAAAGAGCAGTTCATCTGCATATACAAAGAAAGATCATAATATAAAAAATTGCCACATTAGAGAAGTCTAGACCTTGACTATCTGTCATATATTTTTATAGTGGCTTATCACTGTGCTATCTGATTAAGTAGTGAAATGGTTAAGATAAATGAGACTTAATTAGCGGAACTGATACCTGTCTATTGCAAGACTTAAATTTGCAACCGGGAGCTCTGATTTTCAGCAGTGGGAAGCGCACGCCTGCAGTCCTTCTTCCCTTTGAAATCAATGGGAGTTTTCCCTGAAGTCAAAACCAACGCTCAAGGTTTCATCCAAAGCAAACCGAAACTTTTGCTGTCCACTCATCCCTTTGACTCATGAGTGAAAACGTGAGGAAACAAGCAAATACTGGAGCTCTGAAATGGAAGGAGAAGAGGAAGAGCCTAGACTTGACTTTTAATATGTCAGGTTGCAGAGCTCAGCACGCAGAGATAAATAAGTTGTGTCAGGGAAAGGGTTGGCACAGATTATTTTCTCTCTGGAACAAAAGTGACCAAAATATGGCTTGGGTTTTTTCAGCTTTGCTTGTGGAGCAAAGTATTTACATTTGAGCTCAGGGCTTAGATGGCCAGTTGCCATCAGTCTCAACTATTTCAGCAGGAATGGGCTGTAGCATAACTTTGCCGCGAAACGTTCTCTCTGCCGAACAAACGATTTACCACAGAGCTCAGAGATGGGGTATTTACATTCATTTAAGTTTGGTATAAACATTTACAGAACATTAGGACAAATACCAGCATTCTCAGCTAAATGTCTGACCACAATTATTTCTGATGAATAAATGGCTCATAGAATGACTCTGAGATGAGAGGTTTTTTTTTTTCTTTCTTTTTTCCTCTCAAACCAAAGGACTTTGAAAAAACAGTGTGCTATGCAGCTAAACACACTGTGCAAAGGTTCACGTAGAGTTAAAGAAAACCATAGATGTTTGCAAGATTAGGGAGTGAATATCTAGATTAAACCAGTTTATGTTGTCCTTCATCTGCTGTTCTGTTTTTTTTTCCTTCAAAATCTCACCTTCAAATCTGACCCCAACAGACATGCCTAATTCAGTGAAGATGCTTTTTGCTGACCAAGTACTTTTAAAACCAAATATTATGAGCTGGCTACTGCAAAAGTACTTTTCCCACTGGAAATGGTGGCATGAGGGTTGTTGACTACAGCATGAGAGAGTATTTACTAAATATTTCTCGGATACACCTGGCTGTGAGAATAAGGAACTCAAAGTACCTAGAACTACCTGGTCTAAATTGCACATTTTCTCCTTAGATTTAGCACAACAGGCAAATGTATTCTCCTCTGCTCTTTTTTTTTTTTTTTTTTCCCCCCTCCTTTTTAAGTGTGCCATAACAAAAATTGCAGATACAAAGATTTCTGATCAGCGCTGTTTCTGCAGCATGACCAATTCATCTTCACATTAGAGGCTACATTAACCTCTCTGGACAGCATCAGAGATGGAGGGCTCAGGAGTGACACTCTTTCTTATCTGTGCTACAGAAAAGGTTCATGTATCTGGGAAAGACAATTTTGAGGCAACACTGAGAAATCAGGCTCTAAATTCAGAGCAAGACCTGTTCAGGCACTTCCTAACCTATTTTTTGAAGAAAAACAATGAAATTATAATCACTGAGATTCACACACACAAATTAAAAAAAGAATAAATCAGTGTTCACAATGCTGTTTTTGGAATATTTCTCGTAACCAGAGCAGTCCAGCAAATATAAGACTCTCTTAACATAACAGAAATAGTTCTGGTTTCAACTCTGACAGACTGGGGAGATGAACCTGAATTTCAGGCATTTTGACTGAATGTATAATTATGAGTCCATTGATTATTCTGGGATGTGTCTTTCTTGGTTTGGGGGACCACTGTGCCTGATTATTTTTATTTTTTCATGACAACAATTTAAGGCGTCTGATGAAAACAAGTTATTAATAGCTCCGCATTTCTGAGCGAGACTGTATTTTCTTTTTCTGCAGACACCTCTCCTCCCATTACTTTGAGCCGTTTTTCATCCAAATACACTTCTCCCTCTGAAAATAATGGTGGATAAATAAAATCTCTTGGGACTCCTGTCGACTAAAACACAATTCAGTTCCTTTCCCCAAATACCCTAATTTGCAAGTGTTAACTGTTGATCTGGTTCAGATCCCAGATCCCATGAAAGGCAGATCCTCTTGCTCAGTAGAGGCAGAAATCTGTGGGACTCAATGCATGGAAGCATCAGCCTGGCAGGCATCAGGATGTGGAAGCATCTGGACCTTCGTGGCAGAAGAAGACACCTCTAAGTAGAAGGAAACCCAATACTATGGGGTTTAAACAGAGACTCAGATGTAAAGGAAGTTTTTGTTCTGGACTTGTTTTTCATACGGTACAGTGGCAGATTGAATTTAGCATTGAATTCCTGATTTCTACACATTGTGTTGGATAGAAACATATTATTTCATTAAAACAGAACAAAAAATATCGCTAACACCCTGCATCACCTCGTGAGCTATTGAAGTCAAGCTGTTTTACAGGATTTAAAAGCAGAAATAGAAGGGAAATGAGTTCTGAGCATTTAGGTGAGGCTCAGATGAAAATCGAGACCACTTTGCTCCCGCTTACTTTGCAGCACAATGACCATAAACTGAGTTTAAAAACACGAATGCCTCTCAGAGGTAGCGTTTTACACTCCTTATCCGAAGGTGCAAAAGACTGCGTGACAGCCAGAGAGCAGTGATGAATGCTGTCTGAAAAGTTGCACGCACATTCAGTGAGGGGGTGTTGGAGGGAATTTTAATGAGTTCAGGATTTCTGTCTGCAGTAGCTTTAATCATCAGGTCTCCCCCCAAAAATGAAGAATATTCATGCTTACAATAATTAATACTGAACAGGAGATTTATATCAATCTGACAGATAGGAGATGAAATTAACTGTGCTTTCATGTACAATTTTAAGTAGGTCAGATAAGAACATCTATTGTAACCAACTTTTATTTTATAGATAGATATACTCTGACACGTACAGACCCACACGTACACATTATGTATGTCTATAAAAATCTCACACACACAGCAGAATCTCCTTAACCTCACATTTTTGAGCTACCCATTTCTTTCCCCGGAGCTCAGCACTCTTCCCCTCATAGATTCATAGGTTCTAAGGTCAGAGGGGATGGCTGTGATATATCCAGATGTTCTAGAAATGTAGGACTTGGAATACCACACAGTAATTCCAACATTGCATCCTGTCAGCTGAGGTTGGACTGAGCCTACTGAAAGCATTTAAATAAAGCAGCCTCCTATGCTGCATTGATTTTTCTCCAAATTTTATTATTTTCTCTCCCTATCTTTACCAAGGTAGGCTGAATCAGCATTGGTGATCTAAAAGTGCTTCCTCTTTTAATAACTTTTCCCACTAAGTAATGAGAGCAATAGTAAGAATACAACTGACACGGGGGAAAAAAAAGGTATCAGAATATGGCATTGATGTAATGGCGTTTTGGTTAACTTAGTTCTCTGAAGCTGTTCATTAGTTGTTCATAGCACTTGGTGCTTCAGAATTTAATTCCTTCAACAGATAATGGAAATGCAAAGAAAAGATGTCTCTATCCTGCAGAGTAATCTACATGCACATTTCTAACACCCACCTAAATTATAAAGAAATGAACAGCATTTTGTTTCAAAGCGTGCAGACTCCTTTGCAGTGATGCTAAGTGATGCTCTTTCCTAAAATGAAAAATTAAACCTGTTTTTAATATTTATATAAGAACTTAGCTGTTGGATCTGTTAACATATGGCTGCTTGAATAAAATAATTTATTTGTGTGTGAATCATCTAGGGAAAACCTGAAACCAAACTCTGAAATGTTGTTTGCTAATAGTTTAGGTTAAATGTCTTGCTCTACTTTTCCATCATCTGTTTTCTGTCTTGTTGAAAAAGTAGAAAGAAAGGGAACAGGAGAAGGAAAAAATAGGACAAATCTCAATAGACACAATGTGGGAAGAATCATTAAAAAAATATTTTAGTTGATTAGAAAAGCTGGTAGCATTTTTTATGGAAAATATATAAATCTTGTTTTGAAATACTAAAGCAATTGACCATGCGTATGCCTGAAGTTATGCAAATGCTACAGCTATGTGACGTATTTACTAATCAACATCATGTACTTAACTAATCATGCACATAATCATAATCATGTCCCTAATTACTTGCCAACCTGGGGACTAGTCTGAAGTCCCCATAACCCTGTGCCAAACCTCCGTGTGGGATTTTAGTTAGTTATCTAAGTGATTCCCTAATCTTGCTCCATTGTTCCTACTCTTGCCACCAGTGTTCAGAAAGTATGGAGATTAGGTAAAGTGGACTTATGTTGGATATTTAATTGGACTGTTCTCCAGTTAAGGGTCTGAAGGTACGTAGAATGAAGACATGCACTGGTGATCTTGGGGGAGGACCTGAACTGTCCAAACTTCCAGCCAAAGCAGTGAAGCTGGTGAATCGGGAGCCAAGCACTTGAAGGACTCTGGGTGCATAATGATTACGTGGTGTGGTTCCCCTGTGCGTGTGAACAAAAAATGTGTCACAAAAGCAAGGGGAGAGAAAATCACGACAAGAGGGTGGCTTTTAATATTTTTTTCTTGTTAAGAAACTCTATTAAAGAAAAAAAGTCCCCTTTGGTAGCTGCAACCTTATCACATGAGAATCAACAAATGAAACCAAGTGAGAAAAAAAGTGAAATTTTCTAGACTGAATTGCAGGCAGCATGGTGAAAAGTAAATTGAGAAGTTTAGCTTTCTTCCATTTTTAATAACCTGAGGTGTTATCAATACTTAGTGCAATTAATTATTTTAAGATGTTCATTTTAGAGCAATAGTATCCCTACAAAACAGTGAAGACCTCAGCCAAGTACCAGCCGAATATATATATATTTTAAAAAAATAAAATATTGAACAGGTGCATTTCTCTTCATGTCTTCTCCTTCTCTGTAGTTATGCATTTGAAGTGTGGAAAATGAGTGTTTGGGAAGCTAAGAACAAGTATTTCTGAAACTGTTTAGGTTCTGATTCTCAGGGAAGTTATTTTCTGTTAAAGGTGCTAAAAATATTAGCCCTCAGAATAGCACAAACTGACTACTACAAACACTGTAATTTAAGGACTTGTGTGCTCTTGGGTCGCATTTAATAGTTTCATGTAGGCATTTTAGGTTTTTCCCATGAAATACATTTTCCTTGAGATGCAGGCTTTAATTCAGTTGACAGGAAAATACTAAATTCACCAGTGCGTATATATGGGCTGTCTGTTATAAACAGAAGGGCAAATTCTCCGTAGAGATGCACGGGTCTCTCTTCCCAAAATAAAACAGCACTGCCCGTGGCACCAGTGCCTGGTGGATCAGACCCTTAACTGCCCTGGCAGCAAAATGAAGCTGCTCTTCATGAAGGAACTGATCCTCTCAGCCCCTGCAGATAAATGACCGCTTTGGAAATCGATGTCAAATGAATGACAGTCCTGAGTAAGAAACCATAACGTGTGCAGCCTGCTCTGTGTATGGGCCCTGGACTTTACATCTCACCTTCGTGATTGCAGCACAAATGTAAGCAACTACCATTTTGCTATATGACTGCTGGAAATAAAGTGCTGAAAGATCACTGCTGGTGCAAACTCAAATGCAATCCGTACAGAATCATCCAAACATCACAAAGGTTTGCAATGTTTCTGTAAGGACCCTGAGTGTTACAAGGCAAAAATATCCAAGATGACCTAAGACATAATTTCTTTATGGTTTTGTCTAGAAGGCTCAGTTTTACAAGGGATCCACCCTTCATATTTCCTTTGTTGTTGTTTATTATGATCATATAAGAAAGCAAACAGTGCTGTATACAACACATAAGAATGCATTAAGAGAAACTTTGAATGAGCTAAACGATAACTCCTCATTTGAAGGGAGGGGAAGAAGTAAAGAAAAATTAAAGTTTAATTTTGTTTCCTTGGTGCTTCTGGAGGAGAAAAAGTGCCCTGGTCTTATGAGATGGTTCTACCTGTTGTTTTGAATGTGATATGCCTGGGAGACACTACTGAGCTAACTATTTGCTTGTATATTAAGAATTATTTTTCTCTATAGGAAACCTGAAGATTTTATTAATTTTTATTTTTTTGTGACTTTAATGTTTTTGAAATCTAAAGTTCACGAAAAAGCCATGTAATTGGTACAGAACTTTTTTTACTTGCATCAAGCCCCCTAATCTTTGAACATTAGAATAATTTTGCATCTAGCCTGGGGTAAATTAGTTTCTTCAGGGTTTTTTTTCAACTTTCCAGCATTATTTATTTTCAATTTGAAATTCTTTTAATATCAAAGTGGGTGTAATTAATTCTCTGTTTCTGATGATCTGAAAATTAAAATGAAAAATTACAAATAATATATCAAAGAACTTTCATAAAATATACCTGACCAAAATAGTTCAGGTTTACTGAACCTACATATCAATTTTTGCGGGGATTTTTTCCCCCTATATATTAAAGCCGTGCTTTAGTGCCATCTAGTGCACTGAGAAATCACAAAAGAACCTTCCCTGAATGTTTATGCTCTTGCCTTGCAATAAACACTTTAAAACTCTAGATTAGAGCCATGGTTATCATATTAAGTAAACAGCAAAATGACTTTTAATTACCTATTTGGAGCCTGACTACTATGACCGAGAGTGTAAAGCAAGAGTTTCAGGTCTTCTCTTGCCAGCCATTACTGAAACTGAAAAAGACTCAGCAGTTCAGTTTTAATTTCTTTTCCTCTGGAAAATTAGAAATATCTCAAAAGAATTCTAGCTCTCAGCTAAATATCATGAGTTTGATACTTAATTGTGGGGCACACAAAATATGGTGTGGTCAGAGCCTGAATTTCTCCTTTTCCATAACTGAATATTAAGTATCTTGATGCCAGGGAAAAAAAAAAAAAGAAAAAAAACCAAAGCAAAAATAAAAAATACCAAAAGCCTGCTGATCCACAGAACAATTAGTAAGAATAAAAATGTGATCACATATTCAGTATTCAGTATTTTTCCTCTCCTAGGTCTTTTTTTCGGTGAGATTTTTTTTTTCCCTCCAGTTTTTGTCAATGAAAAATGAAAGCTGAGCTTGCAAGCCCGGGAAAAAACATATCTGAACACAGCAGCAGGTGAGAGATGCTGCTCTGGGTTGCTATCCACTATATTCAACCCATGATGGCCACCCCAAGAGCAGAATTTGGGCCTCAGAGTCTGTCCAGACAGCCCTCTTACCAACGTTCTCTTTGGGTTTTGGAGTATTAGATTTGTTATCAGCATTGGCTGATACCATGTCTATGATTCATAAATATCTAGCTAGGTTTGAGAGGTTAGAGGATTTGATTAGATGATCTGAGGTTAGATATTTGTATAGGAGAGGTCAGATGATCTGCTGAAAGCATTCAGATCTTTGGAGATCAAGACGCTGATTATCGGCACAGATTTTACAGCAGGTACATGCAGGTTGTCAGGTCTGACAGATGCAACAATTGCAAACAGGTGGAAGATTCCTTATCCCAAATTAGGGAAAAATCACTTCCCTGGTACTTTTACAATCAAAGGGGGAGGTGATAGTTTTGATCAAAAGGTGAGACTCATTCTAGCAATCTTGTAAACTGATAATCTGTGCTGATTCCCTATATGTGTCCCTGATAAAGATTTCTCTACTTTTTTCTTCTTTTATTTTTTTTTTTTTCAGTATGTACTTTGAATCAAGTACAGCAAAAAACTTTTGCATAAAAGCCAGATATAGGCAGTGTCATATCTGAGTTCATTGCCAGGGTGACTCAGAAATGACTGAAGGTCAGGACAGAGGTGTAAGAAAACTGTAAAACTTCCCCAGAAGGAAACGAGCCACAGGAAGGAAACCAGGACAACCAAACAAACCCTTTTCCAAAACAACAATAATAACAATAAATATCTCTTCTGCCTTAGGCTTTTTTTTGATGATCAGCGAGCAGAGCTCAGGAGATAGAGTTCAGCTGAAGCACCAGCTCTCTGTCTGAAATGGGATGATCTGCATCACACGGGTGCCCCGACCTCCACGTGGACTTCCAGGTGCAACATCGTGATAACAATCCACTTCCAAGAAAGGGTGTGCTGGATAGTGGTGCCAGGGGGAGGGTAGGAAGGAGGAGAGGAAGGAAGAGAGCAGCGCATCAGATGATGCCTTCACTTCCCCAGTAGTACAAGCGACCACAAGTAAATTCTTCATGCTTGATGGTTGCATGACTTTCAGACCCCATGAGCTGGATGTAGCTGTCCTGAAATTATAAGATCCTTCCCCCCTCAAAATTCAGCCTTCAGGAGAATCAGGAGGTCTGCTTGCTAGTCGCTGACCTGCCTAGTAAAAAGAATAAAATAATGGTGATCTTGTTAAGAGAAATGCATTTGTCAGCACTCTGAATTTTAATGTGAACTGGCAGTGGATCTCAGTGATAAAAAAATAGTCTAACACGGATGGTAATTTTGCAGAGACCTTGCTAACGTGTTATCCACTGGCTTTCTTTTGTTCACTGCTGTGAATTATCAACTGACTCAAGGCAACAGAGGGGAAAAAGTTATATTTCTCACTGTGTCACTTTCCCAACATCATCCAAAGCTCACTGCAATAATTTAATTTTGCAGAGAAAGAATGGAGTTTATTACATTTCTCCCTCTTGCCCCCCTTCCCAGTATTTTGTAGACAGGTATTGAATGGCGATTGACCAAAAGCTGTGATTCATGGTTTGCCGCAGGGTTCCACCAAATGCCTAACAAATTCATTTCTCTGGGAACAAGAGGAAACCCTCGTGTTTCCTAATCCTACAGAAAGGAAGCTTGATCCAACACATGATCAGAACCAGCCATTTCCAAGGAATGTACAAGAAGCCCTGCAGAAAGATTGTGATTAAAGAACACAAGGGGAACTTTCCTCTTAACCTTTAGCAGTTATAGGTAGAGATAGCAATATTTTTCCATGCAAACTACCTCTATTAAAAATAGGGTGTTTATACTACGTAAATATTTATAACATTCTGAGATTGCTAATTTTATCCTCTTGTTGGCAAATGGGAACCTTTGGTGATGATTTGGGATGCTATTTTGCCAGAAACTAATGCAGAATCGCAGCAAGTGCACCCAAACAATGTATATGTACTGTTCAAATTATGAAACCAGATCAAGTTGTTAGATCCAAGCAAACAGGTACAGAATGACAATGTACTTACTTTTAAATGTCCAATAGTTTGTTAATTTCCCTCAATAATCCCAAACTATTCTTCTGTACCTTGCTCCAGTTTCACTGTGCAGCAAGGAATTCTCCAAGTTCCATGTGCGAGAAGGAATTTCCTTGAGCACCCATAAATGCATTATCTTCCATCACTACAGCCTCAACCGTTGTCTCACTAAGGCTCTTGAAGCCAGCACAGTTTACACCAGCCAGCATAATTTATCCCATTGACTCAATGTATCTGTACACTAGAAATCCCTGCTGTCCAGCTCCCCTAATTTAAGCACTACTTCTGGAAAATAACCTTTAAAGTCATCATTAAGAGTAGTGCTGGGAGTGCCATATAAATATCTTATTAACAGAAGCATTGAATACCATATGTTCAGAGGAAGATGTGCCAAAAAGTGCTAATTACGCTGTTATTCAATGCCAATCAGGTAATTACACTCAACCCACTTAAATGTTGTCTGCAATCTGGGTTGCCTCAGCAGGTGAGGAAGGAATAGTGCTGCTCCATAATGCGCGTCAATGCTCTTTCCTGAGGCCACCAGGTATTGAACCAAATTTCTGAGTAGGAATCCAAACCTTACAACCCATTAGTTCCTCTGTTCCTCCTCCATTTTCTAGATGCTTTTCTCACTGCTCCTTTCAGATACTCAGGACCCTTCTCCCCAGTTCAAAAACACCTGCAAAAAACCAGTTTGCAACCTTAAAACCTCTCCCTTCTTTAAATAATTTATGGCTTTGGAGGGCTCATCTGGCTTATGGATTGGCTTCTGATTGCTGGGAGAGATGTGAGCATCAGTTGCTGAACTTGTCCCATCTCCACAGCAAAGGGTTGATCAGACCTTGACGGGGTTACTCGGTTGAGTACTTCTTTCTGCACCTCATGTGAATTATTAAAAGGGTAGGATTTCTGCTCAAATCCTTTTCTATTCCTCAAATCAATTTCTGGTCAGAAAGCCAACCCAGAGGAAAGGCACAAGCATAGACATGCATATATATATTAAAAAAAAAAAAACCCAACAGGTATAAAAAGAAATAATTAAAATGCATACTTTATATATATATATAAGGATTATATATAAAAAAATATAATATAAATATATTTTGGACCTTCCTGGAAAGTTGACAAAGTTTTGCACTAGTGTATAGCTGTGACGAAGTCTGTCATTGTAACAGGCTGCAAGGCCGATCAGCAGATCCAATCCCAATCAATATGTAGGCAGCCAAGCCACCAGGTACAGCAGTTCTGACCATTGTGCAGAACTTTTATGCAAAGAAAGCATGAAACATACTCAGTAATCAGTGGCAAAATTTGTCATCACTTTAATGCAGCCAGGAGGCAATTGGAGACAGTTTAACAGATGTTTCCATATTTAAGCCAGAAAAAACAGAACAGATTAATTTCCCCACTTTCTCCTCAGAAGCAAATGCCAGAAAGTTCTGGGTTTGAAATTTCACTGTGTAACACAAGGAAAAAACAATGTTTTGATCCCGTCAGCAGCAAAAGTGATGTGTGCGCCCATGGTGATCTCAAGAACCAGAAGCCCGTCTGGAAGTTCAGACCGTCGCTTGGGCATAACAAGGTCGTAGTGAGGTCTTTTAGTGCCTGATCACACAACTTCGAGTACAAGTAATTTGGAAATATCGCTACTAATATGAAATAGTAATACCAAAGTAGATTATCTGTGACTAGAGCAGGAATATCTTAGCCTGGAGTTAAATTCATTTTTTTTTTCTGAACTGTGGACACTGTATCTTTTTTCCCTGTGTAACATGTTCTTCTGCCAGAAAGGGATGAAAGGTGTGCTCACTGGCTGCCTGTGCCATCCCACTGATCGCAGAGGGGTGTCCCAGGACACCCATCAATGATGAATACAGCCCAGAGGTCACAAGCTACCTCTCAAATTGCAGGACTCCTACACTTAATTCACGGCTCTAATTATACCATCAGCTGTCATTACTCCTGTTATTTAGATCTATCATCCTGACCCAGGCATGGGGGTAAGTTAGTGCCCTGGGTCTTGTGGAGGCAGAAAGGAGAGGAGGAAGGGTTGCTAGCATCTAGGGATCTTGCACCTGAGGTTGCAAAATGGGGCTGTTTGGAAACGGCTGGAGGGGAAACTGCTCTGGCAGCAGCCTGTGCCCTGCTTCAGACGGGAGGTTGTTTTACAAACCAGCTTCCTCCCTCTCTGCCTGTGTATGAGGCGTTGTTTGTCTGATTTTTTTTCTCACTCCATGTGGCTTGAAGCCTACTGAAAGTGGTTCTCCAAAGCAAAGAAGTCTGGTCTGACGATGATGAGTAAAGCAGCATCACACAACTCACTATGTAATTTCACGTATTCTCTTTTTATCTGTAGCCTCCCTTATGCATTGCTTTCCTGCAAGCTTTGGGAGAGCAAATAAGGAGAGCAAAGAGTTAAAGCTCCTACCTTCGCCAGCAGCTCATCGTGTGGGTTTGCTCTTTCCTGAGTACCCCAAACGTGAAAGCTTTGTAATAACCCCTTCCTCAACCTTGACTCAAATGCTGCCAGCTCAGTGATTCACCCTGGCCCCGTCACCTGCTTTCACTGGAACCGTGAGCTGAAACCCCAAACCCAGCCGAAAACAGCCCGCGTGGGGGGCAAGGAGAGCTGTTGTCCCCACCAGCCCACTCCTCCCCAGGCTCCCAGCCCCGAGTGGCAGCTGTAGGGTTATATTTATCACAGGTGTGCAGTTGGTATCTGACATTAAAAAGGAGGGGAAAAACAACAAAAGAAAAAAAAAAAAAAGTGGTGGCCTTCCTTTCCAGCAAGATTTCCCCTCTGTTTGCCATTTTGAAGGTTTTACAGTCATTAGACAGTCATCTTCGTGATTGCCTCACCCAAACTTTGCTGGAGCTTAAACACATCTTCTGTGTGACAACGATTTCAGCCCTGGCAGGATCTAAAAAAGGGTTTTAATCCTAGTTATTTTCTGTTCCGCTTAATTGCCTTACCCAACACTTACACTTCATATAAAGACAATCCATCTTTCCCTTACTTTCTTCTGAAATAATCATTATCCTGCTCTGCAGAAATTAAAAAAAAAAAAAAAAAAAAAGGAAAAAAAAAAAGAGGAAAAATTTGATAAAAATGATAGAGGTTAGGAGGAAACTTGACATTGAAAACAGACACCCAAATTATAGAAGTCTTTGAATAATCCAAAATATTTTTCATGAACTTCACAGAGTTCCTTTCTGGAGCTAATGGAGTTTTAATAAAGGATATTTCTCCCCTTCTCTTCTCCATGAAAATTCCCCTCCCCTCTCCCCTTCCACTGTGAAGTTTCCAAGAGTTATCCCAAAACCAATATTTAGATGATTGAAATGTTAGAGAATAATGTTACTGCATAACACAGGATGTCCAGAACTTTCCTCTGGGATGGAAATATTTTGTTTTCAGCATATTAAAGGAGAAGTAAACATTGTAGTGGGGAGAAAAAGGGAATGGATACTTTGAAAATTTATTTTACCTTTTTGCCATTTTCTTATAACTATGTTTCATTTGTCAGCTGACCACCACAGCAGGTACTATTTATGCAGTGTACAAAAGATACTGATATATTTTCCCTAGTTTTCAAGACAACCAAAACTACTTCTGGTTGCCTTTATTTGGCATTTGTGCAGTCTGTCAAACAGCAAAGTTAGACTTTATCCGTGGTGAATCAAACCTTTATCCACAGCGTAGTTTATCAGATCTGTCTTTTTCTTTTCAAATTCAGTCTTCTAAAGACTCCCAATCAGAAAATTATTAGCTAAAACATTCCTAGAATTGCACAGAATTGCTGTCCGTTCAGGGATAACAGCACTACCACAGCAACAGCACTTCTTCGTGCAAGATTGAGATGGTCTGGGGGCAGCTCCTTGCTCTTCCCCAGACTTTCTGTTTGACTGTGGGCAAGCCCCACCATTTCACCAGACAGCAGTTTATCATCTTCAAAATGGGGTTGACAGAAGGTATTAATTCTCTGTCTTACAAGCAGGCGGTGTGAAAAAATTCACAAAGAAATGTTCTGGGAACGTCTTCTCCAAAGAGGCTGTGGTTTTGCTGGAGATTCCCAAGACATCTCCCCACTGGCTCACATCAACAGCCACTCAGCCACACAACACAGACCACACTACAGAACTTCTGCAAAGCTCCTTCAGGTGTATCAAAATTATAGAGCAGACACAGTGGTGAATCATGTAATAAGAAGAGGGTTAAAAACAGACACACTGTCTTTTAGACACTGAATCTATGACATTAATGTGGTAAGAGCAATAGAAAACCTGTTATTAACCAGTTCTGTTTTCAGAATCAACCTGCTTCTTACATCCATTAAAAATCTTGTGGTGTGGTAAATAGATCTCGACAGGGGTGGGGTTTTTTTGATGGGCTTTGGTTCAAATATGGCTATTCACAATTCACACTTCCAACTGCATCAGTGTCTTTAGCAAAGGAGATTTTTATTTTTTTCCCCACATATAAAAAAAAAATCTCAGTGGAAATTCATAGACCTCGCAACCACTTTGCTGACCTAGTCAGCTGGCCACCGTTTTTCATGCAAAGTGTTTCACGTGAACAGCTCTTGTTTTATGCCTTGTAACATTTTCATGTGACTCATGACAAGTGATTCATATTTCTTTGGTATTCACCAAAGATCATATTTAGAAATCGGATTCTTAGAAATTCTTAATTCCCTTGTGTAGGAGGGACTGTGGGTGCTCTACTCAGGTTCATTATGATAATGCGATCTCAGACAGTGTCACATAAACCAGTTTACAGTAATAAATAATAATAATGGTGAATTCATTAGTCTTGAACTTCTGATTTGAAAAATGTAGACAAGAGCCAAGAAAATCCTATCTGAGAGTATTTTTGCACTTTCAAAAGTAGTTGCTGTTACATTTAAAATGTGTGAATGAAATAAATCAATAAACAAGTAACAAAAAAATTTGAGTTGTAGGCTGGGATATGGGGTCCAGACTTCAGTCTTTGTCTTGCTAATGGACTTCCAGTGTGACTTTAGGCAAATTACTGAATCCTTGTAATTCTATTTTCTCCTATTAAATGTACTACTTGTTAATGGTTTTTGTCCATTTTGATCCTGTGTTCTCCAAGTGAAAGAAGGAAGATTAACTATTGAGCCTACACAGTTTTAGCAAAGACAGTAAAGTGATGAAAAAGCAGGGCTAGAGGATGCTTATGATCTCAGATAGGAATGCTCAATACTTCTCTTATGCATCTGAGATTCATATAATGATGAAAAAATTCTTCCAGAGCTTTTCTGGTAAGAGAAATTTTTTTTGTAATTGCATGTACTTTGAACTTGAAACATGACGTGACCTAATTTTAGGTGCCTGCATGCTCTGCCCAGTCAAAAATACAAAAAACATTCCTAATTCAACCATCTTCAGGCTCTTTCACTCACAAAAACTGATGAAGACAGAACTGGGAGGGGAAAAAAGTGTGTACATTAGTGTGTACATTGAAATAAAAGAAAAAGAATAAAAAAAAAAAGAAAGAGAAGTGAGTGTGTTTTTCAACTCTTTATAAAAATTCAGATTTCAGATGAAAGGTTGGCTATTTCCCCCTCTGTTGATACACTCATCCTGTGCTAAATCCCAAAAAAATGCTAATATGTAGAGCAGGGATGATGGGATATTGAACTAGAAGAAGGGAATTTTAGACTTCGATCACTGCTTACAGATATTTACATTTTACTTTAAAATGTCACTTGGTAAAGCAACTAAAACTCTTCAAAACACTTGGCACTTCAAAACACCAAAGTTCTCTGTTGGATCTGATCTATTGATGTGTCAAACCCTTGCAGTCAATCACCCTTGAATTCACGACAGCTTTGCTAACACAAGTGTGTCTTTGCTGCTTGGAAAGCTCTTTGCAACAGAAGAAAAGACGGAGAGTTCAATATTACAGTAATGTTCATGGCACTGGTATTGGTTTGCAATTTACTGTAATTGCAACCAAAAAGATGATTGTAAAGTTTAGGAAATTTGCCAGAATGACCATATAAATCAACTTTTTGAGGGATGCATCTGTTATAGTAATGTCCTGCCCTACTGTGTCCAGCAGCCCCCTCCAAACTCTTACACTAAAACCTGACAAGGAAGACTTTTCTGAAGTCCTTATTAGGTGCCTTTCGTCTTTGCTCAAGTCTTAATTTCTGTTTCTCAGTGAAAACTGGGACCAGAAAAAAAGTGATTTGGTGAGAATATGCTGTCAATGTTCATAGAGAGCTTTGTTGTTGGTTTGTTTTTTTGTTTGGTTTTTTTTTTTTTTTTAATTTGTATTTTTTCTGAGCTGTTCACCAAGTTGTACATTTGAGTCAGTGTGTTTGGCTTATGTGCAGCTCTTGAGATTCTCAAAGGCGTCTAGGATCTGCTGTTGTCTTGCTTTTGCTGGACACGCATGACTCGTTTTGTGTGTTCACAAATACAGTAGTAAATATACAAGAGTCTTGTTTTTTACAGGACTCAATGAACAGAATGAGAGGGGATTGTCCCCTGGCTTTACTGAGCTTTGGGGCAAGCATTAAGGGAAAAAACCCCACCCACCACACAAGTCTGTCTATTTTCACTTTCCTCTTTTCATATGCATGTTTTAGTTAAAAAGTATTTAACATGATGTTATTAACCTTTATGTCCACATGTCATTCTTAAGAAATTTTTCACATTCACCGATTAACTCAGAAGCATTTGTTTAGAGTCAGTAGAAAGTTCATCCTCCCAAATAGTTGTCAAGTGACAAATGCATTAAAGGTTAAGATAATGTCCATGGCTCTTTTAGGTAAATACTATCAGACTGAAATCTTCTTTTAAGGAGGAGATAACCAAACTCACTCAAGAAATAACAGCAAACAAAACGAGACAAAGTAAACTCACATTAAAAGAAATTAGTACCTAACAAAACAGGGTAACAGCTTAACAAGCTACTGGTGCAGCACAAATCTCCCCTAAGTACCAGGAAATAAGCCATTGAAACCTGGTCACTAAAGTGAAGTCCCCACTTGTAAAACTTCAGATAGCTACAAACTCCTTTGATTCGATGCAAATCAGAGGTGATTTTTTTCCTTTTCCTTTTTTTTTTTTTTTTTTTTTTTTTAAGGTGTTATTTGCTTCTAATGTAGCTAAGCAGTAGATGAGCTGAGAAAGACCAGGGATGAGAAAACACAGGGTAGGGTACCCTCCCCATGCTTATATCTTCATCGAGGATGGGCAAATTTAAAAACAACAATGGCAACAATGTTTGCATTTCTGTTGATTTTCTGCTTTCATCTTCATACACAGGGTGATGCTTAGTGTGATATCTTGTTAACCACTCTAAAGTCTTTCTGCTTTGTAATCTTTACTTCAGAGATACCTGGTATTTCCAACTTTAAATAGGGTATTATACCCACACATGGAGAGGTAATAATAAAACTTCTGTTATGACTCAGTATAACGTTGGATTCCTTTTCAAATTACATCTTCCCTGGCATATGCAACCCAGTGCTTACTGTCTGGTCCGCTTTCTCCCTCTGTACATGATCTATGGACAATGCAAAACTGTTTCAAGTCTCAGTAAGAGGCTTAAGTCTGTAGCTCAGACTATAGGCTCCCAGGGACTTTAAGCTCTGAATGGGCTATTGGATCAGTCTGACCTTCTATACAAAGCAGGCCCTTACAGTTCATTCAGCTACCTCTGCAAGAAGTGTTCGCAGTTCGTTTGACTGAAGCAGGACTTTCACCTTATGAAACATATCTCTCAGAATGTACATTAAAAAGAAAAAAAAAAAATACATCCACCACTTTCTGTGGTAGCATATGTCAATGTTCAGTCAGCCTTGCCTAAAAGTAACCATCTAATTCATACCTGTCAAATTATTTATTGCCAGTTTGTTGCTCCAAACGTTCTAGACTGATCTGGAGATGTTTAAAAGACTCACCACTGCACACCACCCTAGGCAACTGATATGTTTCCAAAGCTTCTTCCATATTGACTTAATATTTTCTCCACTTTCCCTCAGTCATAATGAGTCTTTTAAACTATAGGATTTCAGAATGCCTAGTCTTGAGCTGCATCTTGCTACTCACACACTTTTGGGCCTTGATGAGTTTCTATGAATGTGAAATGACTATGTAGATTTATACTGAAGCAGCACAACAGACAACATAAAGCCAGTAGGGAGCTGTAGAAGCACTGCACTGTAAAATAAATAATTTGGGTGGCCAAGTTACTTAAATGACAGTGAGAGGTTACTTCATGCTTTCCCTGTGTATGCAGGACATACTGATGCAGTTGATGCCAGGTTCAAAAATAAACACATTGAGCTACCAACCCCATCTTGGTTAGAAAGATGCAATCCAATGAGCAGCAAACCTGGCACAGTCCCACTGTGCAAATACGGAAAAAGTTATCAAAAGTCCACATTTTCACAGGTTTGAAGCCCCATTTCCTTTACTAGTGAACACTTACACGGTTTTGGGGCATCATGATCCCATTAGGATGATCCTTTGTGGTAAGTCTCAGCAATACACCTTAATGGTGTAAAATGTCCATTCTTGATGTTTCTGTAAATACAGAGATTTGTGCCTGCTAAACCAAGAAGATAACAGTACCAAAATATAAGTAGACAAGGGCAATTCACTAGCCTGCTATGTGGTGGATTTATTTTTCATTACTTGATTCTATGATTCTACGATAACGTTAGAAGAAATGATCCTGAGGAAGGAAAAAGCAGTGCTATGCGTAACACAGGCTGGGTGGCATTTACTTCAACTCTCTTTATTTTTGGTCTTTCCTGAGCTCTTAAAATCAGTTTAATAGGGGAAGTAGTCAGAGATTTCTGAGGAAGAAATTAATGTTCAGTATGTTAATGGAATTGACCGTTGTTTCTGCAAACCCTTTGCTTTCCTTAAAAGCAGAGCTGGAATTCTTTTGCGGGGAAGGCCAGTAACCAGGAGCCAGCTCTAGCTGAGTCCCTGAGGATCTCAACTCTGAAATTATGTCACCACTTAGTGGAATAATGAACACTGATGGCTTGAAATGAATCCTGGTCCCAACAGATTGAACTTTTTAGCCTGTCCTGTATCAGCCATCTCTTCATTTTTACGTATAGAGTTTCAGTAAAGTAGAGGGCAAGGCCAAGTTCAGAATGGCACCCTGAGAAGGGCTTGGCATTAGTAATATCAATTTTACTTATTTGTCTGAGGGGCTTTTTTTGCTGTTGTTTATCCAGCTGGACTTTAACCCCTTTGGCCAGTCCTGAAACCAATTTTTAAAAAAATAATCAGAATAAAGCTAGATTTGCTGGTTGCACGTAGTATACATGCAATACAAGTTATTAATTTCCAAGATCATTGTGAAACTTCTGTTTATTACCTATCTCTAATAATGGATTTAATTATATTTATCTTGCAGCTTTGCCCAGTGTTAATTTCTGATAGTGGTCTGATAAGGGAAATTGCTGCATGGCAGAGGACTGGCATTTTCAGTGTGGTAAAGGTGGAACTAGTTTACTCTCTGACTCATGGTTTTGACAACTCTTCTCCACCCTCCCTTTTTCATGTCAGTGGAGCAAACACCGTCCACTGAAAATCACTGGTGTGTGGCTAAGTGTGTGGCTGTATTGCCCTCTAGTGCTGACCCTCAGAGGAAAAGTGCTAACTTTACTACCATTAAAGACAAATCCAATCTTTCCAGCAGATATGGGTCCTCAGGACCACTACTGAGAGACAGCATGACTTTCTCTCAGGACATGCTGTATGCACTGTAGAATAAGAAGTTCTAGTGTAAGAAATCCCAGCAGCCAGTGAAGAAACATCTAAGGTCTGCTTAAAAGAGCCTTGAGTGTTCTGTTGCACAAATGGGAAGGATTTTTTTTTCGTTTATCAACTGTTTCTTTTTTTTTTAAGAGAAAAGATTAACATTTGAAAACACCATAGCTTACAGATGTGGGCCTTAGAGGGAATGATTTCTTTAGCAAGGATGGGACTCTTCATCAAAGTGTGGATCATCCTTCAGTACTCCTGCGCTCCGGGGTGCAGAGGTAAGAAAATTGCATTGGATAGGGAGGACCAAAGGTCAAATAATTTTTCTTTCTGATACAGTACAGGAACTTTCACCTCCCCCATCCTAACCACAATGTCCTAAACACAGGGTTACTGGTTATTTTAAGAGTAAAGCGAACAGTGTGGGGATATCTCTCATTTTGACCACAAGTTCAATTTTTCCTTTCTTTCTCTTTCAGTTTTATTTTTGTCTTTCATCGGGTTTTTCATTTTTCTCCCCTTTAAATTCTATTCAGTTATCTAAGGAGAACCATGACCTGTGTTAAGGTAAAGTACAGTCTTATAGGCTTACAATTCTGGCTGTGGTCTCTTAGGAGTCATAATATTGTTGTTATACATCTGTCACTGTTCAAAATAACTACTACATAAGAAAGATAGTTGTTTCTGGAGTGCAACAACAACAAAAAAAAGATGTTGTGGTGCTCAGCTGTGGTGAGAGATGCTTTGGCTCGATGGAGTCAGAAGGCAGAAGAAGAGATGGCTTTGAGAGTCCTGTTCTGCTGGGACAATCACAGAGGATAAGTCCGAGGCCACCATTTCATGCCCTGTTCTGGCTGCACATCTCTTTTCATGGCCTGAGAAGCATCTCTGACCTGAATGTTTGAGTTATCCATGTGTCTGAGTAGCTGCAAAACTGGTGGGTCTAAGTCTCATCATAGCACAAGGGACACACTGCCCTGTCTCCTACACCACCAGTGTGAGTCAGTCCCATCAGCTTTCACTGACTGAAGATGTTTGCATATAAATGGTATAAACTTTCTATGCTGAGAGGCATGTATCCTTGTGCACCACTTCTTTAAAATGCATCATTTGAGCAATAGTAGTGCTTCTTCCTAAGCTGCAGAACCATAGGGAGCATGCTAGGGAGCATTTTAAGGTATAGCATTTCCCATAAACCTCTCTCCTCCCCATCTCCTCAAATCATATGAGTGAAAGTTTTCATTTATAGAATTACAGTATTATCAGGACAGATGCAACCAAATCTGATGAAATGGCTTCACAGCTGAGTGCTGAGTGGCCATGACTGTGTCATTTACAACTCTGGTCAGCCATTGTCTCCCATCCTGGTAAGTGTTTGGCTGATTAGCTAAAGAGTTGATCAGTTTTTCCCAAATGTAACTAGAAATTCCATGTGCCCACTTATTTGAGAGTTTAGTGAGAGCTGTCTCAAAGGCTGAAATACTATTCCTGAAAACTAAATCCCAAAATTGATTTAGCATAAATCATTATTCTCTAACGTTGTTCTCTTTTTTTTTTTTTT
>VXBJ01003005.1:531412-549632 GCA_013400055.1 Nycticryphes semicollaris
TTTCCCTTTTTGGCCAAAAAAACACTTGAGAAAAAGATGATATATTAAAGATGAAAGAATACTACTAATACTGCTACTGCCACTGCTACTACTAAAAATAACAATAATGAAATCTATTCAATATACAAAAAATATCCTGTAAAAAAAAAAAGCAAAGAAAAGCTAAATTTTCCAGAGAAAACAAAATCTTTGCTAAAAACTGGGTTTTTTTTTTCTTCCTAAATTCCCTTTATTCATCCAGAAACAATAGCATTCAACAGCCTCTACTAGCACCACCGTTACATACTTTTTTTAAAATGGCAGCCATTCATTTGATGTAATTATCACTTTTGTTTGAAGACACTTTGCTGAAGATTCACAGAGTAAACACCATGAGGGTACCTCACAGCACAACAACGGAAGCCTCGTCAGAGGCTTGGCTGTGTGATATAAGGCAGAAGTGTAGGAAAAAAGCTGTTTTCTAATGTTATCTGAAAGGCTATCAGGGGAAAAGTTCTTAAAGAAGTTACCAGTGAACATGTCTGCACAGGACATACTAACTTACTGAACAAGTTAATAAAGTGTGGAATAGTATTTTAGCAGTTTGCTTATTATTAGCAAGGGACCATACCCCACATGAAACATGACTCAGCCAGCTGCAAATAAACCCCTCTTCGTCCTCTGAGGTTTCTCTCTTTGATGCTCGACTTATTCAAGATACTTCCCACTGCCTGCCTCCAATTTTGCTTTTGTGGTAAATTGTTTAGACATGATTTAAAAACACATTATGGGCTATAGAATGAGATAAGATGTAAATCAAGCTCACCCAGTCATTCAATCCAAAAATAATATGCTGGCATGGTGGGATTTTAGAACCTTTGTAGGATCCCAAGTGAGAAGTCTTGAAACAAAATCAAAGTTATTGTTGTTGTTATTATTATACTACGCTGAAGAGCAGAGGATCCTTCCCTATCTGCAATGGGCATCTTGTGTCAGGTTTCCCACACTTTGGAAACCAAAGCAAACTCTTTGATTAGAAAGAATAATACACTGTGGCATATGTGGTGTGGTCTACTGCTGCCTTCTTTTACTGCATCCATGTTAATATGAATGATGGGCAGGTTGATGGGTTAGGTGAAATTTGAAGAAAACTAAAACTACAATGGAATTCCTTTGGAACTTCCTTACCTTAAATAAAAATGTCATGTCCTGAAATTACTGCATTCTTTACATAGGCTGTAAGTTTGGAGTTTATAATAATAATAGCCTGGTAGAAAAACAAGATGAAAGGAAGGCTAAATCCCCATTAGTGGATAGCATCAAAGCTAAACTCCTCATCAGAAGTAAAGTTGAGTTATGGATAAATATGATTTAAATGATCCACAACGGCAGATACAGTAAATATTGTATTTGATATGTACCATATCAACTATGATATAAAATACCCATAGCCTAAAAAGTGGTAAGGACTGGAAATTCTTTCCTTCTAACTAATAACACTTTTTATTTCTCTGTTGACAAAGTCATGACACATGGGAAGAATTTCCTGTGAAAATAAATAAACTATTAAGTGTCTGTTCTGCTTAGTACAGTGGACAGATGAGAAACTCATAATATGGGGAATGGATAAAAAGAGGAAAGGTCATGTCAGAAATTCAGTCATTTGCCCTCTTTCTTCTGCTTCACTAATGATCAAATATTTCAGTGTGGAAATGGGATTATGTCTTAAATTCTGTATTTCTCTTACTGTTGCTTACACTAAAATTGTAGGAGTTAAACTAATGCAAAGCCAGAATGAGTCCAAAAGTCAATTATGTCTTAGGAGAAGTTCTTGAAGACACACGGCTGCTTTGATCTTTACATGATGATCTTTACAGTTGGAGGCCCATGACAACCAGACGTGGGTTTGGTGGTCATTCTCTAGCACAAACTAGCTTAACATTTCTATAGTATTTTGTTAAATCAAAGAAACAAAATGTTCACATGATCCACAGTTTTGGTATCCTTTAGATATACTGGCCCTTGAGCACCTGGAGAGGGAAGAAATTATACCATACAACAATCCCTTGTATAGCATGAAAGAATGGCTGAAGAGATGCCTTCTGGTACCCTATGGTGCTTATAGTGGTGGAGGATTTGCAAGGTATATGATGTGGAACACGGGTATGGCACATGCTGAAGTCATCTGAGGAAGGGATCAACACAACCAATGCCAAATAATTATTGACCTAGATAGAACAGGATTCCCCCACCGACTGAAAATGGGAAAAAAAGACAACTGTGGACCCATACCCACAAAATGTACAGAACTGGGGAGGAATCCAGCTACATTGCTAATCTTCACATTAAACCTGAAAGTTGCAGATATCTATTCCTAACTGAATGAAACTGCACCATGGCAAAATACTTGATTACGCTGGAAATCGTTTAACCTCTGTCCTGCTCTGCCCAGCTGAGACTAACTTCTGCTGCCAGTGATCATGTTAAAGAGGTCACCTGTTCTGGCTGAGAGCAGAAACTAAACAGTCCTAACCCATGTGTTTTGTTATTTGATGACTCAGGCCCTAAATGGTGAATAGCAGAAGTTGAATGTGATTCAACCCAAACAAAAGTTGAACTCTTTCCCAACGTTGCATTATTGTCAGACATTCCTGAATAAGTGGTACAACCTTATGCAAAATCCAAACAAACCTACCATGTGAAAATGGCATTTAAGCCTGAATAAAGTGTTAAAATAAACGTATTAGGCAGCAAGGATATGTTTTGTAAACACATCAGGATTTGTGAACAGATTGTCATATTACGTTAAAACCATTTAAAACCCCATTTGTGACTACAGCCATTTCAGAACATCATTTTCTAAGTGGCTAAAGAGACATATGTGTTTAGTCTGAGAGAGCAGGCGTACGCGGGGAGTGCTGGTCCACGTTACTCAGTGTTCTACCCTCTGTACTCCATGTCATCCCATCAGTGCTGCTAGCACGCAGACAGCACCCTTGAGCTGACATTGCCAGGCTGCCAGGCCTTCACTGTCAGAGTTGCCTTGCTGAGCACAAATGACCTCTCCTACATATAATTTTCAACAGGCTTCAAAATCAATGGTCATGTTAAAATAGTACCCTGATTACCAGAAACAACAGCTGGAATTCTGGCTCAGCTAAGCAGTTAGGCATCTACATCTTTGGCCCATTTCTGCTCAGCAAAGCAACACTTTATCTCATTTATTGATCATAGATCACTGTTGAATTATGATCTAAGACCAGAGAACGTCCCAAATTTGCAGTTTTCTTTCTTGTATATGCTTCTATTAGGATTTTTTCAGCTCTTGCAATTCATCCCAAATCTTTTTAAAGTCAATCCTTCAGGCTACCTCTGCAAAAATTGATGAGAAAGGAGCATCCTCAGGGACCTTAAAGATCTTTGAGGGGATGGTGCTCCCTTCATTGACTACCCAGCAGGCCAAAACATGCAACAGGACTGTGACTTTTCAACGCTGAAATTGGAAGAAATTAATTGCACCTGCATGTTTAAATGGTAAAAAAAAAAAAAAAGGTAAAAAAAAATAATTAAAAAAGTCCTGCTACAGAGAGCAAGATGGTCAAATGGCACATATTGGAGTAGGAAGACTGACTTCCGTGAAGCTTCTTTTTGGTGGTGTCTGCCCCCAACATTGTCAATAGTTGAGGATCTGGCCCTGGATTTTCTTACTGAAAAAACCCAAAAGCATTAATATTAAAAGATTCATTCACCGCGAGCTTGCTTCTTCCAGGTTAACTCTTGTCACAAAACAGTGTTGTGAATTTCATGCACTCAAATTCAGGAGGTTGGCTTAAAAAAATTAAATTGCAAAACAAATGAATGACAGGATCATGCTTATGTTTGAAGCCTGTTTTATATATTTAAATTATTTCCCCTCCCCTGAAAGACAGGAAAAAAAAAAAAAAAGAAAGAAGAAATAGAAAAGCTAAGAAGAAGAAGCTACAACAACCTTATAATAAATTTATTCCAAGAGCTGGGGATTTGTATAAAACAAGGATCACTCCAGTTCTGAAGCTGAATTTGCAAATGCAGGTGTGTATCACCACTCAGAGCTTAGCAACACTGGTCTCCCAGAAATGGGCCCAGAAGCAGCTCCTGGCAAATCACTGCGTGCCACTAGTTGCAAACTGTTGAAGGCTTTGTTATCAGCATCGACGTGAGATCTGCGCTAATTATTTTACTCCCTTCCCAGCCTGGTGTTTCCAAGTTTGCTCACTGGCCCCAGTCATTGACTTTTCACAACAGAATTTTGGTCTAGCTGAAGTTAATTAATTTAAATTTGGCTCTGGCTCCTGTTCATCTCTCATTAAGCCATCCCTCTCCTCTGCCTCAGCAAAACCCTATTACCTCATCTGTTGGACTTATCTTCATGGGGCAGTGTCCAGCCTGGTCTCAGGTGTTAACCCTTCCCCAACCCCTGCGTCACCTCTGTCATGATTTGCAAAAAGGGACTATTTGAAACTTAGATTTTGATGAATTTTCCTTTGCATACGGCAATGCTGGGAAAATACACAAAAAAGCTTGTATTTTTGATTACAGCACCTGCAGGAGGCATAGAAGTCTTAAGGCAGTCATGACGATTTATAGCTGCAGGGAAGCTGCCTCTAAAGGACTTATTTTACATTTAGAGTAAGACTTCTTTATCCTAATGTAACACTGCTGAGGTACCCCAAAGTGGAGACACATCCTTGCACCCACTGAGGTCTCTTCCAGGGTGAGTGGGCTGCTGAATTAAGAAATCAGGCCTCAGGTACCTTCTAAGCTGTAGGTACAAAATAAAAGCTGTTCAGCTAGTACATCCCCCTCCAGCTCTTTTTACACCTCCTGTTTCCGGAACTGACTCTGCTTTAAATTCCTACAATGTGCTTTCAGAGATGTCTCTAAAACTCAGACACTCCTGTTTGGAATATTAACTGTAAATAGCCTTCCAAGATAAGCTTTGTATAGCGATGTGGAAAATTTCCTTTGACTCTTCCTTGACGATGCAGCACAATGTGCCCTTACTCTAAAGTTCTCCCGTTCATGTATGCTGCAGATATGTCTAATGAAATGTCTTTCAACTCCATAGACACTTGCTCTATGCGTCCCCGTTAAACCGCCCTGCCTTGCCACAGCAGACACATCTGCTGGCACAATAGGACAATCCAAATGAGGTGATGTTGTGTTTCTCAGCTGCCACTGTCTGGGGGGACATACAATGAGATACAGACGAGAACTCAATTAAAATTGCCATTTTAATTCAGATGATTTAAGAAATTTCCTTCTACTCCTAAAGATGGATAAAGAGGTTTCCTATCTTTACATTTCAACCCACTTGCTGATAAATTCAAGGCACTTCTTGTCTGCAGATACAGCTAACTGCAGAAGCTGCCATGCCATCAGAAATGACTTGAGAGAGACAGCCAGGGATTCAAGCTGCTTCTTAGCACCACTAAATAGGTTGATGCCTATAATTCCTAAAACCATAACAGCTCACTAGTAATTTCTGTCATTTCAACAATATAGTTTTAGAAGAGATTTAAAAATGTATCACCACTATTTCATCAAATGCCACATTTCACCTTCTGTAGCCACTATTTTGTATCCTTCTTTGCTATTAAATTGACTTCAGTTCTTCAAATGACACATCTGTTTAAGCCTTATCTGTTCAAAGAAAGCTAATAAGCATAGCTAGGTTTAAAAGGATTAACTTGGATGGGAATTCTAAAAGTTTTGAAACATTCTTGATAGTATTGGCTATTAAAATGGGGGGAAATGAAAAAAAAAATGCATTTACCTTCTTAAAAAACTCTCTCAAACTTACAACGATGTGAGATTAATTCCCTAGCAGGTCAAATGGATGAGGCTGACATTTCTGGGCTTAAGGAAGCACCTGATATCTATCTAATGCTTCCCTGAGTACTTTTAAGATCAGTACTGGAAAAGAGAAAAAGTTGTATTTTTTATTTTGAGTGGTAAAATTCAAAATAATATCTATCTATATGCGAATGCTTTCCTCAGTTATATACAGATGTATGAGTTGCTGCAAAAAAAAACAAATAAAAAAGCTATGAAGTAAAATGCAGATGTTCAATTCCCTTGATTAAAAAAAAAAAAACCACCCAAAAAACCAACAAAAAAGTTCTTTTCCTGTTTTCATCCTACAAAACTCTGTTCTTATGCTCCATAGTGTATACCTTGCTGTATCTCCAGCATACCTTCAGTGAGCATATATGTGAAGTTTAAACACTAAGAATTAATCTGAAATAGAGTCTCCTTCTCTGGAGACATTCAAAACCCACCGGGCGCGTTCCTGTGTGACCTGATCTAGGTGTTCCCGCTCTGGCAGGGGGATTGGACTAGATGATCTTTCAAGATCCCTTCCAATCCCTGATATTCTGTGATTCTGTGACATTCAGAACTATTTTAGATGCAGAAGTTAGATAAATTCTCATCAATGGCAGATAAGCAGCATGAGCTGTATGCTGGGCCCTGGATGGGATCCTCACCTCTCTTTCCAGTGGATCCAATGATAATGATGTGAAACTGGGGAGCAGACTTGCACTGGGAGATCCCTCTATGCATGCATGCATGCATGGACAAATGATGGATGAACTGTTTATAACTGTGTATTAAATTCACATTCCTTTGAGGGGACAAAGCTGCAAAATTTAGACTCAAGGTGGGATCCTTCAGAAGATCAGCAAGGAGACAGTGGGAAATTGCCCCAGATCCTGCAACACTGAACCTGAACATATTGGACTAAATAAGAAATAGCTGGCATGTGAGAAACAGTAAATATTGCTAAATTTACTTGCTGTCTGCCACCAGCAACAGATCAGCACAAGAATAAAAACCTAATTTATTTTCTTAAATGAGAATTGAAAGCAAAAAGCTATTGCCACCATTTCTCCAGAAAAGACTGACTCTGACTCTCTGTATAAGGATTTTAGATGCAATTACAACTGAAGAGAGAGAAGCCAAGCAAGGCAGACACACTTGCTAATACTGTATCTGTCAGTCACAAAGATGAGCTGCTCACCTCTAGCTTTAACCAAATGAACACATCAGTGACTTATGCATAACTTTGGGACTTTAATTCATAGCTTGACAAACCATAAACAAGAAACCAAGGTACAGATTTCGTATTTTTTTCAATAAGTGCTTCAAAGGCAGCTGGAGTCAGTGAATAGCCCAAGTGATGCAGTAGATGTGTTTGCAGGGGTAGAATATTACAAATCCTCTGATACTCTGGTTTTTCCTACCACACAGAGGTAGGCCAGGAGGTAAGGTACAGAAATGCATAAAGACAAAACATGGCTTTTGTAGGTCCATCCCAGAGACAACCTAGAAACCTCTTCATTTGTTTTGCTGTGGTAAAACTGTATAGAAAGTGAATCCAGAAGAGAAACTTTTATCAGCTTTGGATCTGAACCAAAAGCCTGACCTCACAGGTTGGCTTGGACCCAAAGATTCACGTCAGTATCTACTTTCATAAGAAAGACAGAGTGGGAGGCTGAGATCCTGCTCTGGGTCCTTATTCATGGTGTAGGCTCTGGGGAGAGATATGAATCCAGTGAACATCTAATCAAGAATCTTTGGAAATCTTGTTTGCTTTCCTTTCTTATTTCTGCCTTTTTTAAACTCTGAAAGATCCGGACCGTGGCACTGTAATCTGACTATTGACTTCAGCGGATTTATCGTGATTTGTGCTAGGTTAAAAGAGCTGGATTCTTATTTAAACCAAGCTAAATATTGTTTTCAAATAAAGATCATTTAAACAGATATTGGTTTTGGATTTGCAGCCTTTTGAAGTAAGCTGTGAAACTCCATGTGAACAGCACAAAAACGAGCCTTCCCATAAAAGTCTGGATCCAGTTCTATGTCGAAATTCTAATCCATTTCCCTTCAAAACTCATCATTGTTCAGCTCCAAATATATTGCATCACTTTAATTACTAATGGAAAATGATCATTTCACCCAGTTAATCTAGTTTGTCTTTGAAAGTATAATAAAGTACTATCTAATAATAAACTATGTGCTTATCATCTGACCAAGCTTCCAGCTAAAGTACTGTTTACTGATCTAATGATCTGGCTTTGCTTTAAACAATAACATCTAAATATAAACACTGATTCTTCTACTTGATCTCCTACACATTTGATTTTATGTAGGTAATTAGTGAAGTTGGTAAGGATGGCCTTTCAAATATTTAAATAAAATATAGTTGGAGAAGCATGTGGGAGAATAAGAATTCAGCCCTGTAGCTGAGGCATGTTGGGCAATAATTTTAGTCAGTGTAATGTGTCATAGCTGCCTGTTCATGAGGCAGGTGTCTTAGTTGGATAGGGTCACCTTGAGCTCATGTCAGAAGATTGGGCTGAAACCTGCAGATCATAAAACCACCAGTACCCAGCTGGCCAATCCTCATGCAGTGAATAGGCTAACTCGTTGAAGAAAGTAGCTACATCAAAGCATTACGTGAACAGATGCATTAAAAGAATGTGAAAAAAAGGCCAAAATGGCTCTCTTTTTCCCCATGAAGAGTCCAAGAGATTGAATCTTGGCCATGTTGAAATTTCTGGTAAACATTCAGTATCTTTGCTAAAACTAAGGCCATTTCTACTGACAGTTCATCATGGCAGTAATCTACAAATTGCAATTACATCTCTTCTATGGCCCTCCTTCTGTGCAATAGAAGTTGAACAATTATAAAGAAAATTATTTGGCAGCAAAATACCACCAATACATCTGAGAAACTGTATGAAGGAAGTCCTAGTGGTGATGCTGCCTGGTCAGACTCTGTCTCGCAGAACAAGAGGTGTGGTAATATCAGGATGGACTCCCTGAGACCCCATGATTATAAAAAATATCCTGAGATCCCATCTTTATTTCCTGCTTCCAAACCTACTTTCACAAAAGGAGGTTTGATTTCAAAAATGTTCGTGTACTCATGTTAAAAACTCATGCAAAGCTCCACAAGAATGAGGTACCAGGGACAAAGTCTGGTTCCAATACTTGAGGAAAAGTGATTTGGTTCCATAAGTAAGTCTCTGAATGAAAAACTAAGATTTCTAGCAATAATAGTTAGGAAACTATGAAATTTATGCATTTGAGGGAACCTGCCTCTCTTTTGCAGCAGATGGGCAAAGTGCAAGACTTTGACAACAACCTCAGAGCTACCCATGGTGGGGCAGAACTTAGCAGAATTCTCTGTGTGTAAAGATGTATCCTATATTCCCACAAATATGTGTCTCTGTAAGACTGCCACTGAAAACAGCATTGACAGTACATTTTAGGTGTCTCTGGAACAACATATTAGGGAAAAAAAAGCAAGCCATAGTTCTCCATGGCTTGAGGGTCACCCAGAATCTGTTCCCACAGTTCTATTTAGCTAATGAAGTCATACAAACCCTGCACAAAGTGGCACCGGTGACCCCTGTGTCTCTCGATGCCAAACTTTAAAGGTAACATGATAACAGTTTTGGACGTAGAAACAAAGAAAGTCTATGTGCAACCACATAAGCAGCGGAATGACAAACAAAGATGCTATAGAATGGAAATAGATAATTTCAGGCAGGGAGAATGTAAAGTAATCGCTCCTGCCAGTTCCATTGCTCATTGCCATGCAGGCTTGCCTTTCTTTTCTCCTTCTCTGCTTTTCCACCTTTTATACCCAATAAAGAAATTTGTTTTGTAACATGGAGCAAAACCACATAAACAAAGTTACTAATTCCCCCCAATTTTCACATACAATCAAACATACAAGTATCCTACTTGGGTCTGTGAGACATACTGTCCTCCAGCTTTCGAAGCCTTGACATAAAGTATTCTGACAATATCTCATTAAACATTTACTTTCTCTCTTTATTTGTGTGACAAATGCATGTCTTTCTATTTCTTTCCTTTTCTCATTCTTTTTATCTTCCTTCCACTCTTTTTTCCCTTTCTTACTTGCTCACTCTCTTGCTCCCTCTTCCTTTGTGTGAACTTTGAAAATAAGTATGAAAAAAAAAATAATCAAAAGTTCTCATGTATTTATAAGCAATTTACTTTCAGGTTGAAAATGTGTAAAATCTTCAACTGCAAAAATGACTGTAGAATAAATTTTGAATGTAAAGGAGAAGGTCAGTTTCCTTGAATTCAGAATAACTATTAGGTTTCTCAAGTATGTCAGAAAGATACAAACTGCAGCACCAGTTTCATGAGTTTACATTTTTAACTGTATAATTAACAAATGAAAATACACTAAAATCCCAAATATGATAATTCTATTGATTTTACTTTAACATAAGCAGTTTTGCAAAATAATATAAGGTAAAAAGAATAAAAATGTTCCCCTGCATATTTTTTGGAAATCACAGCACCTTATGCTTTCAGGTCACGAGTGTATATTAAAATCTACTTTTTCCATGAAAGCTGTCTTTTTTTTTTTTTTTAAAGGCCTCGATTTTTAGAGCTCCTGTTCTTAGTAAGGAATTGTTGTGATTCCCATTCTACAGCTGTAGGCCTGAGACATGGAAACACCCATACAGTACCTCTCTAGCTCTGAACTACCCAGGCGAGCCTTGTGCTCCAGCCCTGAGGCTAAATGGTGCAGCCTGACTCATGTCCACATGCCTAACTTGCCCTCCCAGAAAAAAAAAAAAAAAAAACCAAAAATGGGTGATGGGTGGCTGCATCCAAATAACCTATTGAGAACAACGCTTGGCTTGTGCTATCCCCCAGATTATCTCTGAGTATTGTCTGGGAGAGTTGTAGCCACGAAATGTGGTGATGGCTGGACCTTATAGGTCATAGGCAGCCCCACTCCACCTGCTCCCAGAGAGAGCAGGATTTGCGGGTTTATGACCCAAAATGTCATTCCAAACTTCAAGTAATCTTTCAGTCCCTTTTCTGGCATCATTTTAGTGCAAAGAGGAACCAACTTCTGCAAAGCTGCTGTGCTCCTGTTCTAAGTATCTGTAAAGGCAAAACATCACTTGGCTGTACATGAGCTGGCTTTAATTCATAAGTTAGCACAGATACATTATCATGGTGTTGCATACGAACCTTACTGAGAGGTCCACGTTGAAAGAAAACAGTGCAAGCTCAACAGCTGAATGGCTTTTCCAGACCAGAGCTGGCTTCCACCTGGCCAGCTCTCAGCTGGAGAAAAGATCACATCTATCTATATTAATCTTTGAAGGCTGGAGTCTCTGTTGCAATTTTGAGGTCTGTTCCCAGCATAGCTCAGCTGTCTATTGTTCCCTACTTTGGAGTTATGGTAGAAAACAGAATTTTGGCAGTTTTGGTCAACTGCCTAACTCTTGTGTATATCTATTAATATATAAATGTTAAAATAAATCTGCATTGCTATAAATAAAGAGTTATTTGCACGAGACACATGAGCAATGTTTTACTCAAAATCTACAATCTGAAAGGACACATTTTGTCTTAATAAGATATGTGGTGGGTTTCCTGTGTGTGACATTGAAAATACTGAATGTTTCCCAACAGACCGTTTAACTACCATAAATCCGGACTTGTTCCTTATAAAGAAATGTTGTCAGCAACAAATTGTTTAACAGTTGTTTTAAGGTCATGCTTTCTAAACCCACTTACTTCCCACAGTATTTACAGCACCACTATTTAATATAGTTAAAATGTGATTGATTGTACATGTGTGTGTGGGCGTGTATGTGATTATTTTCATTAAACAAAATAGTTCTATTGCCATCTTATCAGAAATTGCAGAAAGAACTGAATGAAAATGAACTGAATTAATAACAAATTGAAGGAGGATTGTGTAACTCCAAGATTGCTGCTAAAGGAGAGGTGAACTTGAACTGGAATGGTTCTCATTGCAACTTTTGGGGATGCATTTGGGCTCAGTTCCCTCTCTTTCCAGTGGGATAGTAGATTACTAAATCACCGCTGCCTACTCCTCTAAGAACAAGGAGGTAAAGGGAGACAATTCCCCTCTGAAGAAAAATAGGTAATTTGGACTGAAATATCTTTGGAAGTACTCGTGACTGAGTTCTACCACAGCTCACAAAACCCCTTGTCCTGCGTTTTTGTTGAAACAGAAACCAACAATTCTTGTCACCACAGCAAAATAAATCTACATGCTAAACAATTCTGGCCTTGGGTACTCATCACTCGAATTCTTCATTCTGCTATTTTCCACCATTACACACATATGAGGCCAAAACTGTCCCAATCCTTACCCTGCCAAGCACCTTATCAATCCAGAGGAGCTATTTGCTTTCCTGAGTTTAAATAAAACTTTTTCAAAGGATTTTATGACTGGGCACTGGGCACAAATACCAAATATTTACATCCATAATGAAGTAGAACAAATTTTCCATACGAATGCAGCTACCTGACTCCAGAGTGCCAATATTTTTACCACTGCTGTGAAGTCTTAAGTACTGAACAATTTAAATACCCATTTCAGAACGTAAAGAGAATTACTCTCTCTGGGCAAATTTAGGGCTAAAATAATGTAAATTGGGTCACGCCCAGGTTTAAACTGGTTATGCATTAGGATTATTTGAGACAGTTGTTTGACACCTTTGGACAGCAGATACTTTGGAAAAGTTATTTATTCTCTGTACCCAAGTGTGAAATTATTGCCCTGTGCATCCTGAGTGTACATGGAGAATCTCTACCTGTCTCTGTGCGCAGGACTGGAGAACTTGTCACTCTACCCACCTTCAGCCTGTAACTTCTTACTCTGCATCAGAGCTCAGAAGCTGTTCCCAGGCACACAGAGAGAGAGTAGTCAGGTAAGACAAAGAAACAAGTCCAGACCTCTTCTATCCCACTAAATTAACTTGGTTTTATTGTTGCCTCATTCCCCATGCTCCCAGGCCAGCCCCCGCTTGTCCATTTAATATCCACCGTTGTATCCTGCCTGGCACACAGATGGTAACCTTGCCAAGTCGGGGACTGTCTCTTCATGCTTGTTTATGGCATCCCCTGTATACTGGGGCTCTGATTCTCTACTGGATTTCCTAGCTTCCTCTCTATTAAAACAAGAAATAATAAACTATATCAAGATTTTATAGGGTTAACCTCTTAGTTGTCAGTGGGCAGGGAAACCACCCAACCCTTCACAGCCTGGATTTATTATTGTTTCTAGTACTGTTACAGCTACAGGCCACCAACCAGAACTGAATCGACTGCCATCTACCACAACACAAATTAATTCTAGCAAACAAGTTTGGAGCCAAACGGCAAGTTAAAATAACACTGTATTTGCTTGTGTAAAGGTCTCGCACATGCAGTGATCTTGCTGTATAACCACACTTTTTGACTGGTCATGAGCAATGCTTTAAATAATGACCATGCTATTGGCTTTTAAGGGAGAAATCTGAGAAAAGTTCAGCAGCAAGCAAATGCGATAATCACATATATCACATGTTAACAGAAAACAAATATGTGACTGGCACCTCCCGTGATTAAACTCCTGGAGTGAGAAGCAGACTGGGCTTTTTATTATTAGCTGCCAGGGAATAGAGCTCCCATTGTGATAGGCACTATATATATGCAAAATGAGATGCTATTCCCTTCTCGCCCAAGAGCTGGCAATCTTTGGGCATAGACACATTGCCTGGTCACAGAGGCAGTCTGTGCCAAAGCTTTCAACTCATTAGACCACACACCTTCTCTCATATAAAATCTGTAATAATGTCTATATTATTAAAAATGGACTTTTGCCATAAAACAAACCCAGCACATTAAGCAAGCCTATGTCAGAAGCGCGGCTTGCCGCGATGCCAGCTCCAACTATAAGCTATCTTTTTTCTGCTCAACAGCTCACTAATAATTCAGACAACCCTTGTTCTCGCTAAATTATTTTTGTGAGCTGAACTGGGAGAGCACTTGTGAGAGGAGAGCATTTTGTTAGAGTTTTCAATGCTGCTATGAATGTGACTGGCAGCATGTTCTGGCAGTCCTCCATTTGGACAGCACAATGGTGTCACTTCTAATAATAAAGAACCTACAGACGTTTCATGAGCTTTAAAGCATCGCTTTGCTGCAGACTTCAGGGCCCTCTTATTTCCTGGAAGTGTTAATAAGTATGATGAAAAAAAATAGGCTTTATTAAAGGGAACTTCTAATGCTGGATAATCTGGCATGACAAAGTGTTGGGTTTTTTTTTTGTTTTGTTTTTTTAAAAGACAATGATAACATAGTTTGGCTAGAAATACGTTGATTTTTGGTTAGACTTTGGACTGCTTTCTTTTCATATTTGAACTGTACAGATCACATCACATCACTTTTGGAGGGAGTTGGTCTCCCTATCTCCTCCTGATTTTTGATGTATTGTCTAATTATGTGACTACTTTGTTTAACCTTCATCCATGGAGATATTCAAAAGCTGTCTGGACATGGTTCTGGGCAGCTTGCTCTGGGTGGCCCCACTTGAGCAGGAAGGTTGGACAAGATGATCTCCAGAGGCCCGTGCCAACCTCATCCAGTCTGTGTTTCTGTGAATTAGATTTCAGGCTTCTTAACAGAAAGGATAGTTCTCACTCAGTTCTGTAGTGTGCACAAAACAAAAAAAAGCCAAAAAAAGCCAATGGCCAAATACTCACTCATTTATGTTGTGGGAGAAATAGGCACAGTGGCCCAGATAATGAAAAGCAATTGAAAAAAAGTCAAAATATGCCTTTCTCCAAAATTTATATTGTCTGAATGCATTATCATTGTTATTTTGGGACGCAACAAACTCATGTCATCTAATTTACTCCTTCTTTGAGTGGAGCATTGATCCAAACCTCCAGCAGACCTTTTCAACCTAAATAATTATATGTTGCTATAATTATAAATTCTCTTGGTCTTACTCTGACGAGTTTCTCTATCCCACTCTCTCATTATTATTAAATGTATGTATCTGGGCATATAATGTTTCTGTACCCACGTTTGTCCAGAGAGCTTGTCATTACATCAGGTAGCTTAACTGACAAAACTGTTGGATTAACTCATCTGAGTAATGGAGAATGAGTAACACAAGAGATCATATTCCAGAGAAACTTGAAAATATCCTGAGAAAGGCTGATGATCAGCTCTTTTAGGACATTTAGAGCCCAAGTACCACTGAAATATAAACAGATTCCTCCCTCAGTCATCCACTTCCCTGTACAATACAGCTTCAGATTTCGGAGTGTTTACTTATGTGCGGACATACGTTTTTTCCAAAGAAATAAAAAGCTATACATTTTGCTGCTGAGTTTATATAAAGGCAAGTTCTGAACTATTGCATATGCTATGTTTCTCCCAAAATATTTACTTCTCTGGCCTGACCCAAAAAATTCACCATCACTGTTGGACAGAAGTAGCTTCATTTGAATGCTGTTTCAGGTGATATCTCTACACACTGTTTTAGCAGTGTGTGTTTATCCATATTCTTCAGTCTTATTAAAGTCAATGGTGAAGAAACCCGTATCTAACAGCTATGCTGTAAGACAGAGCTTGGGGATCTCATTAGGAGCTTTTAGTCTGATGGTAACATTACTTATTTATCACTAATATGTATTCTAATAAAGGCACAATACATGAAAAATAAACACACCTTGGCAGTATGTAAGGTGACCTAAAAGTAATGCATTTCCAAGCAAGATTTTGATGATACCCTCAGTCAGATAAAACCTTGTGCTTTCACATGTATTCAGACCCAAGCCCCTATTGTTAATTCAAGCTACTATATTCTCTCCTTTTAACTAGCACTTATATCTGACAGCTGTAAAGGCTTTCAGCCATAATAAATCTCTCCCTGACTTCCCAAAGCAAACAGTGTTGAAGAGAGTGATCCCTCCAATAACATTTTGTCAGCTCAAATCACCACTGTGTTGTTGAGTTACTCAGTCTATGCTGACTGTTTTCTTCCCAGATTTCTTATGGTCCCCACTTCCTACATCTGCTCTGATGCTGGTATGTCATTAATCCTAAAAGGTGTTTTACTGTAGCTATACCTGTTGATTGGATGAATTACTCTTTTATTTTTAACTCTGGCAAGTTTTAAGTTTGAGCAATTCATCAGATCCAGGTGCTTGTATTCTCCCCAAAGGCATTAGATGGGTTGCTAGATCTCATTGCAGAGAATCTAGTCACCCAATGGGATTTGAAAAAAGTCCCTAATTATTTCAATAAAGACCATTTGATTGTTCACAACTGATCCACTATGCCTTTTACAAAACCTATAAGAAAATATTCTGGTCTTAACTATCCATCACAACTCAAATTGTTCAATATGATATTAAGACATAGGAAATGGAAAAGAATAAGAGAAATATTAATCAGGCAAGACTTGGACTTGAACACCCCAAATGGGTTAATGGCTTAGGAAAGGTGATTCATACTGATTTACTAAGGCAACCCTCCGCTCACAGCCCTGGTCATTACAAATAGCCTCTCATACACTTCATATGCCCCTTTTGTGTTTTATGGCATTTAGACATCTACTTCATCTCTGGGAACTTCACATAAGGAAAGTGGAAAGTATCTAGTATCAGCTGGTATCAGCTCAATACTATCCTGACTGAGGATCAGCCAGATGTACCCATGGAAGTCCCAGCTTTCATCAGGTGTGGCAGAGTAGTGAAATAGCTCTGTAAGGGTCTAAAACTCAAAGATTCCCCATAGATTAATAAAGCCATTGCTCTTCATGTGCCTTCAAACATGTATTAAGAGAATTTAACTTAACTTCACCAGCCTTAAACTTGATCTCAGTATCCTACTTCTAAGGGGATGAAGGTCCTTGTGTGTATATTTACAGTAGTCAAAACCACTGACAAGCATACAGAGGATTGTAGACTCCATGTGCAGTGAAAGGAGAAAAGTTAGGTTTTTAATTTAGAGACTCAACCACCTTTTGAATGTTACCTCTCTGCCTTGGCACCAGGGAGGGTCTAGGATCAGTTGTTTACCTACTCCCAGTTTACACATTGCAACTCTTCAGTCCTGACAAGAGGTGATTTAACATGAGCCATTATAAGGAAAAGTGCTGAAGCATTCCTGAAAATGAATGTGAGGTGCAAACTCACTCTAAAAATCCCTTATCAAAAAAACATTTTTTTTGTATTGTCCTGATTGATGTGCCCTAGAGTTTATAAAACTAAGTGAGTGTCCTAGGAGTTATCTCAGGTGAATCACCATATCCAAAGCTATAGTTTGGCACTTTGGATGAAGTAGTTTCAACTGCCTTGGCACATATTTTAATCTGAATTTAACAATGTATTTGCTAAAATCAAGAGTGAAAATAATGGTAACATTTTATTTTAATGCTTTGTATTGTTTTCCAGGTATTTATAGGTACCTCATGATCTCACTAGCCTGTCCGCCATTTTCTAAATCAAACTACCTCAGCAACAAATACATGGGCAGATCTTGGCATCCCTTATTCATAACTGTTTGTTTTGCTGAAAAATGCTATAAAAAAAATGCATACTCTAATGGGTTGATAAGGTTTTGACCCTCAATATTTACTGTTTTCCCTCAGCTCTCTTTCGCTCACACATGCACTCACACACACATTCACATCCATCTTTCTTTCAAATTATCTTTTTTTATTCACAATATGTCCCTGGTGATCAGCCAGTGAACAGAACAGGTGGACTTTTCCAGATGTCAAGTGGGTTTATGCTGCTCAGAAAAACATTTCAAGGAAAAAAGAGCTTGTGTTGATTGCTTTGAACACTGGTGGCTCCTTTACGTAAGAAAGCAAATCCATAAATGGTTGCCTTTGGCAAGTAAACTTACTGTTTTGCTTCAGGGAAAACAGAGGGGAAAAAACCTGCACTGGTTAATTTTTTATAAGACAAAACATTCAAAGAGGAGAAAGTGGTTTAGATCAGTGACAGGAGGCTGCCTATAAAAGCAGTCAGGTTCAGTCCAATAGTTTAATTAAATATATTTGTTTTATGGTAAAGAAGTTATGGAAATATATATGAATTGGGATTTTCCTGGGGTGCAGTATCTCTCAGATCTATTTCTCAGGTAAATGAAGAATTGTCATGCATTTGCCCCAGGCTTGAATTCATCATTTTCATAGGCAAGTTGTATTTTTCCCCGCAGTGTCATCCTAGTAATGAACTTTTCCCCCCAAAACAAACTGAAATGCATTCATTCATTTGCTTGTTTATTTGCTCTGAAGCCATTGAGTTGGGGTTGAACGATGCCTTTTTATTTTCTTTCTTTTTTTTCATGAACCTACAGAAACAGGATTTTTTCAGGG
>VXBJ01003005.1:549923-568592 GCA_013400055.1 Nycticryphes semicollaris
AAGGAAAGGAAAGGAAAGGAAAGGAAAGGAAAGGAAAGGAAAGGAAAGGAAAGGAAAGGAAAGGAAAGGAAAGGAAAGGAAAATCTGATGCAATTGAAGTATCATCCATAGAAATAGATCCATTTTTACTGATTCTTCTTATAAAATTCCTTTCCTGCCCCTCCACTTTCTCCCATGGGAAAATAAGTTGTGCCACTATTAATCGGTCAAACATTGCTTCATCACCCCTTGCATAATCTCACAGAGCAAGGGGAAAATGTGCCAAATTCTCTCTAATCCAGGAGGGAACTAATGGTCACAGAGAGCAAGAAGGGGCAAGTCAGATTCTTGCTGGAGACCTGCAAGGCCTTGTAGCCCAAGACCATCAGGGCTGGGTGTCCTGTGTGATTGCATAGGTTAATCTAAGAAATATGAAGCCTGGGAAAGGGCAATTTAAGAGTTTAATGTTATTATTATAATCATAGTGTTCTCTTTCTATGGAAAATATCAGGGTGAACTGTGATTCTCCTGTCATTGCACCTGAAAGATAAGGATTGCTAAAATACATGAATGAATAAGACAGAAGACCATGACATGGTGAAATTCTGATAACAAGTTAACAAAAGCGCCTGTCCTTGAGTGAAATGTTAGTTTGAATGAAAACATATGGTATAAAAAACCATATACCTGCTGGTATAGTATCTGGTTCTATTCTCTAAATACATTCTTGGGAATCCCTGCTTGGTCTTGACCAAAAAATTTAATGACAAGCCTCAGGTCTATTCACTCTAAAAGTGCACAGTAGGACTCCAAAAACTTTGAGAGATATGATTTAGAAGAATAAACTGCAAAAAGTGGTCAGAATCTTCTGTTCATCCTAAAGAGACTCTTGACTTGACATTGTTGTAGCAGGATGGTCCACTAAGGGGTTTGCTCTGATGGGACACTTATGTTCATATGTAGTCTGTTGGCTCTTTATTACAATAATATTTTATGACCCAGAGTCAGTATGGGTCTTATGATTGTTGTCATTTCAGGTGTATGTAGTTTGTATCTTGGTTAGTAATTCACAAATGAGAATGAGAGACAACTTTTTTCCTACTGGAAAAGGATTTGTTCTAAATCTGAATATATACAGAGAAGCACTATATTACCCAGATGATGAGCCAGAAGTCCATGCTTTTTATGTCATTTTCTAACTTTGTTTAGCTGTGGTGAATATTAAGAAACTGGAGACTGAGAAAAAGTAAATTTGAGATGGCTAATGCAACAACATGTGACTATTCATGGAGAAAAATACAAGATTTTTTTTTCTTTTTTTTTTTTCTTTTTCTTTTCCCCCCAAAGTATAAAAATCCGTATAAGTGTTGTCATTTTAACCCTCAGGAACTCCAGCAGGTGATGGCAGCTTTCAGCAGTCCATGCTGCTCCAAGATAAACGTTCTATTACAGCAGGCAAAAAAGAGAAAAAAAAAAATAAAAAAAAAATAACTGCTCAAGCATGCAGGCGGAAACAATATCACTTCCTGGCAGGAGATGATAATTCACTTAGGTCTCAATGTGCAACCTTTGAGGTCAGTAAAAAGCAGGCTGATGAATTCAGTGGGTGTAGGATCATTTCCCTTGCAAGCAAGGTGTAGAAACTGTGCTGAGTTTCACATCTGTGCATCTCAGCCAGGCTCAGGGAAAGAACATTGATGTACAAATCTTACTTATATCTAAACAGTGAAACATTGGCTCCAGCAACCTGCTGAGAAATGGTCTCAGGAGCATGGCCAGTGGATAAATCAGCCAACAAGGACTGCCAGCTGCAAGGAGGGGCAAGTGTTACCTTCTTGAGAGAGGAGCATTTGTGCTTGACCTGGTGCCGGTAGGGGAAGAGGAACCATCCACCACTTTAAGAAAGGACACAGACTAAAGGAAGCCTCTCCCTGGGACAGTTGCCATCAGTGACAGTAGTGAAGTTTGTTCAGAGTAGTTTTAACATTCACCTAGGGGACTGACTGTGATTTTAACTAATGTTGATAAGCAGATAGATAGAGTCAACTCCAACAGAGTTCAGAGCTTTTAAGAACGGTTGGGGCAAGAACTTCATAAGCAATCAGATTTAAGGGTTCAAGAAAATATCTGTTTACAGTAAAAACTGTCAGTGCTTTCAGAATAAAAGTTTTAAAAGTGTATTGCAGGATTTAGCTTCCTCTCTAACTTTAGGGTAAAGGATATAGTAGGGTATGGGTTGTAGGAATCTACCTACTTCCACTCTCTTTCAACCAACGTGGCCGCAGTGACTTTGTTAGAGGTGCAGTGACAGAGGCAAGGGGCTCTCTCTGCCCATTTCATGTTGCTAATGGCAACAAAGCTTTGCCAAATGAAAATATTATCTTTAGCCAGCTCTTTCAACCTTCTTGTGTTACAGTTCTCTTTGCTGACTTGCACCAAACAACCATTACCCTCTGAGCCTGAAACGTGCTCTCTAATGGTCTCACTGATGTCTCCATATGCAAAAGAAAGAACTACAAAGGTAACAGGGAGGAGATAATTCATGGACCTTTTAATGGAAAGAATTCTTTTATGGGTACTCAGAGAAAAGAGACTTTATATTCTCCTGTTCATGCTATCTACTTTTAGAATCCTAGAATCAGAATTGCAGAATGGTTTGGGGTGGAAGGGACCTTTAAATATCATCTAGTCCAACCCTGCCATGGGCAAGGACATATTTCACTAGACCAGGCTGGTCAACCCCCTGTTCAACCTGACCTTGAACATTTCCAGTCGTGGGGTATCCACAACTTCTTTAGGCAACCTGTTCCAGTGTCTTACATTCTCTTAGTAAAAATGTCATCCTTATGTCCAATCTAAACCTATCTTTTAGTTCAAAACTGCTGCCACTTGTCCTGTCACTACAGGCATTGACAAAAAATGTCTTTCTTATAAATCCTTTTTAAGTATTGAAAGGCCACAATAAGGTGTCCCTGCAGTCTTCTCTTTTTCAGGCTGAACAATCCCAACTCTCTTGGTCTTTCTTCACAGGAGAGGTATGACAGAACTCTGACTTTTTTTGTGGCCTCCCTTTAGACCCGCTCTAACAGACCCATACCTTTCCTGTGCTAAGGACTTCAGAGCTGGATGCAATACTCTAGGTGGGGTCTCACCAGGACAGAGAAGAGGGAAGAATCACCTCTCTTGACCTACTGTCCATGCTTCTTTTGATGCAGTCCAGAATCCTTTAGGGAAGAAGGGCCTAATCCTCCCTGAGTGCTGTGATTCTGGACTACAAGTTCAGGTGGAAACATTAATACTTGATTAAAAGAATCCCACTCTGCTTACATTGTACATTCTAAATAAATCCCATCTTTTAACAGTGTTTCTATTTTTTCAGTAATTATGGGACCCAACAGAAATGCAAGTCTTATTTTAAGCCCTCTCCTCTCTTTCTGTGCACATATGCTTACCAACATGCATATGTTAAATGCAGTCTGCGACACAAAGGTTTTACCTTCTAAATAGAGGTGGATGAAAGACACACAGTACTATGATCCCCATTTCATAGAGGTGGAAATGAGACACAGGCAGATTTAGGGACTTGCCCAAGGCAAAACAGGAAACATGTAGCATGACCAGGAATCAAACCCACATCTCTTCTGTGCTTTGGCTAGACGACTAGTGTTCCTCTCAGTGCAGAGCACAAATAAGATGAGAAGTGGCACTTTGAAGCACTTTTCTCAAGATAACGTCACTGTTATTGTTATAATTTAGCAATAGATGTTATCAATATAAAAGTAAAGCCGGTTGCAATTTGACTTTATCCTTTGTAATGACTCACTTCTTCCATACTGCCCACAAGAAGTGAACTAATAACCAGTTATTCCCCCTGGATTTCTCAGTATGAATTGTCTCTGTGTTACTTGCTTTTTAGATGCAAGACAGCTTTCCAGTCTACCCCAGTACAGTCATATGGTCATACTGAACCCCCCATTAGACCTCTTGGTGACCTCCTGATGGAAAGGATGCTGCAGACACACATCCGAATGCAGCATGCAGCATGATATTCCTCTCTGACAAGAGACTGTCTGCATTTAAAACTGATGCTCGTTATGGAAAATATATTGGATTCTTTAAGCTTTATTGCTTCTAGTGGACTTGAGCTTGCACAGTTGAGTTGATTTGCAAGATTTGTATCTGCACTGTCTTCTACTGGAGTAGGATCTAAAAGGCAGACAGTGTGGGTCCATGGGAAGTTGGATCAAGCCCTGTGCGGACACATCAGTTTAGACAGAGCCACTGCAGCCTGACCCACCTAAACAGAGTCCATACTCTCACCGAAGTCTTTTAGGCTGCCAGGCTGGCAAAGAGGCTCCCATCTGTGCATGGTGAACTGCAGCATGGCACTGAAAAGACAATGAAGCGGTGAGAAAGTAGAGATACTCACCAATAACACCTTTAGGAAGCCAGTAAACCCTGTTAGGTTGTCTCAAGACTATAAAACTGGAAGCATACTTTGCAAGGTCCTCTATTATGCACCTCAATTTAAGCATATAAGTAGTTTTAGAGGTACAACGTTTGAGTGGGATAGGCTTCTTTTGTCTTACTTCAGAATATAGGCTGCAATATGCTCTGATTATCTAGACCAATGCTTTTTCTTAGTGATCAGTAGAGATCACTCCATGAATGTTATGGGGTTTCCTAAATGAAAGTGTCCAGGGCTATGTTCTAGACACATCTCATCACATTTGGATCAGATGGGGTAATGGCTGGAAAACCATCAGAAAGTCATTACAGGTTGCAGAAAATACCTTGCTGCGCTGAAGTCTTCTGAGGGTGTATCCATGAAGCTCCAGAAGACTCCAGAGTTATTAATGAGTCAGTTCCAGTCTACTGAGCTTAGCCTACTTTTTTCCAACAGAATAGTGAATGGAGCGCTAGATATGCAACCTGCTAAATATCAGGCAGAAGGAAGATGCCTAAGACATGTCATCTGAATGTTTCCCATGAAGTTTGAGGAGCAAATCTATGTCAGGTTGGGATCAGATCACTCATTAAAACTAATAAGACTTGTCACTGAATCCATTAATTCTGTTTTTTTATAAACAATATTCCAGTCTAGTTTGGCTTTTGTTTTGGGTTTTGGGGTTTTTTTTCCTTCTTTTTTTCCATATAGCCAGTTCATTTACACAAATAAGCATGTAAGCGTTGTTCTGAAGTGAGTATCTGCTGCTCTGAATGAGGATCTCAGTGCTTTGCAGAAATACTTACAATGAGATCAGGTACCTAAACAGTGTGTGTTGTGTTTTTCCCACTGAGTAATCTGGCATTTAGAATATACTTCATTCAGCATGCATGTCACATATAGCCACTTTCTAAGAAATAGTGGCACTTGGTTAACCAACATCTTTGCAAAATGTCCCAAGCAATGCTTGATTCAGGGATTTTGTGTGGTTTTTTTCCATGTAGTCTGTCTATATTTACATATACTTTTTTTTTTTTCCAGGATTTTTAAAGCTCAATTCTGATGGTGCAACATTTTGCAGATTATCTCAGAGTTACTGAAGATTTGTTGGGTTTTTTTCCCAGAGACTGGTAAAATCACACTGGCTCCAGAGGTTCAACTTTCTGCCCCTGCTAAAGGAGGTCATCAGTAGCGTGGAGTCAGCTTTGGATATCTCCCAATCAGAAACAAATAAAAGTTAGCCCACTGGGACTTTAGCTAGGCTGTATCTGCCTCTCCAATGAACAGTTAAGCTTTGTAGTGTGCCTGCTTGAGAAACAGCTGTTTGTCTAACCTCTGAACTGCTCAATACATTAATCTGAAGCATAATTTAGCTCTGTCTGAGCTTCCGAACATGGCACCAATAACTGGATAGCATAGATTTACCAGCCTTAAAAATAATAATTTTTGAGGTTTGTTTAAAAAATAGTTCTCCTCCTGTCTTAGATTAGTTACAAGTGATAATCCTTGGCAAGAACACAACCAACAGAGAGCACAGTTCATAGGGTTCTGACCAAGATGCTCCCCCTTGAAACCATCATGTTACAGTTTGTTCCTGGTGCTTGTGAGTCAGCTGTAGAGGCAGACCCTGTTTTTTTGTTGGCCTTCTGTTTGGGGAGTGTGGTTCAGCTCTGCATCACCATGTTGTCTCTCTGCCAGCTAAGAACAAAGATCCAGTCAGAAGGATGGGAAAATACAGAACTATTTTGAATGAGAGGGAGCCAAGCCTTGATCAGATCTGGATATCCTCATGCTTCAAAGTTAGGAGGCTCCTGGATTTAGTGTGGGCTCCTCTCTTCTTCTGAAGCTAGATTTAAAGTCAGTGGGAGTCAGTGGGGCTCTTTCCCCCTGATCCCTGTGAGAAAGAATGTCTTAAAAGATGGAAGAAGTAGAGAGAAATAAAGAGAAGAATGAATGTGAAAAACTGTAAGTGACATACTTTGGGCTGTTGAAATACTGAGTGATGCAAGATCCAATATTGTTCTCTTGCTCACAGACACTCAGTTCTTGCTTCACTTTATGAGCATATATACACTACATTGTCCAGATAAAAATGGCAGAAAAATGGATCACCCTTCTAAAAATTTGGCTTCTGAGACCAGTTGTTATGAATTTCTGTATCTACGTAATTAAATATTTCTCCTGATTCAGCACTTGAAATGTTGCAGTAAATTGTACTGACTAGGATTTTACTACTTCACCACCAGGAGAGATGGGGGTCTCCAGGCTGAAGTGATTTTCAGCAGGGCAAAACAGGGACATTTGTTATCCCACTCTATATAGCATGCATAGGACTATTTTGCAAGATAAACTGTTCTTGCAGATACTTACAAAAAAATCGTGTGACACCATGTTACCACATAAGATGTGGCATCTGCTCAAGTAAAGAGGTAGTGTAGAAATTATGAAACAAAAGTTGAAGTACGATGGTATTGTGACGTTTCGATGTTGGTCTTGCTGACTTTCAGCAGACAATCATCTCCATGGACTATAACAGAAGCTTAGACAGCTTGTCCTCATGTAGATACATGCACGTAGACAACCTTTGTTCAGTTTAATTCCTCCCCTGTGTGTTTTCTTTCTTTCTAAAGCTCTGGCTCCAACAATCAAGGCATTATGAGAGACCACTAATTTTCCTTAAAAATGAATTCAAACAGAGCTGTCAAACTTTTGCAGTTACAGAGAAATCTTGAAAATTTAGATTAGATCCAAGCATATGCTTGGGCAATGCAAAAGTCTGAAAAGACATGAAATGTCATGATGATGTTGGTGTATTGTCATCATTGCAGAAAGTATGGCATTTGCAGCTCAGGGAGCATAACAGTTAATAGGCAGTGACAGAGCCCTGGGAACTGGGCAAGTTGTAGACTGCATTATGAACAAAATCCCTGTTGCAAGGAGTTTAGAGTATAAAAAGGTAGAATAAGATGGACACAGACAAGCCAACAAGGAATATGAGGATATTACTCTTTTTTTTTTTTTTTTTTTTTTTACCAGATTACTGATTTACTGACAGAAAAGACCTGAATCTTAATGAGGGATTTAATCAGAGAAGGATGTAATTTTTCAGCTGGAACCCCTTCAGTGAATATGTAGGTTTTGACAACATCTATTTTCCTGTGAATTTCTGTCAGATGAGCTAAATTATTCATTAACCAAAGCTGAAAATATCTTGAAAAAATAAAATAATTTATTTTGACTTTTAATGATTAACTACCACAAATTTTTATCTAAGATTGTTTAAAAAAAAGAAGTACTTAAACAATTAGAAACCATTTTAAAGCTCATTGAAATATTTTATCTTAATCAATGTTAGGCCAAGATATTTATATTTTCAATTCCTGCTTTGCCAAAATGTCCCTACATTTATGTTCTCACTCAACTTGATGATCATGATATTAATAATGAAGATTATGAAGAATTAACAGCAAAGCATAAAATTTCCTATTTTCCCAGCAGGCTTCCACCTGAATGAGGGGAAGATACTGTTTGAGAAGTCAAATGGGACAGGTGAAAAAACTGTGCAGGTAAAAAGGGGTGGGTGAAGAGGCTCAGAAGTAAAGACAGAGAGAATATTAAGCACATCTGTTGTGATAGGATGAGGGGTAATGGTTTTAAACTAAAAAAAGACCAATTTAGACAGGATTTAAGGAAGAAATTTAGGTGGTGAGGCACTGGGTGGTTGCCCAGAGAGGTAGGAGTTGCCCCATCCCTGGAAACGCTCAAGGCCAGGTTGGATGACAACCTGGTGTAGTTGCAGATGTCCCTGCTCATGGCAGGGACATTGAACTAGATGATCTTTAAAGGTCCCTTCCAAGCCAAACCATCCTGTGATGCTATGAAACCCCTTTTACACGATCCAGTTTTTGCTCTGCATGAAGAAGGGCATGGGGAAGGCAGGCAGGAACAGAGAACTGAAGAGGCCCCACTTTTATCCCTGAGTTTGTTGTTTTATCCCCTGTTGCAGTTGTCTCTTATTAGCTGTCAGATTATTCTTTGTTTTCTAGACAATGCTAAGGCAGGAGATAAACACACCCATGTGCTGCTGCATGGCCTACAGGGAAATGCAGGACTAATTCCCTCACCTGAAGTCTACCAGCCCTTTTTGGGGCAGAACTGGTGCTCCCTTGTGCATCTTTTTGGGTTGGGGACAATCGTAATCCCCCAACTCCCAAAGCCAGCCAACCCCCAAGAATAAGATTCTCGGCTATAACGGTTATTGGGCAGTGAGGGGAGGGGGTAAATACCTGCAGAGAGAAGATGCTTTGCTGTGACATTCCTGAGGACATGTTGTCACACTGCTCAGTGTCTGACACCACCAGCGCTGAGTGGGGGAAGCAACATCAGGTTGTCACCGGCGCTATGACGGCACCCACACCTACTGAGCCTGACAGAGCTGTTTAGCCAAAGTGCATCACATTCCCTGCTGCCCTCATTTTGCTTAATCTGCATTCTTGCAGCTCAGTAATCCTCATGGGAGACTTCCTATAAATAGTGCTTTGGCAATTAAACCCGCTTTTCTTGCAAACTAAGCTTTAATTGCTATTGGCAGGTAGCTTACAGAAGTATCTCCTATGGAGGAACCAGAGGATGAAACACATTTTAAATAACGAGGGTTTATCTTTGTGAAGAAAAGAAAGTTTATCTTAAATGCTAATGCTATTATCTAATCGAGCATCTACTGTTTTTCTATGCAATTTACCCCTCCGAGAGCACCACAGAGCAGAAATGTGAGCTGTAAAAATCCTGCTGTGCTCATAGAAATGTTTCTGGCACATTTTCGGGGAAAACAGGTCAAAGATTACACCTCTGCAGTAGTGTGTTGTTTTGTTTGTTTTTTTTTNTGCATTCATTACTTTCAATGCATTTCACTTGGATTTCAATCAGAACGATATTTAAAGAAAATAACGAAACACAATAAAATATCAACCCTTTGCCCTTAGAAAACAGGTGAATATACATTCAGGTCAAATCCACTGGCCAGCTCTGGTGCGCAGGGGAGCTAGGGTCATTTTTTTCAGAAGCAGGTTTAGCTGTTCTGCCTCTTGTTGCAGGAGTACTTCACACCCTTAAATGATACCTGGAAATCTGAACAGGCACGGTGGAGCCTATCACAAAGGGAAAGAGGGATTTGGACTATTTGGAAGTAAATCCTGAGATTATTTTTTACATGAACCTGTACGAATTATATCAGTATGCATATAAGTGTGTATAAAGCAGATGCTGCTCCTTCCTCCTTGCATGCTGAGTGTGCTTTGCTTCAAATCAATGCTCTTATGGGCTTCTAGGGGAGCAGGAGAAATCCAGCTATGCAGAAAAAACCAAGGCTTTTCAAACCAAAATATGGCATCTGATTATGTGAGGTTTAAATAAAACCACAGATGATACAGTCCTGTTTGAAGATTAAAAGACACAGCATCATATGTTGTTCCCAATGTGGGTCAAATCCTTTAAAATGGTGAAGCTCTTACATATGACTCATTCTACTGGGGTCTGAAGTCACATCAGACCAGTAGAAATGAATGTGTGATACACTTCTGAAAAGACTTGGCACATACAAGGGAAGATGTTGCAAAAAATTGTGTGCACTCTTGGTAAAAATCAGATGTAAAATCCATTTAAATGGCACACACACACTCTTTTTGTGCTCACTTTTTATAAACATTCAAAATATGAGCTCTCCTGCTGGGAATGTTTTCAGCAAGTGTGTGGTGGTGAGGTCTGGGGCTGAGGCTGAGTTTTGAATTTGGATTTGAACTGAGTGAATGCATGCCCTGAGCTCAGTCCTGCTGGTGAACACGTACCAGTAAGACACAGCATGGTGGCACTGAACTGCATCAACCTTCAACTGGAGACTGTCTCAGCATGCTGCTGAGGGCCAAAAGCGACCAACAGTTATATTTTAAGGACTGGTTTTGAATAAAAGATCTCAAAGAATTCACAGCACAGTTTTGGCCAATTTTTCAAGATGGCCAAAACAATTCTGGACCCTATACATTACTCTAAAGTCTGACCAGGGATATCTGGCCCCTTTGACTTTTAAACAAAGCCCTGGAGCATGATACCACTTGTAAAGCTTTGTCCTGGACTAAATCTGATATATTACCCCACTATCTCAATCTAGTCCTCAAAACCCAACCTGCTTATTGGTCTGTTTACTTTCTGTAGCATGGCTTTTGTTCACCCCATAGATCTGATACCTTGGTGTTTCATTTCCTGGTTGACCATCTCTCTGTCCCTGGACCTATAAACCCTCTTTATCCCTGTGAGTGCACTTTTTTTTTTTTTGTTAACTCAGCTGTTGTGTACTAGCACACACATAGCGGAGACAAAGAGATGCCAGTTTGGCGTTGGGTGAAGAGCAGAAAGTGAGTGAGAGCCAACAGTGTTTCCCCAGTTTTTGTGAGGATGATGGAGAAAGGAAAAATTGTGTTCCCCTGCAATCTGGCTTTATTGTCTGTGCATCTCCTCCTCTCATTCTCATTAGTTACTGCAGGAAAGCAAGTCTCATCAAGCTGGGCTAACCCCCAGAAAGCTCCCTTCCACTCTGCAACTCACTCATTCAATGCCAATTGGGTTGGGAGTCCAATTCACAGCTCTTATTCTGATCACATTTATAACTTCTGGAAGACTAAGGTCATGTGCAGCAGTTATTTACAAAGGGCACATACTTCATTCTTAATTATTCTGAAGGTTTGACTTTTTCTTTGACATGATCGTCACATTGAGCACAGTCTGTACACTTCTGCCTCAAGACATAGGCACCAAGGCTATAATCACCAGGCTAAAACCTCACATGGGACTCCGGATAGTTTTCTCCATTATTCATCCTTCAAAAATTGTGGAGCTGGGATGCTGGGCATTACAACTGTTAATTCTCAGAGTGCTCATCATCACAGCGGCATTCACAGCCCTGAATTCTGGATCGTGCAACAGGTCTGTCATTCCCATCCAGGACAAAGATGTTCTTAAAACCCCATTGTGTGGATTCAACTCTGACTCAGAGCTACAAGGTTCTTATTTTGGAAATGTTCTTCTTAATAGATGTGTTCAGGTCTTTTCTTAAAAAAAATAATTAAAAAGTGCAGTTTGAGGAAAAGTAGTGTTAATCCTTTTCATACACCAAACTTCTTTGAGTACATGGAAATAGAAAACCCAGCTTCAAGCCTTGCGTCTTTCTGAGTGAAATCAAAGAGACATCCTCTGCTTCCTAGGAGGCCTCCTACATCTCCTCACCATGAGACCACTCTGGAGGCCTTTTAAAAAGACAGAAAGGTAGAGCTTTCATTGTTAACAGTAAACATCCCAAGAGAAAGGCTAAGGTCTTGTGCTCCTTCTTAACTCTCTTTCTGGCTCAATAAAACTGCTACTTATAAGATGCAACACCTTCAAGAGGGACCAGGCTTTGGAGATCAAGGGGATGAGGGCTGACTAAGGACTTTCCCCTCCTCACAAACCCCTGAATATGTTATGAACTGCTGATATAAGAGTCTTCTCAAACTCTCCCAAAGTGCAAAGGGACTTAGTTTATGTGCTTGCGTGGTGGATACTTCAACTCTGAAACACTTCTATGCTCCAAAAGGAAAGAGAAACCCAGCATCACATAGACTTTGAAAATAAAATAAAGGTATTGGGAAATGATTCTTTGCATCTTTGAGTAAAAGACACTCCAGAGAGGGGATGGGTTTGTTATATAGGAAGCTCATGATGCATCCTCAATAGCCACCTCTGGGCAGCTTCCAGGTGTCATTCTGTCTTTGATGGATTCTGTTCTGTGGTCCATAAACATCCCACTGAAGGTCTGCATTCACTCCCAGGCCAAACCCTGTGACAGGAAAAAACCCTGTTTTTGAACCAGGCCTAGAAACTTTTGAATATTCTACTGGTCACCTTGTTATGTTTAAGCACATTAAAAATGTGCTGATCCACGTGTGCTTCCTGAAAAGTCACTTTGCTTTATCCAGTGTCAAGTTTTAGAGCAAAGTAATACATAGAATAGTTATTTGTTTGTTTATCTGTTTATTTGTTTCTTCATTTATTTATTAAGCCCCTGGTACTTACATGTCTTGATTCTGTCTCACTTGACATACAAACATTGGCAATAACTTTCAGAGCTAAAATGACTGGTAGAAACTTTTTGTTTGCTTTCTTTTCTAACAACAGCTTTTTCTTCTGTTTGCATTTGTCATCTTAACAAGGGAGAAAATGCTTATAGAGAAAGGTATAGAAAGTCACAGAAGTGTAGTCAAGAAGAGGAATGGGTATTAAATCAGTATTTATAAACATAACAACTAATAGAAAAACAGACTTATACCCATTTGTTTTAAAAATAGGTTGCTGCAAAAACATGTAAATGAATATTTAATTTAATGGGTTTTTTTCTATATCAAGTATGGTTCCTTTTATAAAAGCTCATGAACAATGACAATAATGTGCAATAAATATTAATAATTACCCATAATGGGTAATTAAAGTTTAATAATTAGTATGAAACTCAAAATAACAAGAAAGAATCACTTGATCACATTCAAAACATTCAGTATTTGAAGGATGTTGTATAATCATTACAGCATAGGTTAATGATTGTCCATTTGAAGTCTGCACTCATTTGCGTTCGTGGTTATTGGAATGTAACAGTTGATAGAGCATTTAATGATAGAAAAAATTGAATATGTAAATATTATTCCAAATGTAAGTCCACCGTGATGGGGTTATCTCTGCAAATGTAGTTCAAATTGGTGGTATTCTATAAGGAGGTTTCTTTTTGAAGAGCCTTCACAAAAATGGGTTTAATTTAGGGGAGTTCAGGTCAATATTCTGCACAGAAATAGAGGGATTTTGTATTTGTAAACACAGCTTAACTGAAACAAATGGGTTTAGCCTATATTTCCCTGCTATCCTACAGCTGAGGATCTGGACCATATTTTCCAATACTTTGCAGAGTGTAGTCATTCAATCTTTTGTAGTACATTTTGGGGTTCTTTTTCACTTTGCTGTATGAAATCCCAACCCTTGACACACTCCCAATATGAAAAAGAGATATAGTTTATCAAAAACTTAGTTTGGATCATAAGACTCACTTACAAAGATGGAGAGCAAAAGACAATCCAAAATACATCTCCCATGAGGCAAGGTGATGCCATTTCAAAAGGTACAGTCTTTTTTGAGGTCTTCTAGGGGTTTTCGATCTATTTATTTATTTATTTATTCATTCATTCTAGTAAAAACAGTAAAATTTTTCATAATAAAACAGGTACATTTTGCTGAATTATGTAATTTTTATTTTTCTTTATAACTAGATTTGAAGGATACATTTTAATCCGCAGCTCCAGAAATTTAAGTGTTCTTTTTGTTATCAATTAACATCTCTCTGAAGTCCTCCACATCTTCCAGGTTTTGAGTGCTGTAGCCACCAACCCGTTTCCATCTTCTCATGTTCAAGGTGAGATTTCTGGTCAGCTTGACAAACCCCCTAAAAACTGTTGTGGGCTGGTTTTTTTTTTGGTTTGGTTTGGTTTTTTTTTTCTTTTTTTTTTTTCTTTATTTGTTTTGACTGAGTTTTAACAACTTCAGATTTCTGATGCAGTTCTCCGTGCATTTGTGTGGTAAAGTAGGATACACCCTTCTGCACAAATATAAAAGAGCTTTCCACTTTTTTAATATTCTGATAGTACAAGGGGACTATAGCCAGGGACTTCTCACATGGTAATCCTTGTCTGTAAGACCATTTAAAAGAAGCTACTGAGGAGTGAGATGAGCAAGAAAAGTACTAAATGAGGAAAGGTGTTTCTGAAGCAATACAATTACTTAATGTAATGACCAATCTCTGCCTTTTCATTGCTTCTTGCCCTTTGGCGTTATTGGTGGTCAAGCTGTTTTGCAATGGGTTTATCTTCTCCATTTCATAAATGAGAAAAAAGAGGCAGAGGAGAACAACTTTCTGGAAGAGGTAAAACAAGTCCCTGGGAGAACCCAGAGAATGACCATGGTGTGAAATACCTATGGAAAACAAAGAGAAGAGGCTTTAACACAGTTTTGCAGACTCTTTATCCAATACTGGATTTGAGAAATGCCAGCATGGTCACTTGCCTCTTCATGATGGTTTATAGGTGGCAGCAGTATTGTCCCACCAATGTCCCATCCAGTCCCAAACAACTATCCTCTCTACTGTACGAGGTACCTTTGCAATATACGGCAAGTCTGCAGGGACTGTGGCACGGGGGTCCTCCCAGCCTTGGCTAGGAAGAAATTTTCATCTTTTTGGGAACTCATCATTTTCCCTGTTGTACAAAGATGCAGGAGGAAGCAAATGGACCTGTGTCTGTTTTTCAAGTACTGCAGGAAAGCAGAACTGCTATGAGTATGTAAAAGCGTCAGCAATCCCCACATGCTTTTGCTTAAGTAAAACATGCAATAGAGGAAAAAGACTGAGGAAGGCTGTGCAAGTGAGTGAAATTAGCTTTTTCCTAAAATGGAGAATTAGAATGTTTCATGAAATTAATGGAAAGAGGATCTTAGAAAGAATAAAGAGGGGCCTGGATAAATTAAAGATTTTATCTGAAACCAAACTGGAGTAATTGACTAAATTAACTTGTCTTAAAGAGACATGTACTGAGACATTGCAAAATAAAGAAAAGATAAAAGGAAATTAGAGAGTGTAATATGGCATATAAACAGCACAAGAAAAAAACTGAAAGGAAAAGTAAGAATGCTATTGTCAAAGCAGAAGAAGAAAGGCTTTACATGCATGTAAGTGACTAAATGTACCAATTTATTTTTCAACGAGAAATACAAAAATCTTCCTGCTGTTTCCCAATAAAAAGAAATCAGTATTCAAATGATGTATCTCAGGGAGCAGTCTACAAACAAGTACACCTCATAGTAATTTCTGGCTTACTTTATTTATTAATTAAAATTTCAAGAAATCATGGGAAGGCCCTGAGCAGACACCATAATCTGATTGATGTATAGAGTAAACCAAGACAAACATTTTAATATGTATATTTTAATTTGGGTGGTATCTAAAATGAATCACGGGCAATATTTTTTTGATCAATACAGTGATATAAAAAACAAATTCTAACCTTTTTAAAGATATCTTTCATTTGTTAAAGCAGCTAGAACAAACCTGATAAAGCAATAGAAATCCTTCCATGTGGTTTGTTAGCAAAACATGTTTAGTGCCCGCAGTTTAGAAAATAATACTGTCAAGGAATAATGTCAATAATCTGAAAACCCTGCATAAACCAAGCAAAGCTTTTTGCACAACTCACTCTTTAATTCCTGACCAGAATATTAAATTAAGATTTCATTAAGGAATGGAGAAAAAGTGATTTTGTTAATCTTGCAGACTTCCCTTCAAAGCTCTTTTTCTTTTATATATCTTAGCTTGCTCACCATTATTACTATTTCATATCATAGTTGCAAATAGTGGCCCCATACACATACATATACAGATATGCTTAAAGACACCTCCTGTGAGGCAGTGGGTTAACAGCAATGGCAATTGCCATCTTTAAGGACTGAGCAGTTGGGAGGGGATGAGTATTCCAGTGACAAAGAAGGATAGTTTCTCAGAGCCTAACTTCGTAACATAAGGAGATGGTTCAATGAGTTTAAGGGGGATTTTTTTAATTCTAAATAAAAATGTAGTTTATCTTAAGGGTGGAGAAGCACCTTTAATTTGTGATGGGATCTAAAATAAAAAGGAAAATTAAAATAAAGCTTTTACTGCTGCTCTTCATGTCAGGTGATGCCTCTTCACAGAAAGAACTTACTGCACAGAAAACAACACTGACCATTTTAATTTTTTTTGTTGATTATATGGTAGTCATGTTCAACAACTTAATTAATAGACAGATAATAATGCGCTGCTGCGATCCCTTTTTCTTCCAAAGTACTAAATCTTGCTGATGGGGAAATGCACACCACCCATTTTATTGGTTTTCCTATATATCTTGTTGCAAGGAAGCGAGCTCTGTAATAGATCTACAAGACTTCACAGATCTCTAAGGCAGAAAAAAATCAAACTGAGGTCAGAAAAAGAATAAAGCAAGATTTTTCTCTTTGAGGATGGGGAATGAAATGCCACTCTACTGGAAGGAGTCTTACAAGAGTTTCACTTGAACATTTATAATCTCTGTATTTTGCCAGGGTCATAAAGAGGTGTCCTGCAGGGCTGCCCAGTGTTTATGGCAAGGAGAGTGTATTCAGTAGGAATGTCCTCTCCAGAGTGGGTGTCTGGAGAGCAGGGTCCAGACAGTGCCCAGCTAGGGAAGCTATCTCAGAATAATGCTCACTGTAGGCCACCTAACCCAGATCAGTACCAACACAGTAAGTATTACCTCAAGTACAAGCTATGAGCATTGTAGCACCACAGAAATGCTACCACAGAGTTCTTCCTCAGTATTTTCACAGCCCGTGTATCCTCCCACACAAAATTTGGCTTCTGTGGTCGCACACAGGGCATGGTTTACTCCTGTGGAAGCAGTTACATTTTTTCTTGAAAGAGGACGGGAATTTAAGAAGTGTATTGTAATCTATAACCTGAACTGAAGGTGAACCAGGCCTTAAGGCTGAGAGAGGACCCTGCTAGAAGGTCTGCCTTATTTGCAGCGCTGGGGGAGGACCATCACAGCTTGTTGCAGAGGAGTCCTAAGAGGAGTCCTCTCTTAGGCCAGTGCATCTCTCCAGTTCCTTGGGAGACTTACTGATTCCTCATGTGGGCAAACAAACACAGCTCTGCAGCCTGTTTCAATGGGATGAGCTGTGGGCTGATGATGTTTAGGGCCTTGGCAAGTCTACAGGCTACATACAGGACCACCATGCTGTGTGGTACATGACCTATCTGAATCCTAGCTCCAGTAAAGGAGCAATGCGCCAAGATATTTTTACCCTTTACTCTCTAAGAAGTTGAGGTCTAGATGTGAGGAGTTGGTAGGGCCCACCTCTACAGCAGGGCTGGTGCAAAACAAAAGCAAAAAGACTTCTGGTGCTCTCACCTCATGGCAAGGGTTGAGTGGCAACACTGGAATCCCAACACATTTTTATTCTGCATTTGATAGGGGCACCCACTGTACCTTATACTCTCAGCTTTCCTGTTAATCTCAAATCCTATCAAAATGAGAGTCCCAGCAGCATTAACTTTTGTTAGTCCCAATGAGGTTTCAGCAGATCCTCACTCGTAATTACTGTAATTTGAGACACCCATTTCCACTCATTTTTAACCATGTTTTCTAGGGAAGAATGGGGGTGAGAAATCTCTAATCAAGTTCTGTGCATATGTGTCTGTTAGAGTGTGTCAGACTGTGTTCCTCAAAATATTTTTAAGTCAGAATGTTGAAGTTTGCAATGACAATACTAATGTTCTGGTAAATTACCAGAAGTCACTGTGAGAAGAGAGTGGATATTAGTCCTCTTATTCAAGAAAAAAGATTATATTAATTAGAAATCTAAGAATTAACATGAGAAGGACATCTTACATAGAGGTGAAATGGGAAAAATATACATGCTTATAGACACCACAGTAGTCAAGATGCTGGTTAGTAGTGAGGTAGTAAAGATAGGGAACTGAGGCAGGACTCTCCAAAGTATTTAAATGCCTCTTTCAAAGAAATTAATGACATTCAAGCCAATGAGTGAGCTGCTGGCGTCCTATTCAAAGCCTTGTGACAACGGAGGGACGCAAACCTGTGTTTCCCAAGCCCCTAGCCACCGCTCCCGTTAACTGGATGAGCTTTCTTTGCTGCCTCTTTTCACAACATCACCATGACAACAGTGGCTGCTCTCTTTTTGGCTAGTGCTCAGTGTGCATATTGATGGTGATCAACAATGAGGTACTACCACGATGAGTAAATAGATTAGACTCATGTGTTACCCTATGGTCAACACACACAATGAGCAGATCTGTAGCCTTCAGATCACTGTTGTTATTCCCTCTCCCGAGTCCTGCAGTGTCCTTTCTACTGACACATAAGCTAGTATTTGACGATAGTATTATTTACATTTTTAATTACATTGTGTGTACTGGGTATTTACTCTGAGCACAAGTGGCAAGCTGTTTGGGAGCTAGTGTTTCTGCAGTGCTGCTAATTAATTGATGATAAATAAGTAAATAAAGAGCCTACCAAAAGCAGAAGGAAAGACTATAGCCTGATGCTTGCCTTTCCAGAAAACTCTATCCTCCTCATTTTTTTTCCTTTTCT
>VXBJ01003006.1:0-179376 GCA_013400055.1 Nycticryphes semicollaris
TCCCGGCCCCGGGGCGCCCCCTGGCGGCCGGCCCCTCCCGCCGCCAACCTTTGACCGCCGCGCAGCCGGGTCTTAGCGCCCGCCCGCCTGTCCGCCCCCGGCGCCCGCAGCGCGGCCCGCACCCCTCTGTCACCGCCGCCGCCGCACCGAGCGCAGGGCCGCGGAGGCTCCGCTGTGGTGAGAACGCGGGGACTTTGCGCCCTCCCCGGCCCGGTACATTTCCACCGCCCGCCCCTGCGCCCGGCCAGCGGCTCTCGACACCGGCTCAAAGTTCACCATCACCCGCGCGGACCTGCAAATATTTGGCGCCGGTCGGGAATATTCCTCGCCACCTCTCTCACCCCCCGCCAGCGCTTGCCCACGGGACCAGCGGCGGTTACCTGCCGGCAGCGCCCCGGCGCCGGCGACCTCAGAGCAGAGGAACGGGGCGGGCTGCGCCGCATCCTGCTGCACCCCCCCATCCACTCTCAACCGGCGGGGCTCCCCTGGCGACTGCGGGGCCCAGCACCGAACGGCGTTAGCACCCTCTCGGGGCTGGCGGAGACCTCGGGGGGCAGGACGGTCCGCCGAGCTCCGGAGGAGCTGGCATCCCGGGACGGTGCAGCGCCGCGGGCTCTCGCCGTACGCGGGCGGGAGGGCAGGGGTAAAGGCGCGGGTCTCCTTTCTCACCACCCCCCCGGCGGATCAGGCAGGTAAATTTAATTAGAGCTTTCCCCAAAGGCGCACACAGCACCCACGGTGTCGGGTGCGAACCGGCAACCCTCCGGTTACCGCCATAACCCCGGGCGCAGCTCCGGTGCGGAGCTCCGGGGGCTCCCCGGGGGCTGCGGCGCCCAGGGGCACCGGAGGAAGCCCCCGAGAGAAGCCGAGGCCGTCGGAGCGGGTCCAGGCCTGACATTGCTACAGGGAGGTTTGCAGAGAAAATCAATTCAAACACAGCGATGGCGGGAGGGAAAAATACTGAGATTGTTGTAATTCTTAGTCCTGGATGTTCTGGTGAACCCAGAACTTGGGAAAATCAATTCCTTGTTCAGAAGGGCTTTGACAGATTCCTTGCAATTACAAATAACTGACAAAATCTTAAACAGGAAAAAAAAAATGACCACATACCAGGGCTGGATGTTTTGGTCTCACCCTGGGCACACGCAGAGCTCTGTGACACCAGCAGTCGCGAGGCCAGCACGGTCACTTGGCTTTTGCACTCTAGTATCCTCTCAGGAGAACAGATTCTGTAATTACAGCAGGGAAACATATTTATTTACAGACTACAGAATATACTTTTCACCTTCCACTATCAGCAGATTAAAAAAAAAAAATCCATCCTGAATTCTCTTACACAGAGTCAGTGTTTTGTGAAACGATACAGGTTGGCTGGGAGGCAGCAGCAGCAGTGCCTCCAAGGGGGGTTTTGGTAGCCCACGGGGAGCTGGAGCACTCTCCAAACAACCCAGACGCCAGCGAGAGGGACTGGGAACAAAGTCATGCCACACAGGAAAGGAGCAAGTTTTGGATCCCTCAGAGTGGAGAGAAAAACGTCCCCCGTTGCACCCAACTGTCCCAATTCTGCTTGTTCTTCTCAAGTGAACTCGTTCACAGAAAAGGGACAAACCCAGAGCTGTGCTTTTTGTCCACTGGGTGGGAGAAATATAACCTGGAATAGTGGCTGGTGAGCAGCTTGTACTGGGAGTTCAGGAAGGGCCCCATCCGACTCCGATGTCGGCAGGAACAGGAACGGGCCCTGGGCACGTGAAGCAAGAGGCCAGTGCTGCACGAGTGTGTAACCACGTCTGTCACCTAACAACAAAACCTACGCCTCCGTGGTCTTAAAACGCTCTCACATTTTATAATAATTCTGCAATTAAGGCCTAACCACATATTAAAAGAAATTCAAAGTAAATCAGAAAGTTTAGGATCAGATTCCATTCCTAATTACTGTAATTAACAAACAAGTCCCCACAATTTAAAGACTGGTTTGCTCAGTAATTTTTTTTTTATTTTTTTTTTTTTTTTTACACAGACCCCTTTTATCTAAGTTAAGAACTTTTAGATAATCTCCTTTTACATGAAAACATAAATTCCTGTTTCAATTGTTCTAATGTGCTATAAAAGGAGGTTCCCAGACTTAGACAAATAGGACAATTCTTCCTTGTCCCTCCTTTGAAGGCAAATAAAATGTTCAGAGGCTGATCACCCCTCGGAGGAGCACAAAGGTGTATTTCCACATGCACAGCAGCAGGGCCTGACACCAAATACTCCAAACCTAACGTCAAGAGAAAACTGCTGCTCTCATGGCTTCAGCGACACGCGTCGGGGAGTTAATTTACCTAAAAGGGGAAGGATGTGTGTGCAGAGGATGGATCCCCGAGGCAGCGTGGCTGTCAACTCTTGAGGGTGCTATTCTTCCATCTCAGCGCGGATCTCGCTGTCGAGAAGCGTGGGGAGGATGGGAACAGTGCTCCATGATTCAAAACAGCACCAAGAGTCATTTCCACAACGTCAGCCGTGCTGGTTTCTGCTGGTAGGGAAGGGAACTGAATGGGAAAACATAACCATGGAGGAATGTAAATAGTCTGCTTTATAGAAGTTAATTTTGTCCCTGTTAAGAGTTTTTAATGGCACTGGAACACTGAAATGTTTTAATTTCCCCTGAACTCGGCTCCCGTGCTGTCCTCGGGCCTCTGACTCCCATGGGCTGTGAGATGGGCTACCTGGGTGAGGGGCTGCAGGGGCAGCACAGCGCTGGGAATGGTGTGCAGAACAGGGCATGAGGCTGCCCTGTGAAGAATCAGAGTGCTATTACTCCTTTATTTTACTACCTTGTTAAACCAGACTATTTCATTGCTACTGACACGGCTCCAGAGCGTCCCGACTGCACGCACAACTCCCTGGGGTGAACGCCAGCACGGCCCAGCCTCTTCCCAACCCCGGGAGCGGTGCAGGGGAAGGAGATACAGCTCTGGCGAGGGCAGGGGGGGCACCATGGGGCAGACAGGACCATACGGCTGTCCTGGAAGTGACAAGGTGACATTATCCTCAGCTGGGCACTGAAAGCACGCCAGGGGAGCAGGCAGGGATGGAGCAGCAGCAGTTTCCCAGGCACATAAAGAGCTAGCAATTTACCACCTTACTTCTGGTGGTGTAAAGAAACACAAACTTCTCCCCTCTCCCGTGTTTTCTGCCCCAGGGAGGGGGAACATGATACTCACATAAAAGCTGCCACACGTGACACTTTTCAAAGGAAAAGGTTTTCTATGCCAAAGCCTCAGAGGCCGGTAGATGAGCCTGCAGCATGGTACGACAAGTCAGCCCACACCTCCCCTTCAGCTGGGCAAGGCAGCTGGTGACTGATCACCAGTTTTGATGTGCAGCTTGGTCCAATGACAGATGATTTAATTACTTATCATTACAGCTCTTCTGCTTTGGAGAAACACTGTTTACAGCTCCAAGGTGAACCAACTCAAATCCGTGAGATCCTCCTCTTCCCTTTTGGTATCATTCCCCTTGTCTTCGTGGTCTCCAATGATCGTGTCCTCAGCCCTTGCTGTCCTTGAGCTCCTCTCCTGAAGGCTCAGGCCCCTGCAGTTACCAGGCAGCTGACTGGGAGCATCTTTCCCCTCCCATTTGCCCGATTGCAGCTCACCTCCACTCAAACGGCGCTCATAACCCAGTCTCTCTCCAGCTTGTCACCAGCAGTCACGTACAACCAGCCTGGGAAGGTGTAAGTGGTTTATGTGTTCACAGTTTTTTGCATGGTCAATGAGCCATTACATGCACAGTTCCTCTTTTATAGTTAGGACCATATTCATGGTGCCCAGAACATTCTGAAGTGTTTTTCAGATATAGCATTAATCTTTTAATGCAAAAGGTGCTTTATTTGGGTAAGTGTAACTTCAGCAATGTGTAAGGAGACCATGTATAGTCCATCCCAAATCACCCGCTTTTCAGAAGGGACATTTACAAAGATGGACTAATACATGTTGAGATGGCTACTTCAGTGGAGAGGAACCTTGCCACTCACTTGGCTGGTGCTTTTTGCTGACCTCAAAAGACTTTCAAAAAGGAGATGGCACAGCATAGCTCAGGCTTCATCACTTTTTCTCAGTAGTTCTTGTTTGCACTGTGGACATCGTTCTGGGAGTATCTGAAAAAACCCAACAGATACCAAAATATGTTAGGTCAGAAGTACAGCAAACAACCCTTTGCTACATAAAGAATTTACAATCGGAAGAACAAGATATGAAAAGTGAGAGCTATGGGACTGGACAGGAAGAGGAAGACCAGCCTATAAAAATAGTCATGCCATTTCTTAATTACGTATTTTAGCACATGACACATCCTGTCACAAAACTCAGTCCCTGACATGGACTAAGTTCTATGTTCTCATCCTCTCTAATTCAACTCAATTCCCCTTTAGGGGAGATTGTTACAAAGATCAAAATTAACCAGAGAGTAAAAATGTGGTAAAACATTGTGTTCTGCAGTACAGTGAGGAGATGAAAGCCTTGTGCTGTCATTTGATGGACAGACACATTGCTGAGGCCATGGCAGGCTTCAGCAGGATGCAAAAGGCACGAGGCCTCCCAGAGAACTCACAGATCTGGTGGGCTTTTCACAGTTCTCTTCCACTGAAGCTGTTGTGTGACTCACACGTCAGACGGTGGGCTGGCCTCACTGCCCAGCAGCTCCCGGGTTTTGATTCCCAGCCTGTGAATACTCGATGCTCCAAGTATCTATGGAATTAAGGACTAAGACCTGATAAAGATAATACACCTTTAGTGCAGCCCTTCTTTTATTAATGTCATAAAGCATTTGACTTAAGTGGCAGAATGGTTTGGGGCCACACTTGACTCATTTTAAAATGTGAGGTTTTATAAATGTTGACTCTACACTAACAGAAAGCACTTTTACTGCTCAGTGTGGATCCCATCATGGGTCTGAAAATTTGACCTCCCCATTGAGCTAAACTCAGCTCTCTCTAATTTTCCCTCTGCCAGCCCAGGGATTACCAGCATGAGTAACCCAAGCAGGAGCTGGCCTGCTAAATGAAAAATGTCAAAGGCAGTGGAAGGAAAGGGACTCACAAGGAAGCTCTGCAAAGTTCTTAGAGTCACTTGGTGACATCACCAGTGAATCCAAACCCCGATCAAAGCAGCCGCCAGCACCGAGAAGAACAGGCGCCCAGAGGAAGGAAGCAAGTCAGAGGTGACCTCAGTGGGAAAGTGATGGCAGTTTTGTTATCAGTTTCAAGCTAATAATAGCTGTACTTCAGGCATCAGGATTTCCCCGGCTCTCCTAAGAACAACCACTGCACCAAGATGGGACTCCAGCCACTGGGGGTGACACGAGGAACCTTCCTCCCCCACAGGGATTCCAAAGGTGACTGGAAAACATCCACGAAATGGACGGCACTGCCACCTGCCAAAGGAACTCCTGTCCTCCTTCTGGCCTCCACGGGAGAGAGGACACACACAGCAACACCCAGTGTGCTCTGTGCAGAAAAGGGCAGAGACATTGCTGACCAGCACAAGCTCCACAAGACATTTCTCTGCTCAAACTCAAATCTTATGCTTCAGGTAAAACGAGTCTTTATCTTAAGTGCAATAAGAGTTAATCACAAACCAGGTGAGTCTAACGATCAGTAGGTTTTTTCCTGAAAGTATTGCAGTCCCATAAAAATCTAGAAACTCAAGTGGGGAGGTACCAGGAACATTTTAAAGTTTCAGAGGAAACGGGACTGGCTACCTCAGGCTGTGACACTCGGAACAAACCATTCTTTCTGATTAGTTTTTAAATGTAGCTGATGGCTGAGCTACAGAGCTTTAAAGAAATATTATCAGAATTCATATGAATAAAATCAGAAGAATTCTTTTGAAGGAAGGCATCATCTTTTTCATTCATTTTATGGAAGCATAAAAATAATATTTTGTTTGCAGTAATGTTTCAGAAAGTAAAAAGCCAGTGATAGCGCCAGGCTGTGTGCCCTATATGACTTACAGGCCATATAGTAAATAATACAGCTACAAATAATCAAAGCTAATCACTCAGCAAGAGCCCAGGGCTGAGAGGTTTCTGATTCCAAACAAAAACTCCTTGCAAACTACTCGTGTTTCTAAGTACAAAATGAGCCAGTTATGAACTGGGTTCCCATACTGCAAAAATGTCCATTTTTTTTTTCCTGCTGTAATTAAAGATAGGAAATAGGAATAAGTTTTTGGAGACTAAATTATTCATTCGGAATAATTCTTTCAGGCCTAAACAAACTAGATGCTAATTTTGTGCAAATTACATGTAATATATTAATATGAGCATAAACCCTACATTCCTTAACAAACAACATCATTCTATCAATGGGGAATGAGCCATACCAACTGCTCACATTTGTGACATAAATGTGGTAAATATAACACAAAGTGAAATTTAACATGGCAAAGTAAAGTTTAATTTTAGAAAAAAAACTGCTGTATTCTTTAAAAGCAGGCAAAAGCTCTAGATTTTTTTAATCACATGAGTTGCACGGTTCTAAAAAGAACGCATACAACATGTTTTTAGTGATGGGTGCTAAGGAACTGGATTTTATTTTACTAAAATGTATGCTTTTGAAAGGAAGATGAAGATTTAAAAGCCCGTGTGCCCCAGAATCCATGCTGGCTGGCTGACCACAGTCAGACAGTCAGCTGCCAGAGAAGGACAGAAAAGTGTTGCTCAGCACAGAACCCTGTTGCTCCTCGTCAGAGAAACAAGTGCCAAATTACCCCAAACACCACAGCTGGTGTTCAGCTTGGGTAACACAGTACAGCTGGCAGTGAGTTGGTATTTCCCATTAAAAAGGGGCTATTCCACAGCAACATGAATGTTCTGGGGCCTCTTGGAAAGACCTAGGAGATGGAAGTATTTATAGAATTAAGTGCAGGGCTTAGGGATCATTTACAATTAACTGAAGGCACCAAGAGTCATCTATGGTAGGGTCTAGACCACATGGGAATTACTCTTCTCCTTTAGCAGTAAACTGAAATAAACATCACTTACCCAGCTCAGCATGTCATTGACAAATGTTTGAGGCTCCCATCCCCTTCTGTTTTCTGGAAGTGCAAGGCTCAGTCTCTAGGAAGCCAGACTTCCCCCCAGTGCCTGTTTGTGCCAGTGGGTTCAGAGCTATCAGTTAAACAGCCCCAGCAGCACTGAAAGAATTCCAACTCCACATATTCTTGTCAGGGCTAAAAACATCCCTCTGATGGTAGAGTATTGGAACATGCAACCTGTATCAAATTTTAAACCTACTAAAAAGCTTTCCAGAAATCTGTGTAAAAACACTCAGAAAGAAAGTAAAAGCATGCACACTCTTCAGTTTTCCCATAACATCACAGCTGGTGTGATGAAGTGTCAGGGAGCTGCCAGGGAATGCTCACTAAACCTACAGCCACAGTAGTGAGCCTACACACTGGGAAAGCCAAAGACATACAGATCATAGAATTGTCCAGGGTGGAAGGGAGCTTTAAGATCATCTAGTCCAACCATCAACCTAACCCTGATAAAAAAAGAGGTCACTAAACCATGTCGCTAAACTCTATGTCAACCCGTCTTTTACCTTGTCTTTTAAATAATCAGAATTGCTAGAGTTGGAAGGGACCTTAAAGATTATCGAGTTCCCCTGGGCAGGGACACCTCCCACCAGCCCAGGTGGCTCCAAGTCCCCTCCAACCTGGCCTTGAACCCCTCCAGGGATGGGGCAGCCACAGCTTCTCTGGGCAACCTGGGACAGGCTCTCACCACCCTCACACCAAACAAGTTCTTCCCCAGATCTCAGCTCAATCTCCTCTCTTTCAGCTTAAAACTATTACCCCTTGTCCTACCACTACACTCCCTGACAAAGAGTCCCAATGTTTCAGAATCTGCTGCAGTATTCTCTCCTGATGCCATACACTAGTCTCAGGGACTGATATTCCTGCTAGGAGTGTGTGCACGCCCTGCACACTCATCCTGCCTTCGTTGTGTTCATGGCAAGGGAAAGCCCAGCAGCTGTGTGACACTGCTCACAGGGCTTGACACGGGAGGAAAACGAGGTCGGACATGAGGTGAAGGTACACATAAACAACATGCCTCAAAGAATTCCATTTCCTGGTAAGCAAAGTCCTTTTCTCCACCTGCCAAACCACATTTCCACCAGGACTGTGGGCAAGTTCAAAGCAACGCCCTGGAGGAGGGCCTCACACACCCGGACGAGCCACGGTGACTTTTACCAGGTTGGCTGTGTGCTTTGAAGGTTTCTATGGTTATGTACACCTTGGTACGGTCCTCTCCAGGATGTGTATGGTCAGCAAAGATGGGGAATGCAGAGAACCAGTCTTGAGGGAAGCCACCGTGCTTCAGTAGTGAGTCTCAGCCTCTGCCAAGAGGCAGCTGGCATTACCCCCATTTCCAGGGCACAGGGAGCCCACGAGGGAGAGTTCAGCATGTTTTGAAGTGTTTTGTGTTCCCACCAACTTTTCCTTTGTGTGTTACTCTTTTTTTGTCCCATATCTTCACAGACAGGCTGTCCCCCCTCCCTGTAACTCACCGACATCAACTTTGCTGTTATATTGCTGATCCTGAATTCTTTCCCCAGGCAAAATTCCCGATAATTTTAGTTGGTGTCTGAATTGTGTAAGAAATTCTGACCAGATAAATCATACCTGATGCAGGAAAACCCCACACAATGGCTAAACAACTCAGAATGAGGAGTTTCCTCTGTGCAGAGATTTGCTGAGTTGTTTTTTAAGGCCAGTGAGGTACGAAAACGTGACCTCAAAGGACATGCTAGTAATAGGGGGAACACAAAACTTCTCCTGTCAGAGGAGAATCTGGTCTAGTTACGGCTGAGAGGAGACAACACCAGATGAGCCCTTCTCCAGTGACACTCTTGTCCCTGAGACGTGCTGCCCAAGTGGCTTTTTCTACAAATTTGGCTGCAATGTTTATATTCAATGGAAATCTAACTAGATTGTGCCTGGTAAATTCACTATGACAGAGATACTCAGGTGCCTGTAAGTGTAATCACTGTGTCCTTCAGGGAGTCTCTAGCATGTTAGAAGGAGTGCAGAGACACAGCACTGTGCCCCTCTGCTGCTTTGGAACCTGTTTGCATTTTGGGAGGCAGAAAAAGGAAAAGGAGTTAACTCACCAAACTGGGAGAATCAGCTTTCTGGGAGGAGGGTGGCACTGCTGAGCTCAGTACTTCTTTCCTGTTGGGAACAAGAGACAGACAGAACTTGCCTGACGACAGTATTGCTGTCACCGATGATCCAGCAGAGGATCCTCCTGGCTGATCGCAGCGGGAGGTCAATGAGAGACAGGCTGCTAATTGCCAATATGCTGTCTCAGACTGTCCTCCCACATACTTTTTATGATCATAACTCACCCATTTTCTGTTCATTTCTGTGCACAGAAGCAAGGCAGTGTAAACAGCCAGGTGGACTGTCCCTTGGCAGATGACAGTTTCTTTTCTCTTTTCAAGTGGCTGTTCATGGAGGCTTTTATGGTGTTGCAGGGGTCATATAGGTTGCAGAGAATAATTAAGCTATTGATAAGAAAGAAGAATGTGTGCTCATTCTCCCAACACCATGAGACTGAAGAAGAAACAGAGCTACACTGCTCCAATTTCATTGCTTTTTTGGCAGGGTATTTATTTCAGGCTTCTGTTCTGAAGAACCATTTTTAAGTCTGGATAAAATTCATGTCTAATACTATTTACTTTTCTTGATATGATACGAATAAGGTAAAGTTCTTCACTGGAGAATACCCCGTGACAAATAACGCCCTAGTAATTATGGGTGGGGATTTTTGTGCGGTGACTGATGGTGCCTTGGAAGGCAGCCACAGCACTGAGCATCCAGAAACTAAGCTATCTAAATCCCTGCAGACCTCGTTTCTGCTTTTGGGAATATAGGACAGGTGTGGCAGTTACTAAACCTGGATACTTGAGAATTCACCTCTTATTCCCAGGTGTGGGCCATTAATTCTCGCTCAGACTTGTTCAGTTCTAACAAGTCTCTTTTGAACCAGATTTTATACCTTCACGTATACACACAGGATACATAGCATTTTCCTTTCAATCCATTCAGCTACTTTGTTTTCACTCATCTTTAGCTACACAGCCTCACCTTACCTAACATTTTGCATAGACATGGCAGCAAACCCCAATACTGAGCCGCAGCGATCCACAAATCCCTGTTGGTACCAGAGGATTCGCAGTTGCATCGTTCAGTACAATTACTGACGAAGTTCAGGTAAAACTCAAGCCAAGCCCCAGTGGAACCCACAACAACGGCTACACTGATTTTAATTGGCTCACTAGACACCAGAGAATGCTCAAACACAAACAACAGGTTGATAAAAACTGTAAAACCCTATAAAAGAACTGTAAAGGAACATGACACTCCTTTTTCTTAGATGCTCTTCCAGAAATCTGAACACTTTGGGGCAATGTGACACACCTAGAGCCTCCTCCCAGACCAGGTATTCTTCAGGGACACACTTGGTATTCTCAAACTCAAATACCTATAGGACAGCTTCTAATTCCCACAGTCTGATATTTCTATAGCAGGTCACAGATAGTAACTCCAGCTGCTTCACTCACTTTGAAGGGACTTGTGGCTATTGAACACTAGTGTGGAGCTGTCGTCTTTATTTACTCAGAATACATTGGTCATCTTCTAAGAAGTCCTCTTGAAGAGAGAGAATGTTATAGTTACATGTTACATTCTGAAAAAGCACACATTTTTGTGACAGTACTTTCACGTGCAGAGAACTGCCACAAGAGGACAAAGGATTACCAGGGGGTATTGAGGTGGCACCAACCTCCAAACCCCTGAGGAGGCCACTGCTGCAGCAGCACCTTCTCAGATCAAAGTACAAAAGTATTGAAGAACCTGAGCTGCCTTGGCTTGAAGCACACATTCCTGACAGCATGAGGGATAAGCAGAGGCTGTGGAAGAGTTTCACTAAAAAGCAAATTTACCATCAATGAGTACTTTCTAAGTATAAAAGAGAAGCCTCTGACATTTGACTGTTAAAGATCCCAGTCTTCTAACCAGAACAACACACAAACACGTGAGACCTGCAGGAGCAGACACACATTTATCACGCAGCTGCCTGAGTCTAAAAGTTTCTGATTAACTGCCTGATGATGGTGTGAAAAGAAAATATAGCGATTAAGGCATTAAATCTCAGGGCACAACTATTGCAGATTCTACACAGATGAAACCAGCCCCCGCCTAAAATCAGTGGAAGAAATAGGAGCAGCTAGAGCTGGAGAGAAACATGGCATCTCACACCTACAAGTGACAGCTTGGGTTTCCAGTAAAAGGCATCGTGGCTCTATTAGCTTTCTCCAACACCGTGAGATCTCTGTGTCAGCCTGACTCCTTTGCCATCACCTGCTGAAGATGTGGAGAAGGGAACGGCTGCTTATTTTCTTCTTTTGTCCTTCTCCATTTGAGAAACAGCCCCTTTATGCTGCCCATGTGAGTTAATCTCATTTCAGAAACCAGTACCAGGAACTCTGGATATCTGGGCAACTTTAATATTTTGATAACTGTAAATAAGGGAAGTAGCACTAGAAGAAGCAGAACCAGAAACTGCAAATGCTTAGTTGCAAGACTTATTAGCTGCACAGAGGGAGAGACAAAGGCATTGGATTTTTCCTGTAAATGAACTCCAGGCAGCGTTACAATGAAATGGATGTTTGCTATTAGAGCAGAATGGCTCCTTTCTTTACTTAGCATTTTCTAGAACAAAAGTGCTGCCGCTTTCCAAGGCTATAGTGAGTCAGTGCTAGAATTAGAAGTATGATACCAAATTAACAGTCACCACTAAGCAATGTGTCCTCTGCTGCCTCTTTACCTATTTACAAAGGCTACTTCTGACAAATAATCTATTCATAGACAAGTTTTTATCATATCAATTATTAAATTGGATTGAAAAAACACTCAAATTCTGTGCTTAACAAGTATAAGCTTTTTCAAACCCACAGAGGCATTCATAATGCTTTTTCTGTCTGAATTTCATTTTTTCACAATATAACCCTATTTCTGACAAATGAAGATCAGCAAGCCTTCTGTTCTCTGAAGCTTTTACAACCTCAGCTCTGCAAAATTTAGACTTCTATCAAGAGCAGCTTGGTCTTGATACAGGTTGGTCAGTCCTGAATGCAAAAAGTAATTCTTGTAACACCCCAATGCAAGGGCACTGAAGAGAAGGGAGGTTTGCAATAAGATGATTTGGAAAAACCTCTTATTACATACTCTGTATTTCTGAGATACTCCTGAATGAATGTCACCTGCTTAGTGGTCACAAGGAACACAGTCATAGTCACAGTCCTTCTATCCAGTTTTGAACAAATCTAGGTTGAAAGAACAGAGGTAGCAGCTACCAAGAAAAGCTTTGATTTTGTAATAATTCAGTGCATTTGCTCTCAAAGACATTAAAACTCTGCACATCACAGTTCAGAATGTGTGTTTTTACCTAAGGGGCCTATTTACCTCCACTTGTAAAATATATAAATACATTTATTTTCCCCTCTTTTGAATCACTGGATTCGAAATAACTGGCTTCTCATCTAGAGTAATGCAGAGGTGTGGATGTTAGACCAGAGGGAAAAACTACCCAGCAGCATCACATGTGAAAAGTAAACCTTTAACAGAACTGTGCAAGTCTGAAGTAAAAAAAAAAATCCAGTGAAGGATTATCTGTGAGTTAAAGAACTGAATCCCTCCAGAAAACCCCATTTTTTTAAGGCTAGGTTGTATGGGCATTTGTATGGTTTTTGTTTTAGGACAAAGAAATAATTGTCCTTGAAGACAAAGTAACTCACATAAACAGTGGAATCAGGCACAGCAGACGGGATTCAAACAGCAACAAAGCAGTTTTCCTGCTGTAAGTGGAAGGCTGTGGAGAACTTCTTAAGTGTTTTTGTAAGTGCTAAGGGAACATACTGAGTGGGTAATAAGCAGGGCTGCTTACCCCATCAGGCTCCTCTCCCCTTTGCACCTTCTGCCTCCAGGTCAAATTTCCTGAACAGCCTTTCTGCCTGTCTCTGTGATTTGCTGTAAGTTACTTGACGATGCTGAACACTACATAACTTTTTTCAAGGACTAAAGTCTTTAAAGAATCCTGATACTGGATTATGCATGTGAAAATAAGATGCTATTACAATATTATTTATGGTCAATCAGTAGACTGTTGCTATGGGAACACAGCCAGGATCAGGGTGAGGAGGACTCCAGCCTGCCAGGACATCCAGCTCCAGAGCTACTGCACTGCTCACAGAACTTGGAAACAGGCAGGGGAAGTGTGTACTTCACTGTGCATCTCAGGGGTGGTTGCTCGTGTATTTCTGTGAGCACTTTTTACATCACTCCCATCATACTCTATTTTTACTATAAAGCTGTGGGCAAAGAAGTTACCCTGCAAACACTGAAGCAGCCCATGCGATGGCTTTGCTGTAAGAGGACACAGTGCCAAGTGCTGGGGCATCTTACATGCATGGAATTATGTGTGAGCTTTAATGCTTAAAATAATCAGACTCTGTGAGAATGAGTGGGTCCACTTTTTATTTTTTTCAGCTTTCTTTGATGAGGATTAATGAATGAATGGCCACAAAGTGCTCTAAAAGCCCAGGAGAGCGCTCCAAAAGCACACGCTTACTTAACAAGGATAATGCAAAGGATAATGTTTAATGCTTACCTAGAATTTCACTCTGGCTACAGACAGGTGAGTCATCGCCACAGAAAATGTAAGTTTCAACTGAGAAACAGGAAAACATTAGAGAAGTTAAAGCAAATACTTGATGACTGACAGGGAAAAGTATCTTCATGGTAACAAGCAGAGTAAAACAGTTTGCCCAGACTAATCCTCAGAATTCTTCTGCAAATGTGGTTTATTTTCCAGAGGGCTTTACAAAAACAGCAACAAACCCCCCACACAGCATCAGCCAGTCATAAAAATGGCAAATACAAACCATTATATCATACCTACACTGCTGAGTCCTGCAACTGTGTTTACAAAGCTGATTCTTCCCACTTCTTCTGCAGACACAAACTGCTCCCCAAACAGGTCTGTGGCTAACCAGAGCCATGTACACATCGGTACTTTTTCTCCCTGCTTTTAAACAAAAAATACTTTTCCCTCACAAGTGTTTTCACCATCTGCACACCTGAACTTGTTCAAAACTTGCTTACCTTATAAACCGGGGGTTTTCAGGACTGCTCACCACAAATACAGACACCTGTGTATTGGAGTGTGTATTTCCCCTTTGAAGGGTCATAAACACCCCACACCTACAACCCAGGAGCTATGAGCATATCTATTTTCCTACTGTGCTTGTTTAGGCAGAATTAAGGTGATGTGAACCAAAGCACCTGGAAAATATTAAGGGCCAAATAACATCCTCCTCTACACAAAGTGCAGTATTCCATAATAACAAACACACAGCCGTGAATCAGTGCATAATCTTCCTATAATAACCCCATGACCTAAGTATTTCCTGATCTGCCAGCATATGTTCTTAAAACTGTATTTGAAAAGGAAAATTGACTAATAATCTACGAGATCTAGGGATTTGCCATAACTTCTGTTGACAAGAAAACAATTACCACGTTTACTTGTCTTCAGTATTCCTTCCACCCTATCTCAAAACATCCTGCCGAGGCAAACGGGCCGCCTGGTTGAGATGGAAATACAGCACCAGGTGTTAACTAACAGCACAGGAGCAATTAAGAGATGCCAATCACTGCAGAAACACAACGACTACCCCGACTCCCGAGAGGCACCGGCCAGCCAGCCCTCTCGAGAAAACGGGCCGCTCTCGTGGGCCCAGGGCCGCCCCCTCCCTCACGGCCGGCCTGGGCCGAACTTCCCCTGAGGGGAGACGCAGAGGACGCGCGGGCTCCTCTTCTCCCCGATGGCCGGGGAGTGTTTGGGGGGCGGCTCAGTGCCCGCCCGAGGCGCCACCCGGCTCCCCCCAGGCCCGGGGCGGGAGGGGAGGCTGCCCCCCGCCCAGGAGACGGGAAAATGCGGCGCCGCCGCCCCGCAGACTCCAGCGACGGCCCGGAGGTGGCGGGAGCCCCCACAACACCCAGGGCCTCGCCCTTTCAGCGCGCGGGCGGTCTGATTGGCCGCGCCGGCTGCCAATCCGCGCGGGGATTGCATCACCCCGGTGGCCAGGCGGGCGCTGATTGGCCATGGGGGCGGGCGGAGCGGCGGGGTGTCGCAACCGCCGCTCGCCGCACGTTACCGGACGAGGCTCGGGCCTGGCCCGGCCCCTNGGGCCTAGCCGCCTCAGGGCGCTGAGGCAGCGGGGAGTGGGGAGGGTCGCGTCCCCCAGCGGGCCTCGGAGCCCACCGATGCGGTGTGGTGACAGCCGGCGTCTGCCCGAGCGCCTCGGCGGGGCTTGGGGTTGTTGTGACAGACCCTGCTGGTTCCCCACCCGTTTGTGTAGCCCCGAGCAGGCTCCGGGGGCGGCTCCGCCGCGGGGAGCGCCCTGGGCTGAGGTAACGGGTGCCGGCGGGTGCGAGCGCCTCGGCAGAGGGCACCGGAATGCGCCTTGTGAGAAACTTTAAAGAATTAGTTCGCCTTCAGAAATATCCAGCTCCGCTCGGGCTCACAAGAAGGGGCGCGGTGGGTGCCGGTGCCGACGGGGCTGTGGCGCGGTCACCGCCGCTCCGGCCCGCAATTAAAGGGCGTGCTTGGGGTGCTCCGAGCACAGCTCATCAGGGACATTTGTCTTGTGGGGTGTGTGGAAAAAAATGGAGACTGTGAGAAAACTATGGGGAAGGGATGTTGTCAGCGATGGCAGCAGCCGGCGGGGCTGATCCACCAACTCCCCAAAAAAGCCGTTGCCGGCCCTTCGGGGCGAGACTCACCGTCAGCACCCACCGGGGCAGCGGGGACCCCCGCGGCAGCACCCTCCGGTCTCGCAGGGGTCGTCTGGATCCAGCTACTGGGGGCATTCCTGCCTTCCCGGGGCATTCCTGCGGGAAGGGAGGGCACCTGCTGCTGTTGGGCAGGGGCTGGTTCCGCGGTGGGGACATCCCGAGCAGAGCCAGCAGTCACACCTCAGAAGAGCAGCACAGAGAAGCACTTTGTATTTCTTGCTGCTAACCAAAAAAAAACCAAACCAAAAACCCCCAACTGATATAATTAACAAATTAAACCACATATTTTGGCTTTTTGCCAAAACAAACATTTAGAAGTTTAATTTTCTGAAATTTTCTTTTTTTTTGGTGAACATAAAACTAATAAAGGCCTTGGTTTGGTTGGGAGTCCCCATGGCCCCTGAGGAATGAGTCAGACAGCAAGAAACATCTCTCTGCCTGAGAAGACACCTCTAGTTATTACGCTGCAGTGGGTGGCCAATTGCTGTCCTGGGTGGCCAGTTGGTGGCCCAGGGAGAGAACAAGGCAGTTCTAACTGGCCACTGGAAACATTACCATGTGCTGGGTGGATCCAGCCCCGGGCTGTCGCTGAGCTGGAGCTAATGAGCAGCTTTATGGGAACAAGATGCTGGGAAACTGGGCCGGCTCTCAGAGGGGCTGCCTCCTGTGGTGCCAGGGCTATGGCCCCTTCAACCAGCCAACCTGTCTGGGGTGAGCAGTGGAGATGCTACCTCGGTGGGGTACTGCGTCTGAGAAACCAGCTCGGAGCCCCATCTGCCTCCCACCTTCCCAGTTACCGTGTCCCTTCCCCTCCCTGCTGCCTCTGCATCTCCCTGCAGCATCCCCGAGGGATGCCCACAGCACCAGTCTGTCTCTGGGACAGCCTTCCCTCCTCCTTCTGCTGGGGAACAGACAGTTGGTAATGGGGATCCAGGCCCCAAATAACCATGGGGAAAATCAGCTTGAAGCTTTGGCTGTTCCCACTCCTGGGTTATGTGTGATGCAGAAATATTAGTTGGGGCAGGACAGGAATCCAGGTGTCATCTCTCCCAGGGAAAAGTTCAGGCCAGGTAAGAGCATGTCTCACTCAAGAAATAGCTGTCTGATAGAACATGGATCAGTTCCAGTGGGAAGGAGTTGTGGAAGATCTGTTCTAGCAGAGCTGGAACACTTGCTGGAAAGGTGTGACGCTGGTTCAGCTTCTCTCTTTGTTTCCCTGTACTGCCCAGCTAAAATATTCCATTAAAATTTGGTTTAATGGAACAAATGCTTTTTTCCTTTGAATTATAGGCAAGTAGATAGAGATCTGAAGGGAATGTCACAGCTGTTGCAGCACACCACCTTTCTCCTTAGATGATTTTTTTCCAGTCAGTGCTAGTAAGACCTTTGAGGAGTCATCCATCTGGACATCATCTCCGAAGGCCCGTGCTGCAGGAGGAGTGGGCAGTCTGAGTGCCCACACTGCACAGAAACCAGCCCAGGGAGGGATCTGTCTGTGCCTACACCCAGAGGGATGGTCTGAAGAGGCCAAGGATCAAGAACTCCTGTTGGTCAAGAGTCAGGCTGTTAATAGGTTTAAGCTGCAGAAGGAAAACTCCAGTCTGAAATTAAGAAAATTATATAACTGGAGGAAAAGTTAGACAGTGGAACCTGCTGCCAAGCCAGAGGTTGTGAAACTGGAGATACTCAAGGCGAGACACCCGTCCATCAGGGATGGCTCTGGAATAACTGAGGAGGCCAGTGAACAATGCAAACAGTTTGACTAGATGACCCAGTAACAGTCCCTTCCAACCCAAATACGTTTGGGAGGCTTCTGAATGCAGTTGGCAGCATCTCTGCTTCCAGCCCCGTTGCCATGTGTTACTGCTGATGTACCCCCAGCACCTCACACCAGCCCTGGGGACGGGTAAATCAGAGCTGAAGCCGGCACCTTTAATGGCACTTTTTTCCCTCCTAGGTTCACCTTGCCCGTAATCCATGTGAAGTCCCACTGGGAGCACCTTCTAGAAACAGTGTCCAGTCTCTGATAAATCGTGCTGTGTCCTAGAAGAGCCCGTCCAAATGAGCAAGACATCCCAGCAGAACAGCGCTGCAGATGCCAACGGAGTGAGTGTCATCCACAGCCAGGCCCACGGCAGCGGTTTGCAGCAGGTTCCCCAGCTGGTGCCCGTCAGTCCTGGTGGCGGAGGCAAAGCTGTGCCCCCCAGCAAGCAGGGCAAGAAAAATTCCTTTGTGGATAGAAACAGTGATGAGTATCGCCAGCGCAGAGAGAGAAACAACATGGCAGTGAAGAAGAGCCGGTTAAAAAGCAAGCAGAAGGCACAGGACACGCTGCAACGAGTCAACCAGCTCAAAGAAGAGAATGAACGTTTAGAGGCAAAAATTAAGCTCCTGACGAAGGAGCTGAGCGTACTGAAAGACTTGTTCCTGGAGCATGCCCACAACCTGGCAGACAACGTGCAGCCCATGGGCAGCGACGCCACCGCAGCAAATCCCGACAGCAAGGGGCAGTAGGGGTGGCTCAGCCCCTGACACACGGACTCCCCAGGGACAGCCCCTCCACGGCACCCGCCCAGGCACCCAGCAAAAACTCCTCATCTTTTAACCATCCCTTGGTGGAGAGGTTCTTCTTCTTAGGTTTAACACTGAAGATTTGATACGATTAAACCAGAAACTGCTTCGGGCATTTGTTTTAAATATTTTTCTCCTCTAAAAGATTCATCTAATAAACACTGATACGTAGTCCACCAGGAGCTCAAAATTAGGGAAATAGCATTTTCACAGAATTGTTCACTCACCTTCTTACAGTCTGCACCACAGGAGGAGTCCAGCAGGATGGGTCACTGTAGCATCAGAAACTCAGAATGGGATAAAATGTCTTTTAAATGCCTTTTAGTGTATTTAAGCCCTTTGGCTTCTCCATCCCACGTTACAAAGCTGCAAAGGCCGGGAGGGTGTTGCTTTCCTCCTTGGAGGGGGTACAGTAATCTACAGAGGGGGTCCTGGAAAGCACCAGCTGGGTCCTTCCTGTGGTTATGGTTACTGGGGGGGTAGCACTGGGGAGCTGGGGCTCACTGGTGTTTGCTGGGGAACAGCAACACGCTGAGGATCCCCACAGGCAGCCGAGGCCGCAGCATCGCCCATGGGAGGTGAAGCAGCAGCAACAAAGCCCTTGACACCCACGTTCATGTTGCTCATGCAGCAACTGGGGCCTTGTGAGGACAAGAATTTGGTTTTCAGAAAAAATGTCAAAATGCTACCAAAAACCTGCTCTCTGCAAAACGGCCTCCTCGCCGGGGGCAGGGCCCAGGGGGAAGAGGCCGAGGGGCTGGGCAGAGCAGTGAGGGGGTGAGAGCTGAACGTGTGGGTCGCTGCTGCCTGACACTCGTTGCTGTTTTCATGGCTCTTCACATTTGCAACCGAGATCTTACAGGAATTCACAGGGATTTTGAAAATGAGTGGCCCCAGTTTGGTTGGCTGATCCAGTGGGATTTCTACAGCCCCCACACAGNGAGGGAGGATCCTCCGTCTTGGGTTATTTTTCATAGAAGTTTTTCTACAGCAACTTTTTTAATGCTAGTGCTGAGTCTTTGCTGTGCTCCCCAGTGCAGTGGTGTGTACTACAGTGAGGAGTTACACAATGAGAGGAAAGCAGGAACTTGGATGTAACCTTAATTTATTTTCATTTTTAACTATTTTGTTGAAGGTCTGTTGTGTTACATTTAGCCCGTGTCTGGCTGGTGGGCTCTCACTCTGTCCTCGTTTCCCTCCTACACTCCCTTTCTCCATAGGTTACGCTGTAGGATGCTTGTTTGCCTCGTATCTGTACTTGGGAAGAGAACTTGGATATTATCTCTATGAAGATGCTGTTAGAAAATGAAACCTTGAAAAGTTCTTTTTTGAATTTAAACTTTTAATACACGCTGAAAACTTTTCTGGATTGTTTTGGATTATGATAGTCTTTTTACAAAGATCTGTTGTTTGGTTCTAGCTGCCGCTTCAGTAGGTAGGGCTGAAATACCAGAAGCCAATAAAAACCTTTTGCTTCTAGCGCTGGCTCCGTTTGTCCTGTCCCTTCTCCGCTTCCCTCAGGTGCAGAGGTGCCCACTGCAACCAGCCACCTTTGAGAAACCAGCGCAGGTCCCCATCCCTGCCTTCCCCTCGGGTGGGTCCTCAGTGGAATCAGAAACTCACCCCAGTTCTGGCTGAATTCCTCATCTGATAAAACATTTAAATAATTTAAGCCTCAAAATGTATCACAATTAAAGGTGGGGGGGGGAAGGGAGGACAGAACACCAGAACTAGAAGGACAAAGACAAGCTGAAAGCATCTAATTTGTTATTATTTTAAATCTCCCCTGAAGGCGGTATCGGGGTGCTGTGCTGAGCCCCCTCCTGCCCAAGGGTCTGTCTGGGAGCCCCGAGGAGACGGGTGGGGGCCAGGGGTCCCTTCTGTCCCCAGGAACAGCCCTGGCTGTGACAGCAGAATAAATGTCTCTGTCTCAGCCCCACACTGCGCTGAGAACTCCCGCACCTCAGTGGCTTGGGTGAGTCTTTGCTTCCCACAGAAATAAACACACAGCTACACCAGAAAGTGTCAGTGTAGGCCCGGGGAAGTTAAGGTCGTCCTTCTGTCACCTTCTCATTATCGGCTCTTGCCTGTGACAGACTCTGGTGCTCTCCCTGCACTGGGGAGCGTTCCAGCTCCCCAGTCCTCTCCTCCCTGTAGCACGATGGGCTGGGGTCTGCTCCCGCCCCAGGGGTCTCCTCCAGCCCCGTGGGCACCAGGAGCCTCCCCCGACCCTCACCCACCCCCGGCTGCAGCCCAACTGCCCAGGGCAGACGGGCCCGGGAGCACCCAGCCCCAGGGAGCCGAGGGAGTTTACACAGAGCCCTTCAGCAGCGCTGGGACCTTTCTGAACACACAAACTTGCCCAACACAACATGCCCTGTCCGTGGTTCCACTCCATTCCAGTCCCTCTGCACCACGGGGGAAAGGCGTTTGGGGGGAGACGGCAGGTACCAGCCAAAATACCCTCCAGGCCTCAAAACCAAAGTTGGTTCTAACTGTACTTTGCTTTCCCCCCACTAACACATTTTAACTAAATAGCCCTCTGCCTTTTTTAAAAAAGGCTTATTTCCCTGCCCTGCTCCCCCCCACTAATTTAGGACAAAATGTTCCAATTCACTTTTTGCTGAAGTGGGGAAGAATCACCACCAGTCACTGAGGTGACCGGCCCGATGGGGAAGGGAAAGGGGAGCGGGTGCAGCATCCCAGGCCCAGCCGGGGGCAAGGAGAGCGCGGGCGGTTTGGGCGCGGGAGGGAGCGTTCTCCCCGGGACGTGTCGGGGCAGAACCCGTCCTGCCCCCCCTCGATGGCCCGACCTGTTCTGCAGGAGCTGTCCCGGTGTGTGCCCAGGCTCAGCGTGGGCAGGGAAAGGCCTCTGAACCACACCAGGGCTATGGCTGCCTTGAAACAACTCCAAAACTCTTTTTTTTTTGAAAAAAATAAAAATAAAAAATCTGGGAAATGTTACTTTAAAGTGGTAACTGCTTCTGAGCCCCAGCACCTGCAGGTTCTGGAGCGCCCCGAGGTGGGAGCAATCCCATGGGTGGGCTCAGAGCCTGCACAGGAAAAGTGCTGGGACGTGGGAGGGGAGACAAGGCTGAAGCCCCCAGCACCACTGCCACCCAGAACCCCCCCGGGTTTCAGGGGCAGAGGAGCCCAGGGCAGCGCCTGTTCAGTTCCCGTGTTCCTGTGCAGCCGGATGTCCCCTGTGCAGGGACAACATCCCAGAGGCCACCAGGGAAGGAACTGTCAGCACCATTGCACCCACACCTTCCCCTCCCCCCTTCCCCTTCACAGGGAGACCACTTACCTCTTACAAACCAACGCTGAGCAACCTTTAGAAAAACGCAGATAGGCTCATTTGCTAATGAAGTGACAATAAACACGAGGAGTGAAGTCCCCTGGGTTATTTCACCATGTGCTGCTTTGGTCTCCAACGCGCAGGTCCCCATGTAGCGGTGGGTCACCAGCCTGTTAGGAATAAAGCAGAGGTTCTCCTCATACAGATCAACCCCCGTTAGCAAAAAGAGCACCACATTGGAGAGTTTTTAAGGAACTGATTTCAGACCTACGTGCAGTCCCAGGTGGGGGGCACAGACAGCAACACGGCAGTTTTTGTGGCTGCCCAAGCCCATGTGTCCACCCCGTGTAAGGGCCCTCAGCCGGTCCATGGCCCACATCCTGCAGCTCAGGGGAGTCACAGACCCGAGGGACTACAGTGGTTGATCCCTGCACTGGGGAAAGGGGGAAATCCTCCTCTGGCAAGTGGGGACACCAACAGGACACAGTGTCCTGCTGTGACCTCAGCTCCTCCGACGTGACAGAGGGATTCGCCGTCAAACTGCAGCAGAGCCTGACAACCCAACAGCAGTCCTGGTGTGTTCATTAATTGAGCAAGATTATGTCTACGTAGTTACAGCAACTAGTGCTATTTCATGATGCAAGAAACATATTTATTCTCCTGCAGGCTGGTGAACACTGCAGCAGAGAAAGGCAATTTAAATATTGCACCAATGGAACATAATTTTATGGTGATTATTAATACATTCATGGTGTAGCCAAATAAAACGTACATGACTCCACTCTGAGCCAGTGAACACTGGGCCCTTCAAAATAACCCCATCCTTCTGCAGTGTCTGCTGCTGGGGGACCCTGAGCCCCACCACAGATACTCCCTCCTGCCAGTTCCTAGAGCTCCTGAGCACCAGAGATCTCCCTCTGTGAGGAATAAACAGAAGGACAAACCCAATGAGCACGGGGCTGTGCAAGGACCAGGACCCCCCCTGCCTGAGTCCGGCTGATGAGGGGCCAGAGCTCCCAGAGCACAGACTGGCTGAGGTCAGATAAAGAAGCAGAGCAGGAGCAGAAGAGCACAATGACCACAAAGGTGTGAGCATGAGTGATGCCAAAGACAAATTTTAATAAAAGTTTGATTCTGCTTTGACAGTGAAACAAGATCTGTAAGAAAAATACAAGTGTCATTTATGTCCCCCAAGTGCAGCTGATCTTTCTCCTGTGTTTTTTGCGGTGTTTGTGATGAAGTTTAAGAAAGGACTTTGCTGTTTAGAATTGCTGTTAGTGTTCAGATAATCCATTTGGTACTTTAAAGAGTCTCAATCACCAAAATTCAGATTTAATCACAAGGTATGTCTGGGCTGGGGTCTGACGATGCAGCAGGTCATTGGGGTGGCACTCAGTCACAGAAGTTGTTGACGGGAGGCAGCAGCGGTTGGTACCTGGATACTGAGTGTGAAGCTTCCACATTCGTTTTTTAATTAACTAATCATTCCAGCCAGGAGCCTGCCTGCCCCTCTTGCTATTAGGAATAGGATGCATTTTATTGTATCCGTTGCAGCATGAAATCAGAGCGATGACTGATCGGTGTGAGACTGAGTGCCCTCCCCAGGCTCACTGCCTTTGGCTGGAGAGGCTGTCGAAGGACTTGGTGCCACTTCGGCCTTCGGCCATGAAAGCCTCTATCTCCTCCACGGTGCGTGGGACACAGGTCAGCAGCTCCATCCCACTGGCTGTCACTGCGATGTCATCCTCGATCCGCACCTGACACAGAGAAGAGGGGGTTATGGGGGTGATGCAGATGGGGCTGTGGGGTGTGTTGGGTGGCAGCGGCGGCAGCACCGGCACCGCGGTGCTGAACTCTGCAGGGCCTGACCCCCCTGGGCTTCCACCACCCATCTAGGTCACAGGAGCCCTGCAGTGACCCCCAGCAGAGCCACCCCGCAGGAGGTGGTGGCCCCACAGGGGACCAGGGGGTACCTCTGCTATGTGGGGGACACCAGCGAGACCCTGCATCTGTCGGCTCACACTATGGAATGACACTGGGCGGATAAATCCCCCCCCACCCAGTGCCAGGAGCAGCAAAAGGAACCATCTCCCCTGAACGTGCCTCTGGCCTCACCAGGGATGGGCTCAGCCACGGGGGCTCCTGACATCCATGGTCCCTTGTGCTGGGCAGCACTCGGCTGCTCTGTCACCTCAACATCACCTACTCCTGCCCCTAAACTCAATGAACTTCCAAGGGAGGAACCGCCACGTGAAATAGCTCGTAGCTGACACTCAAAAGGTAGAATTTTGAGCTGATGAGAAAGTCCTAAGTGGGTCAGACTTTTACAATACAATCACTGCATTTCAATCCACACAAGGAAAAAGCAGTCCTCTCGGTTTTCCAGCTCTTGTTCTGCTGAAATGAAAAGTATGCTCCATTCCTGTTTGACTCTAATCTCTTCTCACCAGTAAAAATGCCTACACAGTCATTTCCCATTATCTTATCACAAAAATGTTAGTAAGTCACTAAGCTGCAATAAAAGCAATTTTAGTAAGGTGTAAATCCTACAGAACACAAACTCCGGGGACTCCCACCTTCCAGTTGCTCTAATTGTTTCTGACCTCTTGACATTTGCAACTAAAAATAAAGCTGGTTAACATTTGTACTCCTGATTGCAAAATAATCCGCTTGTTCAAACAAAATGAGTCATCCAGCCCTTATTAAACTGTTTAACAATGTCTCTGCCAGATTATTCCTTTTCCTTGGTATCGAGTTAAGTGTATTATAAAGCAGAATTAAATAAACAAGCCCCACGGAGTTTGCAGGTTTGCTTTGGGCAGCTGTGAATGGGAAAGGCCTGAGGCTCTTCACACGCGGTGCCCAACGGCCAGTGCCTTGGTGCAGAGGGGGAACCGGGTGGGTCTGAGCCCTCTGACAGATCTGAAATCGGCCACAATTCCCCTGCTTGACCAGCAAGACTAGCAAAAATAAAAAACCCAATTGCTGGTGATCCCAGGCTGGTGTTTCACACTGTCACCGACACCTGGGTGCTCTCCAAGAGGCCGGGCTGGTGTCTGCCAACGCTGTGTCCTACCTGCTCTGCATGAGAAACGAGGCTGGGGAAGGAGCCAGGGAAGGAGGTGGTGAAAGCAGCCAGGGAGAAGAAGATACAGGATTGATGAATAATGGACAGATGGGGGTTGGTAAGGGCCAGGGGGGAGCTGGTGGAGGTGAGGAGTGAGACAGGCACAGGAGGGCTGGAGCTGGAAACGGAGAGTCACCAAAGAGGGGAGGATGAGGAACCCAGGAGTTTGGAGTGCCACCCACAGTGGCTCCTGGTTTAAGAACACTGTGAGGAGACCAGGTGATCAATCCCCAGCTGGGGGTTGCTGTGAGAAGCAGGAGGGCCAGCACCAGCCTGTCACCATCAGTGGCTCCAGAGGGTCTTTGGGAGGCAGCTGGGGGGGGGGGGCACAGACCCACTGCTCCCATGGGCCTCACCCTCCTCACCTCCAGCTCTTTCTCCAGGATCTAACCATTTCTCTGCCAGAATGATCTCACCTGAACTGAGTGCTTGCCCCAGCAGAGCAGACAGATTTGCCTAAAATCCACACAACAGCAGAGTTTTCAAGGGGGAAGAGATTTCTGCATTTGCTCTTTTCCTTCACGCCCTCTGCGCTTCACCCTGAGCTTTAGCTCAGCAGCAGCTTCAGGGGACCTGAAAAACCTTCCTACTGGAGAGCCCGGCCCCTGCTCTTGTCTCCTGTCCAAATAGACAAAAGATGCTGGGCTGTGGCTGGCAGGGGACACTGCTCCCAGTGGGGGACAGCCGTTATGAAACAGGCTCTCAGCCTGTCCCCGTGTGCAGGCTCTTTGTGCTGCTCCGTCGGGGCTACGGAGGGGCTTGGAACAGACAGGGCTTGAGGCAGCGCGAGGCGAGGTGTGGGGTTCAGGTACCCTGGCAAACACCCTGGGCTTTGCTTTCTCTGGGCAAGGTGGCACGCTCCAAAGAGCATCCCTGCGGAGGGGAAGTGGCCGGGAATGCCAGGACTGTCCCTGAAGTGCCTTTCCCTTATCAGGGGCAGTGGCATGATCTGTCTAGATGGACCCGGTTGCACAACTGCCCAGCGCCAGCAGCCAACCATCATGTGGCTCAGCCGGGTGGCCCCAGCTGTGTCCCAGAGCAGGGCTGGGGGCACGGCCAAGGATGGCCCGCTGGGAGGGGAACAGCAGGGCCACTGCCACCCCACCGGCGGCCCTGTACTTTGTCCCTGCTTACCAGCACAGCCACTGTCCCCAGAGCCCCCCGCGGTGTCCTCCAGGGGAAGGGGCTGCAGCGGTTGTTCACTTCCTTTGGATGATGATAGGTATAAAAGGCTTTCGAGAATCAAGAAACAATTTGGGCCAATTAACTAGTCCAGATTTGCACAATGACAGATCCCAGATGGGATTTAGAAAGACCACTGGTGACATCTCCTTTTTGTTTTTTTCTTAATCTCTCGAGCATTAGTTTGACTATGGCTGTGGAAAGCAGCAATGCTATCGTGGCAAGGTCTCTGAGCAGGAGATCTGTCTGGGAAAGGGTGACAGGACGTGGGTGACACACGTTACCCCCCCAGAGTAAATGAGCCCCAGGTGCTTCTGTCTGGCTGCAGGGCCCGTGTGTCTGTAGCTGGGATCCTACAGCAGCAGATGCGTGTACCCAAGGGGACTTATCTCCACTCAGCCATGGACTCACCAGTGGTTTTCAATAAAGCAAACTTAGCAGGAGCAGGGTTCGACTGCATTATGTGAGGGGATGGGCTGGGGGCAGCGCCTTCCCCTTCCCACATCACACAAAGTGGCAGCGCCGGGATGTTTCTACAGGGGCTTGTGCCACACAAGGACCCTCATCCCACGTGCCAGCCCTCCCTCTCATTGGTCACCAGCAGCTCCTGGCATCAGGGACACTTTATTCTAAAGGTCCACACACAAACCATTATGGAAGAGGGTGGAGGTTAGCAGGGTGAGGCCGTGCTTTTCATTAGATCAACTGATAGGGCTGGGAAAAGAAGCCTCGGGCACACAGTCCCTTGTCCAGGCTCAGAAAGCAGCAATAAACTACAAGGTAAGTACAGGTTAGAAACAGCTGCTCTTACTTAAACCTCATTATATTAATTAGACAACTTAAGAGAAAAGGGTTAAAGAAGATTTATAGCATCTAGTCACTGGTTTTGGGTTGCCTACAACTATCACTGCTCCTAAAAGCACTTTAAAGCAAGGCATATATGTCATTACAACTGCTTTTCTAGGAAAACTTTTCAAAAAGATACTGTGCAGCATTATTACTGCTGCATAATGTGAAAAGTTAAAAAGAAGATGAGCAAAATGCTTATTGCCCAGTAAATGATTTAACACCACAACACACACTCAGCACAAACCCAGAAACACCTCAGCCCTCTGAAAAATGAAAACCAGGACAGAGACGCCGCAGATCCGTGACCCAAAGGTAGAAGCAACCAAACACAAGGCTTTTTATCTGTTTAACATTTGTTTCTGAGAAGGGAAGAACTATTGTTTTGAAAAATATTGTAATATTAGTGGATCTTCAAGGTCCCGATGTTTGTAAATCTATTTAACTTTTAAATGAGAAAAATCTGCAAATGAGAACAAGGCATTTAACATTTAGCTGTCTCCCAGCGACCTCTCTGGTGCACAGAGCTTTCGACATTAAGTCCAGAGTTAGTTCCACAAATCCTAGGGAAAAACCAAAGCCTGACCAGAGACTGGGTATTTACTGAAGGCCCAGAAAAGACTGAGCAGCTTGAGAAAACCCGGTATGAACAACAGCAGGAATGGCTGATGAGCCCATGGGGAATGGAAATGTCAGAGCCTGGGGGGCAGCGTGGGGAGTGTGTCCCCTTCCCTCCCGAGCAGCACCCCCGGCTGTCACCACGCACCCCTCGTGGCAGCCCCTGTGTCTCAGCGAGCGGAGCGGGCAGGGTCCAGGCGGAGCAGAGGTGCCCGGGGACGGGACGGGCGCCAGCCCCGACGGGAGCCCTTGCCCCACAGAACCCGTGACCTCGGTGAACGGGAGCTGCGTTTGGCAGAGGGAGAACCGAAGCGCGTGTGACAGAGGGACCTCTCAAACCATCCGAGGTGGCTGCGGGGGACGGAGCCCAGCGCAGAGCTCAGGGCTTTGGGGAGGGAGGCAGATCCCTGAGCAAAACTCCTTGCCCCGCTCCAGAGGGACCCGTGTTTGACCCCAAACAGCTGGTGTTTGGTAAAAGCCCACCTTAGGAGGCCCCTGGGCTGCCCAGGGCCAGACCCTCCATCACCAGTGGAGGAAAACCTGCCGCTCTCACCAGCTCTCCATGGCTAATACAGGCAGCACCAGCTACAACACCTGGCTGCAGCCCTGCCCCTTTCTGGCACGGCCAAAGGGCTGCTCTTCTCGATGCAGAGACTTGTCACAGTCAAGGAAATTATCCAAAGTCCAAAAAAAAAGCCACGAATTCAAGGTGAATTCATTAAAATCCACAAATCCCCTGTGCGGACAGTCTCACTCAGAATTACAGTGCTGTTACTTTGGTTTAATGTAACTTCATTTTTGAAGTGAATTAAACTAAACCAAATTAAGAACGTTTTAATTAGTGCTGAGCTCTGCAGAGGGAAACGGACTACTTATTTCCTTTTGTAGAATGTCTTTTTCTTTTAAACTTAAAAGGAAGATGGGGTTGGCTGTAGTGAGCTCTTCAGTTAGAACCAACACCAGTGCCAGCCCCTGCTCTACCAGCACTGAGCCCTGTGAAAATGCTGGGTGTCACAAGAGCTTTTTTTAACCACGTAGAGAGAAAGTTTCCCGACATGCTTTTGAGAAAAAAACTCATTCTAGATAAACCAGAATGAACCAGTGTGTAGAAAACTAAAGACACTACACGACACAAACTGCATCTTCTATTTATGCAGAACCAAGCCCGAACTGTAAAGATGGAAAAATTCATTTTGATTGCATTATAATTCAGCTTTTGTGTAGAATTCAGAAATATTCGGATGTATTTCAGTCTCAGACTTTATTTCCATTCTTCTCCTGGACAAAATCAAGTGACAACATCTGGCTCAGAGTATGTGTGTATTATTATTTTTTCTCTCTCAGTAAAATGTATTGTTCACAGGGGGATCAGAGATTCAGATTTTTGCTCAATCGTTTTTGGGCAGCTCCCCCTTTTAGCCAAGTTTGTTGGCGAGCTCTCCTCACCAGTCATCATTACAGGAAGCTGAGCAAAAAACAGGGCAGAAAGTTACAGATTTTGCTTGAAATCTCTGGAAGAGAGTGCCTGCTCCATCCGCTCACAGCCAGCACAGAGCTCCTGCGCTCTCACCCCACTCCATGCAAAGGCAGCCGCGTGTCTGCCTCGAGCTGCAGCGCCCCAGCTCCCAGCCACTCGTGGAGAAACCTGGGCTCTGCTGAGCCTTCCCAGAGAAAGCTCACCAGGAACCAATTCAGCAGCCGAAAAGCTCCCGCAGAGCACTGACACGGAAAGGCAAGACCACCAAAGCTGTTCTGGTTGCGGTGTGAAGCTGCACAAGGGCATTACAGCATTCCTTTGAAATACCCTTCAGCCTGCGGTGGCAAGTAACGGGCTCCCAGTTAGAAATGCAGAGTTTGCTGCCTTTCCTTCACCAGGAAGGCTGGCAAGGCTTGGTAAAGAAACAGCAGAGACAGATAACATCCCAGACCTCGGCAGAGAGTTTAATCCTGGCGAGGGTAAAGCCCCGTGCTTCTGGACATGGCTGCAGACACTCGGCCTGGGGACCCTTGGTTGGGGGCTGCCCAGGAGCCTGGCTGGTTCCCATCACTGCTGATGGCAACACAGCTCTTCTGGTTCTCCTCTGGCTGGTGCTTCAAAGCCCGCTTGGACCAAAAGCCTTACAGTAATCACCCTCTCACAGCTGGCAAACAGTGATGAATTAGTGGATGGCAGCAGCAGACAATTCGTAACGAGTGACTTCTCATACCAGAAAGTCCCCGACGCTGCCAGCGATTGTTAGCTGTGCTGGGACCCAGCAGAAGAGCCAGGCAGAGGATGGGGCAGGGGCTGCCTGCTCTATCTTCTCTGGGTGTGCATACAGGAGCTCGGGGAACAATGTGGCACCCTTCAGATGCTCACCCCACCGAAACAAAAACCCACAGGAAGGCACTGCAACTGCTGAACTCTCTGCCAGGGCGGTGGCTTCCAGCGGGGAAAGTGCCCTGGAGAGCATGGAGAAATGAGCCCCCGCTGCTTGCAAGGCAGAATGACGGCCACCTCCTGAGTCAGCCAGCCTTCCAGTGCCCACTGCCACCAGGGCCTGCCCTGGGACACCTGCAGCACCGCAGCTCGCCAGGACCACTGGCTGTCTCCTTGGAAAACAGCGACAGGCTTTACATTCACAACTCCAGTCTAAGCAATTATTGCTGATTTTCTCTGTTGCCTCCCTGACTCTAACAACATTGGGCTCTGCTGCCCTGGGAGGCAGCACCAGTCTGGGTCACTGTCAAGGAAGCTCACTCTGGAATATGGATCTCAGCCTCCTGTTTCCTGACATACACATTTCATACATCAGACCAAACACCTACCTGGCAAGTACAGTGCTGATGGATTGATTGAATTTCCATTCAACCAATGGAAAACCATGGGTCTACCATTAATCACATATCACAAGTAGAAAACCGTGTTTAAAATCAACAAAGAACCTCACCCCAGTTTGTCTGCATGGCCAAATGACCCAAGGTGCTGCTTCAGGACCAGCCCTCAACAACAGCCATTACAACTTCCAAAAGATTTCTTCCCAAGCTCACAGCACAGGCAAACAGAAAACCCTTTTCAGAGGACCGTGCAGTTCGGAATTACTCACCCCACCGAAGCCTCTGAAGCGCTGCAGGACGTCGTTGTTGATGAAGCAGGACTGCGCAGGGTCCTGCAGGGCTTGGTCCAGGAGGTGGTCAATGAAGTAGATGCCCGGCTCGATGGTGAGGACCATGCCCTGCTGCAGGCTGCGGGCGGTGCGCAGGCTCCGCAGCCCCGGCAGGTCGATGCGATCCACTCCCTGCGGAAGAGAGGCTGGTTGGGAGGCAGAAAGGCAACCCCTGCTGACCCTCCCTCACCGCGGCTCCCAGAGACCCGAAACACAGAGAACAGTGGGGAGGCAGAGCGCTGAACCCCCGCAGTATGGTTCCCTCCCTCTCCTCAGCCCCTCTTCCAGCCTTCACCTACAGCCACCACCAGCTTTCAGCTCAACACCCAAGCTGGGTTTTGCACCACAGAATCCCTGGCTTTGGGTATGCTTGGTGCCATCACTCTCTGCTGGGAGAAGCGCAGCCCTATGGAGTCTAAAGAGTTACTCGCCCTATTTCTGTCTGTGCCCTCCCCTGCAAAGGACAGTGTTTACAGAGATGTGCGAGTCTGGAAATGCTCCCTCCATGTCCTGGCTGAAGGAGCAGAACTGTGCAGGAGGGAACAATTTCTCCAAGGATATGCAAATGCTCATTCTCACCAAATGTTATTAAAATTACACATTTATGATCTCGATTCAGGAGCAATGAGTCTACACATGACCTCATAAAAGCAGCCCAGTTAAAACTAAACTTTTGTCAGATTCAGACTTTCAGGCAACACGGTGCTGACTGATATTATTAAAAACTAAGTCAAAACAAGTCCTGACTAGCAAAACATTCTCTTCTTCCCAAAAGCTGGTAAAGTAAAATGATATATGAGGACGTGCTTAGTCAAGGAACTAGAAACACTGCAAAGACTAGCTCAGGATATTAATTTCATTCCCCCAAATGTGCCAGGTATTGCAACATCAGAATAAATATATCTCAATCCCATCAGCTTTCTCAAAATTCTTCGCAACCGTAGCAAAATTTCATCAACAAGATTTGGTGATGACCAGTAAACAGCTCGCAGGACCACTCACCTCACTGGGGAAAACTCCCCGCCTCAGCCCATAGGTCACAGAACCATAGAATCAGAGCGGTTCAGGTTGGAAGGGACTTTAAAGCCCCCCCAGTGCCACCCCCTGCCCTGGGCAGGGACACCTCCCACCAGCCCAGGTGGCTCCAAGCCCCCTCCAACCTGGCCTTGAAACCCCTCCAGGGATGGGGCAGCCACAGCTTCTCAGGGCAACCTGGGCCAGGCTCTCACCACCCTCACACCTAAGAGTTTCTTCCCCAGATCTCAGCTCAGTCTCCCATCTTTCAATGTCAAACCCTTCCCTCTTGTCCTATGGCTCCCCTCCCCGATCAAGAGTCCCCCACAGCTTTTCTGGAACCCCTTTAGGGACTGGAAGGGTCTCGAAAGTCTCCCTGGAGCCTTTTCCAGGTTGAAGCCCCCCACTCTCTCAGCCTGTCCTCCCAGCAGAGGGGCTCCAGCCCTCCCAGCATCATGGCTGGCAGAGGTGGTGAGAAATGCCCTCCCGGGGTTCCCCATCACTACACCCTCGGCTCTGCAGAGTGCAGACACCCCACAGCACTGTCTGCCCCTCACTGTTCACCCCAGAGAAAGCCCTTTTCACAGAAATCCTGCTCCCAGCAGCCGCTGGGCTGCGCGCCCTCCCCTCCCCAGGGACACGCTTCCTCCTGGCAGAGCTTCTGTACCACCACCCCACCACCTCCAGCAGCAGCCAAGGCTTCCAGAGCCCACCAGCCCGGGCACCCACGGGCAGGGTTTGCCTGTTTTTCAGAGACACAGAGCATTTGCTTGCCCTGACCATCTTCACTGGGCATTCCATTCATTGCAGAGAATTCTACTACACTAATGTAACAAAGCACAATTTTGTTTCACTGGGGAAACAGGAATACTCTGAAAAGGCACTCTGCATTTATATTCTTATCAAAACCTGGAGAAAATCACTATATTTCTGAACTTGAAACAATAACTGCACTGAAATGGAGCCATTTCTCCTGCTGCTGCTGCCCCATGGGGTTTGGCATCTCACACATTCATTGTGATGCGTAGAGGAAACGAGGGCATCCAATCTTGTGGATTAATCTCTCCACGAGCTGTAAACAATTAGATTAGTGTCTGGACCTTTTGGTGTCTTGCCAACTATCTATCAACAACCAACCCCTGTCTGGCTTTTAAGTACACTTCTCTTCCTGAGGCGGTCAGTCCAAGACTGGTGCCAGGAGGAGGAATGTGCAGCGAGGGAAGCGATGGCAAACATCCTCTGCAGGCAGCCCTGCCCCCAGTCTTTTGCCTTCTCTTAAAACAAAGGAGATTTCCCTCCAGGTGTGATGGTCCAGCCTCGATGCCCACCTCAGCCTCCTCCACACAGCTGCTAAAGTAATGCACAGACCCTTCTTCGGACCCCTTTTAGTCAAGCAGCTCAATAATGCAATTACAACCCAGGAGCAAGACCCGGGGACTCACGCCAGGAAACATCCTCCAGCAGCACAGGCTCCCGAGGCACCTCAGTACTCCTGCTCCCCCAAAAGTAAAGTTGTAGCTCCCCTAGAAGGAACTCACAAGCTCTTGTTGATATCCCACCCACCCTGTCTCAGCTCTAGGTTGTGTCAGCTTTTGGTTTCAGCTCCGGATCTTTGGATTTTGCAAGCACTGAAGTCACCCTGCAAATGGCAGTGGCTGCATCTCTTCCATGAAAGCATCTCCAAGGGGCCATCAGGGGAAGGGTGACACTGCCCAGCTTCTCGGGGACGGCAAGCAGGACACCAGTGGGTGGGCTTGCTGCGAGGAAGCCCTAGGCTCCCTTCTAGTGGAGGCTAGCAAGGTGTTCACCAAGAGATGGGTGGAATGGTTGAGGACAGAGGCTCTGGCCACACATCTCCTGGGCAGGGGACAGGAGCACAGCCCCAGCCCAGCTTGCTGTAGGGCTGATGGACAACATGAGCTGGGACAAGGGACGAGCAGAGTGGGGAAGGGGGAAGGTGACCGAGCCGGGGAGATGACAGAATTCCTTCTTGTGAGAACAGCACTGGATTAAAACAATCTAACAGTGGCTTCATTAGCCCAAATGATGCCTGATCTCTGGGCACTCATGACCATCTCGGTAGCCACCATGGCCACAAGGTGCAGGAGCTGGCAGTTCTCAGCTCTCAGTCTGCTTCAGTGATTTATGAAAACTGGAACAAAAGGAGGATTCTTTGTGGGGAGGATTTGTCCCTCTGCACTGCAGCTCAACACCCAACACCTTCTCCTCAACAATAACCGTGACAGTGTGTTGCAGCTGGATGAAATGAAGAGCATGAAGTGTGAGCGCTGGCGCAGCACCGTCGTGGTATCTGTTTCTACAACCGTTACCTCCTGGCGGCCTGGCCACGGAGCAGGACTCTGGTGCACTCAGTGCTGTACAACTGAAAAGCTGACAATTTGCCTCAAAATGGCGTAGAGAATAACCTATGAAATATTAACACCTAGGCATCTAAAAAAAGAGACTCCCAGCAATATCCTGGGAAAATGACTTTTCAAAGAACTGTTTATTTTTCTGTACACTGCAGCTACAGACTGCACCCGGAATTGTTTTCTAAGCTGATTTTATTTGGAGGTTCTGCTCACATTTTAGAAGTGAGACACTCCCCCCCCAGCGAGCACAGATGTATGACACTGTCATTTGTGACTGTACTCCTGCCAAGAACATCAGATTCCAATTAATGGTTCACGTAAGGTAACAAAAAACAGCCTGTCTAGGCAATGAGGACTGTCAAGGGAACAAGAGAATTATTATGTAAACTGATTTCATTACTATGTAAGCAAAATAAAAGTTCAAATTAAGTGTGCAGTAATATAAAATACAGATCTATTTTTGGAATAAGCAGGGAATTAGGAAGTATGCAGATATGCCTGTTCCCCAGAAAAGTGGCTGTGGAAGAGTAGAAGTTGCAGTATCTCGGCAATACCTCAGTTCATTAGATTATGACTGCCTGCTCCTCGGCAGCCCAAGGGTTAACAGCACATACGCTGTGTTTTCTGGGGAAGAACTGCAATAGGTATCGTGCTGGATCTTGTCCCACAGACACCCACTACCAGGCAAAGCCATCAGCAGCAGAAATAGCCCCAGCCCCACCGCGGTGAGCTCATCGTGGGTCTGTCTTTGGGTGAGGATGGAAGAAAACCATGGGTGACGTCTCTGTGCCAGCTGGCATCAGCAGGGCCACCCTCCCTCCTGAAAGCAGGGGCTGCAATGCTGAGGTGGCATCACTCAGAGGGTTCCTCAAGCCAGCAACGGCAGAGAAACACGGCCCCGGCAGAGACCACCGAAACCCCCATGACTGCAAACGCTGAGCCGCTGCAAGGACTCTCGTAGGGACACAAACTAGTTTCTGGTACCTTTTCCCAGCTAAATTGTCACAGAACCTTTTTCAGCCTGACAAATAGACTGTCCCAGTTGGACCACATCCAATACAGAGAAGTCCTAACCACTTACCAAATTAAGTACAACCAAGTATTTACATTAGTCAGGTGACTATCATTAGATTATATGAAATCAACATGGAATGGAAATCCCAGCTCTTCCACTCTTCCCTCTTGTCCCACTGCATGCACCCAACTCTTAATTAACTCATTTACTGTAAAAAGCACGGAGCCCTCTACAGTTAATAAAATAAAAGTCTTGAATTCCATGTAACTTGTCTCCCAGTCCCTTCTCTCTAAGCCCTTGCTTCTCTTGCTGAGTGCTGCTAACGAGGATTAGCTTATCCAATCTGTCCTGCTGCCTGCCCTCACCTGCAGGGAGGGCTGGTGGGAACCCACAGCAGGTCATGGGAGAACCTGCCCCGAGCATCACCCACCACCCCTGGCACTCACAAGTCACAGCTCTCCCTTCTGCAGCACAACCTCATGGAGCTTTGGACACCGCTCGCAGTTAATACTGGGGGAATGGAGGGGACACAGTGCTGAACTGGCTGTTCTTATTTTAAATGGTTTTGTCTTTTCCTAGGTACCAACTGTGGTATCAGGCTGGAGCTGCCCAACCCCTTTCCTGTAATTGCAAGGAATGAAGAAGAACCTCCTGCCGCTCGCTCGAGGCACCACTGATGGAGCTGAATCTCAGTCCGCGGCCACAGCCCGGTCCTCAGCAAAGCTGCCCATCTCACCTTTGCTTCCTGACCCTCAGGTGTCACCAAGCTCCACTGCTACCACAATGGAAAGTATAAAATAGACAGAACATACATCTATGTTTCTTTTTTCTTAAAACCTAACCCTGAGGATAAAAAGAAATGGCACATAGTAAAAATCACCAAGTTGAGAACTACAACATAAACATGGAAGGTGAGGAGAATATTTGGACAGAGAAGTCGTCAGACACAAGGAATTACAAAAGCTACCAACAAGACTGCTTTACAATGAAAGCAACAACAAATAAAATCATTTACAATCTAATGGACAGGTTTTCTTGTGACACACAGAAAAACACACGGAAATGGCCTTAAATGAAAAGGCTTTTTCTTTTGTGATTTTTTTGATGCTAACATTGGTGGAAATTGCATAGCAAGCCCCATAAGCACATTCATGAGACTTTTTATACCTTACTTTTACATGCAATTGAGTGCAGAGCTGTACTATTTTGGTTTTTCTCTCCTGTTAAAACCACACCAGCTCTGTGAGTCTCTGCTAAAATTCCAGGCAGATTTGGGCGATGTCTCCTCTCCTGCCTCTGCTCAAGCCCCAGGCTCCCACCAACACCCAGACTCCAGCATCTCTCGCAGAGGGAAAAGCTGCTGGGGACCCACCACCATTTTTCTCTGAGCTGGGAATAAGCCCTCTGGATTTCAGCGCTGCTCCTTGTGGAAATGCTGGAGAACCCAAAGTCCTCACTCCACCAGCCCAGCGGCCCCACAGCCCCACGGCTCCGCCACGCCGGAGCTCAGAGAGCCAAAAAGAAGGTGGTTCAAGGCGCCCCGTCAGCTGGAAGCGGCAGATATTTTCTCCTAAGCTTTTCTTGAGGTGCAGCCTCGCTTACGAGAACAAAACCTGGGGCTGAGACCGGTGCAAGCCCCGTGAGCCCCGGCGCTGGCTGTGCAGGGGCTGGAGAGAGGCTGTGCCAGGCTCTAACCGAGAAGCAGCACCTTCCCTTGCTGGGGCTCTGCAGATCAGCTTCAGGCTGCCTGCTGAACACACCTCTGCTTCTCAAAGGACAAACAGAAATGCCCCATGTGCAATGCTAACCACACACACACACACAAAAAAAAAGAAAAATAAAAAAAAAAGAAACCTTCTGCTTCAGCACGAAGCAGGATACACGGGGACAATAATTTTTGCCAGAACAAGAAAAGGAACAAGATTATTCCTGTGTTCTGGAGTAGGTTGGATGACCTGCATCTGCTCCAGCCAGACGCAGCCTGTGCAGCTCCGGGAGCAGCAGCGACGTTCCCCAAGCGTGGAAGGACACGGATAACTCCAGGATCAAAACAAACCTCTAACCTCAATTTGCTGAGGCAGAAGAGCCATGAAAGGATCAGCTTTCCATGAGAATAGGGAAGTGAATTAAAACTTTAAACTCAGGTAAATCTTATAATTTTAAAAGACAAAACCAAATGAAACTCTTAATTCACAAGATGTTAAAATCACAGTAGTTATTAACCTAACTTAAATTAACTACCTTATTATTACAGAAAGTCATCAAATGTACTTAGCATTCTTTAGAGCCTTACAGTCAATTAATATAACATGAAATTGAATCAGCTGGAGCATCTGGAGACGCAGAACCTAGATTTAAATGAAAACTTCAGCCCCATCTACCTCAGGGTCTGAAAATTTGGGATCACCTACCACACTTTCTCCACCGCAACAGGCACAAACCCTCATTTATGTCCCATATCGAATTTACCCAGAAACAAATGAAAGGGTGTGGGAAAACCATCTCCATGATTAAATTCTACAGCTGAAGCTAAAGCCCAGTGGAGTTTTCACCCTTTGAAGCTGGCTCTGCCTGACTGAGGGCCAGATTTTCTGAAGTGATTAGTACCACTGGGGCCGGATTGTCAGCGCTGCTCGAGCTGTACTCAGACCCTTAAAAGCAGCAGCCGGGGTTTCAAAGCCGCGCTCGGCGCCCGGTTTCCCCACGAGGGACTCCCCGGGAGAGCAGCTCCCGAAGGAGCCCTGGGCTGCCGAGCACTTCGGAAAACCAGGACTTTTACTTACGTGCTTCAGTGGGAATCGCTGCTGCTTACGGCCTGTCACAATTCTCACCCTAAACACAGTTGCTAAAGCCACGTCTATTGCTGGCCAAAACCAATTATTCTTTATCTGGGCAAAAAACAACAACAACAACAAAAAGGACGGGCAACATTGTATTTTTCTAATATCCCAGAGCATCCTCTGCAGAAAATGTGCAAGTTGTTTTTTACAGCGTTTGTCAAAGAGGAAGAAAGTGCTTGTTCAACGCTGCATGTGAAAGCTGCTTACTGGAAAAGATGAAAACTTATTATTGCCAATTTTGAAACAAGAAATCTTTGGCTACTAATGAATAACTAATCTAAGCTAACAATGTCTGGAAATAGTTTTTTTGGAACGCACAAAACTTTGTGACGGATAAAAATTAGGAAATTAAAGCTTATTGTATTATTCCAAATGTAACTGTTTACACTTGAGGAAAAATAATGGAATAATATCCACTTGGAAAGTTCTTATTTTTAAAAAAATCCTTTGTAATACTCCCAGAAATTCCCTCAGCCAAAAGCAAATAACTTGCTTCTTACCCAGCTAGAAAAAAGAGCAGGACACGACAGCCATGGGCTCAGTGTACAATAAACACACAAACGGCTTCATGAAATTCTTCGTGGCGATGGCGCTTGCCGTTAAACATGTCAAACACACCACAACCCACTCCACGGCACACAGGATGTCTTCAGAACACGCTTTGTCATGAGACAACAAGGCTGACATGAAAAAACCTGTCTCCTCTTTGGTGCAGGCACATCCCAGAGGTGCCCAGCGGCTCAGGTTTAGATTTACCTGGGGAAAGCCCCCTCCCCTGGAGCTCTGCGGTGCCCCCCTGGCCCCGCTGTCCCTCCCGTTGGAACCCCAGGCCCAGAGCAGCCTAATGAAGCTGACCCCGCCCACAGCCTAACGAAGCTCAGCCCGTCAAGGGGCTTCTGATGGGGGTGTTCCCCCACTCGCTGCCCCGACCCTCGGGTACCTCACTTTGTCCAAACCACCCAACGTGCCTCCCCCTGTCCAGGAAATCTGTTACTTAGGGCTGGATTTGGAAAGTCGATTAGCCAGGCAAACATTCTTCATGTAAGAATGCAGCTGCAGGTCTACACAAACGAGTGATTTTAATATTTGCAAGTATAAAACTCTCTATCTGCACAGTGCTCTGCTATTTACACACACGTTACACGTGAGGGTGGAGAGCTCAAGTCATTTGAGAATACAATCCCTATTTCCATTTTTATCTATAGGTTGCTTTGTCAAAACTGTGGATACATCAGTCTGCTTTCAGAAAAACAACCCTTGAACTCTATAATATTCCAGATAATTAAGTTACACATTTGGTCATATGGAAATAAAACTTAGTTTCAAAAGCTGATTCTGTAGCTCATACTCCACACTGCTGAGACCTGCTGAGCGATGGAAGGTACATACGCTCTGCTGCTCTATACCCCTCAAAATCAGCTCTAGAAATCTCCCTTGAAAATAAGGTATTTGCTCTAACCTGCAGAGCATAGAGTTTCCACGTACAAACCAAGTGTGGTACTTCTCACTCTCACCATTTTACTCGCTTGTTTCTGAATTGTAGTTATCTCTGGTCCCTCCCAGGCCTTGAGCACGTGCTGCAGTTCAGGTGACGGAGAGACCTCCTGATCAGACAGGGGTGCTTTCCAGTTCTGCTGCATTTCTGTTCCACATGAGTTTGTTTGCTGGTGCCAACACATTGTCATCTCATTATTGTGTCTCAGCAAGGGTTATATCGTGACCAGGAGTACCCTCACACGTTACATACTGCTGCTTCCCAGCCTGCACAAGTGAACCCAGCACCAGCAGCTCTCACCCAGCCTGGTCCACCAACACGAACCAGCTCCAAAATACGCTCAAACCTTACCCAAGAAGTTCTTAATTTCCTCTTCAGGTTCTTGTAAAAGAACTTCTTACATAAGAGAGCAGGCAAATGATGCATTTTCAGACTCGGTTATTGAAACCCCTTCAACAGTTAGCCTCAAATAACCAGAATGTACCACAGAAAAGCCTTCTGAAGCTGCTGTACACTTCCTGTCTTTATTAAAAACTGAAGTTCAGATCCCCTTAGAGATTTTTTTATGTATCATTGCAAACATCTCAGCATTCATCGGCTACAGAATTTTACCCATTCTGCTTTCAGACCACATTCATGAACCATTACGCTAATTCCAGGAAAAAGGTAATTATTCTCCATTTTCTGCAGAAACTGGCAACGCAAGAGGTTACACTTTCATATGTGCAAAGACTGGGAGACCTGATGGACTTTTTTTCTTTCTGTTCTCATTGCAGGACAACATATCTACATTGGTGCCTGTGCCGGCACCCGAGATCAAAGCCGAAGACAGGAGCATGAGCCAGCCTGTTTCTGCATGACAGAGCCATGGGGATTCACCAGCCCGGGGGCAGCAGTGGGCTCCCACAGCCAGAACGGAGCAAGGGAGACTTCCCCAGACCCACGGCACAGGGTGTGCTTGGGTGATACCTGTCACAGCAGTGACCGGAGGAGGAGCAACACAATGCATGTAGAAACTGAGCAGGTTGAGACTGCCTGAAGGGCAGCATCAGCAGTGACTTCTCCCCATAAGCAATTTCTGTTTCAATCAACTAACAGATTCCCTTAGAGTAAACTGCATAGAATATTGTGTCCAGAAAAGGACACACTTAAATGCCCATCTGCTCCACCTCTGAGAAGATGCAACTGGCTGATCACGCACGGAGCGAGAGAAATGCTGATGGAAGGGAGAGGGGTTAATGTTCAAGGCAGCTGAGAATGGACTAACACTAACCTCTGGGTAGCCTCCAACGTCATGCACATCGATTCCAAGTAGATGTCCAAGTCCGTGTGGCATAAATATTGCACCCAGATGAACCTTCACCATGTCATCTACATTGCCTTTCAGGATGCCAATTTTAGTCAGCTCCTCCAGATGGACTCTGTCAGCCAGACGGTGCATATCAGGCCAGGCGACCCCTTGGAGAGCAGAAACAAGCAGCTGAGTTAACGATTGCTACAAGTTTTTAAAAACGACTTTCAAAAAGCAGATGTAGCACACGTGCCCTTTGCTGGTGAAAAAAGCGAAGGTGAAGAGAGCAACTTTAAACAAGAGAAAATCACCCCAATCTGCACGTGAAGCACAGAAACCCACCAACGAGAAACCTTGTAATCCAGACCCACGGCACCCAACCACGTCTGTGCCCAGGCACATCTGGCAGTGAGTTCACTGGAAGAATGTCCACTGTAAAATGCAGTTATTTTAAAAGCAGAGCAGAAAAATACTACTATCCTGTTCCTTTCACTAACCATCACCTCCACTCAGAACATCTGAGATGGACAGCACTTTTCTACTTTTGTAGAAGATTTAAGGGACACATCTTTCTGGCAAAGACACTCTCCAGAAATTAATGATTCCCTTGTGTTAATGGGCTGCGTAAAACACGAGTCCTCTAATTCACATACTAAACCAGCATTACAAAATACTGTTGGCTGACTAGAGACAGAGTGCCAGGATACATTAGATTTCTATTATTTTGGTATAGGATACAATTTTGTTTGACAAACTGCTGGGGGGAGGAGGGAGGAAGAAAGCAGCTCTTTTGTTAGTAACACAGTACTGTCTTAATTAGTTCACCATGGCTTTGAGTCATCATCAACAGAGCGGTTGCAGAGTCAAGACAACTAGGGCTAAGGTACAGTAGAAGAATATTTCCCTTGTTCCATTTTGGCATGATTAAACACATGAAAACCCAGCAATTTTTAAGGCCAAAACCCCCATTGAGTTCCATTTGCTCTAATCCAGTTAAGCACGTGGCTCTGGGGTCTTGTGAACACCAATGTCCTATCCCAATTACATTAGCACTTTTTGCTGAAAGTCCTGGGGCTTCAAAGGCTGAAATAAAATCATGCTCTGGGAGTGCTTAAATAGAACTCCCTTGTCATATATATGGCTCTGACAAAAAAAGCCAGACACCAAGTGGCTGCTCTGTCCTGCACACCCTCTGCCCAGGAGGAGAAGCACCTCCGCACTCATTAGCACTGACTGGGAGGCAGCTCAGTGTGTTGGGCTCCTTTTCCCCGTGGGGGTCCCCAGAGACCCCTCTCCCAGCCCCATCCCTGTGGGGCAGGCCCCCAGCCCAGGGAATGAATGCAGCACCAGGGATGCTCGCCTGCAGGACGTGTGAGCTCTTCCTGGTCAAAACATGGTACTTTGGGGTTTCCCCTCCTTTAGAAGGGAATTTAGATTTTTGCTTCAGTAACAATTAATACAACTGTAACCAGTTGTTCTTTGACAATTCTGTTTAACATAGTTACATTTTACAAGAAGGTATCTTTTTACCTTCTTGGAGGTTGATAATCAACTGTCACTTCTCCAGACTCATCTGTTTCACAGCTCTCTTGCAAGAGCTCCCACCTACCGCGTGGCAAGTTCAAGTGATGGCAGTCTGTCACATCGGTGTTTCGGATGTCAAACTGGAAGCAGTACTGAACCACAGCTGATTTCCTGTTCACTCTGTAGTTGTGTGAATATGGAATTTCTGTGTGTAGCTCCCAGCTCAGTCCTGCACTTTGCAGTCAAGTCTAACTGCTCTCAAAGGCTTCAATATCCTTTCTGGGGACCCTCCATGTTCTTTTAGGTTCTCTCTGTCATTTCTTAGCTGAGAATTACTACTTGTCTTCTGTCTTCATCACCACGACTGCAAACCCACATGTAAGGTCTGACCCTGCTCAAGTATTTAAAGCCTCATCCTCTCGATATAAACGACGGAGCATACTTGAAGAGCAAAAGCCCTCAAATTCTGCTAATCCAGTTCTCTTATGTACATAGGGAATTTCCAATAACTTAGAAAAGCATCAAAGGGAGGAAAAATTAACTCTCACAGCTAACTTGACTAGGAAAGTCATGAGCTGAATATTTTGGTATTCTCATGTGGTGTGCCACAGACATAGTGCTTAGAGATAGGGTTTTGTCAGTGTTGGGTTGATGACTGGACTAGATGATCTGAAAAGGCCCTTCCAACCTTGACAATTCCATCATTCTATGAATTCCACAGGCTGGCCGTGTCAGGGCCCGGCAGCGAGGCCACAGGAATCCCCGTGGGCTTATATTCCACTGGGCTGTCTGCCTGCACATCCCTCTGTGCACAGCTTCAGCACCATGAACCACAGACATTGTACTTGAAGCCTCTGCACAAGCAGCCAGGGAACAGCCTGCCCACTAGGACAGCACTTGTAGATGCAAAGAAAAACCCACCAACCGAACTGTGGAATTTACTACATTTTGTACAACGTATCCTTGATTCCTGGGGGCTACCTCATGTTCAGGCACTTCATCCTCCTGGATTAACAGTGGAGAGCTCTGTCACCCGCTGCAGGCTGACACAGCAGAAGTCAAACACCATATTAGTGAAAAAAAAGCAGCTAAAAACCAACTGAAACCCACAGCAACACAACTTGCACCCAAGCGGCTCCAACATCAGTTGTGTCAGTTACTGCGATGCTGACTGTTTTGCAGCCCCAGCCCGCACTAACCCCCCGCCCCCAATCACCCACCAGGATGCTTTACTTATTCAGGACTATTATTTTTAAGCTTTAGTGAAGTTTATCATAGTTGCAGACGTGCTTTTTGTGTAAAAAGGTTAGTTCTGTTATTATCTTTAAACCAGTTTATAAACCGATTATACTCCACTGACAGACGAGGCTTGGAAAGGCAGACTGGAGGGTCCTTGGACTTTGACAGCTTGTACCAAAATGAGCCTGTGCTCAGGAAAATCTGCTGATGATGTGTCTGCTCCATCCTTAATTCTCTGCCAAATGAGATACCGGGTATCGCAGGTCACTGAACCAGCGCCTGGCTCCCAGCAACGCTGTTACCAGGGCTCGTTAGGCTGCAGCTCGTTACCTGCCCTGCAGCATCTGCTTGGGCCAGAGCCCGGGACAAAACCCAGCCTCGACAGCAACCACAGCACTGGAGATGCCTCCAGATACAGTGAACCAAACACAGCAACGAACAGGCAGGGGATATGTCCGATAACGAGACGCCACACATCACGGATTAATTAAACAATAGACTGAGGCTGTTAGTTCTCAGACACCAGGGGTTTGCAGACCTGGGAGCTGCTGTGTTTGAAAATGGCAAACTTAGAGCATTACATTTACTGCAAGGGGTTTCTAAAAATTTATTGCCATCAACTTGAATGTTATCTGACATTCAACTTTCTAGTAGGACAGACAAGAAAAAGGATAGGTATTGCTTTACTGCCTTGATAATATTTTCTCTCGAATTATCTGTTTGCCAAACCCACCACATTTTAGATGAAACACTATGTTTTAGGGACTCGGAAACATCATAGAAGGATCTCTGCAACAATCTATGATCTCTTTGGTCATGCTGTAGATAGGGAAGACTTTGGATCCAAAAAAAAAAAAGAGAAATAAATACTTATAGAAAAGCAGAAATCAAAAGCTTATAATTTACCGAATATATCATAACTCTTGCAACAACAGAATTGAAAAGATTAATTGTTATAGAGTATACTATAAACTATTCCTCAGTCACTGTTAACTCACTAGCATTTTCATTCCAGTGATTATTTTCTGATGTTTCATTAGAAGCTATTTGAGAACATGAAGTAGAAAGAGCACACAAAAGTCATTTAGAATCACTGCGTGGTATTTAGCCACTTTGGTCGGAAAGAGCTCTGAAAAGGCCTAACAGGATTTTTTGGCTGCTACTTAGGGTACTTTGTGGTTGTAATGTGACAATGATTAAACCACAAATGATTTAGCAGGGTTTTTTTTGTTGCTGTAGGGTGGGGTTTTTTTGCCAGCACAGATGTCACAATCTTACTGAAAAAACACGAGTATGGCAAGGTTGTAGTAATTTCTCCCCAAATTGTGCTAAGGTTAAGCTACATTTAATCTCTGAGTGTCCACAGAGAAGGGCAAAAGGCCCGGTGTCCCCTGGCAGTGCCACTGAAATGCAGACAGAACACGCAATCCCTGCCCAGCCAGCAACCCCCGGGAACACATCCTGCCAACACACAGGGACCCTACCAGACATCAAACAATGGGGCCTTCAAAATTCCAATCTAACCCAGATTAAAAAACAAACCAAAACGTCTTTTAAATACTAAACCCAACCATTTCTTTCCTTTCCACTTGGGTGCTAGAGAAGAATCTGCTGTATTTCTGACCTCCATGCTTTCCTTGTGGCCCCCTGGATGAAATGCTCAGGAGAAGCTCTGTTTCTGAGCTTGGTTTCTCACAGCTTCAGGTGAGGTGGGATGTGACGGGGCGAGGAATCAGAGAGAGACACCAAAATGCTGTGCCCAGACACCGAATGGAAGCTGTAAGTGGTAAACCCAAACCTGCACAGGACAATCTACGAGACATCAGAGACAACACCAAGACAACACCCTGCCGTGCTGAAACCTTGAGAAAAGCATTTTGAACAGATGTAGAGGTGGAGCAAGAGGAGCATCTTTCCCCCTCTGGAAAGGGGACCCAGCAGCGCCGCCAGACACTGAATGTGCTGCCTGCTCCTTCCCGAGGGGTCTGCCTTGAAAAGCGTGATTGCGGTGTGGAAACTTATCAGCCTCTGAGGCTTAGAAAACCCCTGTTTAGACAAGACTGAGGGCAAACAGCACAATCTGTGCCCCGCAGGTTTGCGCTGACGGCTACAGCCGCTGCGGTGTCAAGAGCCAAGGGCTCCCGAACTTTGAACCTCGACTCACACCAGAGGCAGTGACGGGTGCGTGTCCTCCATCCCCAGCTGGGAGAAAACCACTGCTCACCAGACCACGGAAAAGCAGCTTATTCCCCACAAACACACTGGTAAAATCAGAATTGTCCAATATTACAGTATTACAACCTGCTACAATTAGGAAAAAAGCATTTTTTTTTTTTTTAAAAAGTCTTAAACCAAAATACATTCACTAGAGAAAGGCTAAAAAAATCCTGCAGCCAACACAGGCTCTAAGTCTGTGAAGGCTTCTACATGGATTCACTTTTACAAGCAGCACCTTTGAAGAATCACCAAAGGCAGAGTTAAAATCCAGGTGTTCAGGGGAGCTGGAAAGCTGCAGGTTGGCCCCAAACCCCAACAGAAACTGCCCCAGAGGGTTGTCCCCAGCCCTCCCTACACGGGGACTGCAGGGCAGGGTGGCCCAAATGTTCCAAAGGGCCTGGATTTATGCACTTGGAAGTAACTCAGAGTTATGTTCAGTCACGGTTGATGCTGTAACCATTTACACCAACAAACCCAGAATTAACTGAGCCCAGAGCCACACCACCTTTTCTGGGCCAGTCTCAGAGAGTTGCTAGTCAAAGGGAAAGTTAATTATGACCATTAATGCTAGACAGAAATACAGCCAACTCCATTCAGCAGAGACGGGAGACAGCAGACTACAAATACCTTTTGAGAACATACATTAACAAGATTTATTTTCCAATCTCTCTTTAAGACAGTAACACATTTTTAACAGTAAGGGGGGAAAAGTCATACCACGGTGTCATTCAGTGGGATTTGTGAATATCAAGGACTGGCTACAACACGCCCTGAAACCAGCTGTTCTTCAGAGGAATTGGTATAAAATCTTCAACTTCTGTCATTAATGTTCAATTTCTGAGAATAATTGTTTTGCTTCAGATATTACAGCAGATTAATAATCATCAGCAGCACTTTCCCTAAAAATATGACAATCTGAGTAGGAATAATTCATATGGGCATTTTGAAATTATGCAAATTGCAAAGCAGACCGTGCTCCCACACCCTCCCACACCATTGTCAAAAGGTCTGACTCCCTTCTAAATGTTCATTAAAATTAGCTACTGTTTTTATACAGCACAGCAGAGAAATGTGCCCACATGGTCTTCCACCAAGTCCAACTCTGGAGTGCACAGAATAGAACTCAAACGATTTGCACACAAAAGCCACCCCCCGTGTGTGGATGAGAACCTTGTACTCGGACGGCAAAAATATTCGTAGCACTTACAGTTATTTTCTTTACGTCTAATAAATTTTAATCCTAGTTGAATACAGTGACAAATTACTCCAAAGCTGCATTCAGAAAAGTAGCAAACACAAATCTGAATTCTACACAAGTTACAGAACTGTCACGGACAAAGAGAAGCAGAAATCTGTGAAGCTGCCAATTCTGAATTTGTGTATGTCCCTAAGCACAGCTCTGCTCAACATAACACCAGAAACAACTGCCAGTAATGTGATCTGCTGTCCAATGCCCCAGCTATTAGTTTCTAATTAAGCAGTTCTTTAATTATTTGGGTTACTCTAATCCCTGCTCTTAGTACTACCCAACCTGTGCTCAATTCTCCACTGCTATTTTGCTAGAGGCACGTTATTAGGACACAGATCAGGGAATCGTAGCACTGCTTTGAATTCAAATTACACATCTGCTGTTGTAGAAAACAGGTTATTTCTGAAGCTGGTACCTGTTCACTGACCCTCCCTCCTCCTGACAGCCTCGCTGAAAGAACCAGGCCTCCTTACTTAGATACCAACCTGTTTTCAGGGGTAGTCACCAGCCAAAGCCTACACTGTGCTCTACAGAAATACGGACCATTCACCCACTGAGGTCCCTGGGCTTGTGTCCATGAGCTCTACTGGAATCTGCTGCTCTGGTTTGTCTTTCTAACTGGCAATGTTCCTTGGAAGGACACACATGAGCAAACAGGCTAAGGCAGCCCCTCCACTACAAAGGAAGCTACACCAGTGGAGGGAAACTGAAGAAATCAGGAGAAAGGCACAAAAAGCAGGCAGAGGGTCTCAGACAGCAGCTCACCACTTGTGCACTTACAGCTGGCCAGAGACAGAGGCGCAAACCAAAGGATTAACTTAATTCAGCATCCTACACCTACAAATACCCAAGGCTTTCTCTGGTCCTCTGCCACCAAGGGGAAACCAGTAAGATTGGCCAGCTCTGGGCACGACTGCAGCAGCAACCTAAACACTACTGTGCTGAGACGTGTTTACGGTTGGGTATGGCAGGTGGCACTCTGAGGAGTTGTCACTTTTCATCCTAGGGAACTCCCAAGGACCTTTTCTCCTGGTCTTTAAAGGAAGACCTCACAGTTAGACCTGCAGAAGGGTCTAATGCCTTTCTCTGAATCCTTCAGCACCTCACACAGAATCTGCTGAACGTGAGAAAGAAATGAGAGTGGAAGGGTTTCTGCTAACTCAAGAAACACTTTCAGGCACCCACTCCCAACTGCAAAAGGCAAGACTGGACCAGGTGAGGCACTGGCACAGGGACAGAGAGGGACCATCAGCTGCAGAGAACTTTCTGTAGGCCAAGCCAAGCAGCTGCTGGCCTGTGCTCGCTGGCTCTTCGCTCCAGCCCTCTCCCCTCCGCCTCTTCACCTCAAAAGATCTCAGCTTTTGGGAATTACTTACTTTTTTGTATTTATTCAGCACCTACAGCAAGAGGGGACCCTTTCCCAGGAGGTTCTAAAGATGGGCTGGTATCTAACATGATTAGTAAAAGGATGCTCTATTTGTTTGACACAGGGGTTTACTTTGCCTGCGATGTTTTTGCCAGTACTTAGTTTTGAAGACTGTACTTTCTTTCTCAAGGATTCTATGGCCATCAATGAAATCTGCAACGGCTGACTTTTGATCCTGGAAGAAAGGATTTAAGAGCTTAAAGACCCATGCCCTTATGTGAAACTTGACTTCTGGGACAGCTATAAACAGGGAAGGAATCTTCCAGCCCTAATATGGAGAAGCCTCCATCTTCCACTGTCAGAGATGTTAGTCCTGCGACGGAGATTTCCTTCAGGATATCCCTCAACAGCATTTATCAGAAAAGCAAAGCCAGAAAACCAGAGGTAACAGGATACTCATCTCTTGGACAGCAAAGGCAGGACCTGGGGATGTGCACATACCCCTGAGCATGAGCTCCAGCTTCAACTAACACAGAGCCACAACCTCCCCTGGAGGACCCTACAGCAACGGCAGTGTCCCAGGAGTCAAGGGCTCACACCACACGTGAGCTGACACGGGGAACAACAACTTCTGTGCGTATTTGGAACTATTTTTTATTTCTTGTCTCATTGAAACAACCAACCATCAATCAGCAAATATTCCCAGCTGTGCAGCTCATGTCTGAACGCAATTTCGGTTCAATGGGGACTTTGGATATACAAAGTTTTTAAATCATGTAAATGTAGAGATAGGGAATTGAGTGGCTGCCAACCTGGCCTTACTCAACTGCTCCTTGGGAGCAGTTTGCGAGACAAAGAGATCTTTTTTTTTAATTGGAATTTAGGACAATAGACCTTACTGATCAAGGTGTTTTAATTTCATTCTCCTTCTCCCCCCAAATACTAATTTGTGTCACTGAGAGAGTGAAAAAAGTTTTCCTGTTCTTTTTTCCCAACACACACAAGTTTTGCAGTAGCACCAGGAATGCGAAGAACAACGAGCTCCATCCCTTCTCCTGTGACCTTCCACTGCGCTACAGAGAAGACATGGAGGAATGTTCAGAGGTCCCAGTGGGCAATCGCACAGGGATGAAAATGGAAAGTATGTGATTGCTCCAATATTTAGCTCATTAATCTTAAAGACTCTGTTTAGGATCTAGTGCATTAATCCAAACCAGCTTTAATTGCAAAGCTTAAAGATAAGCATTTTCCTTTCTATTTCCTCTCACCACAGTAGCAGATTTAACGTATTTGAGAAACTTTGATGTTTCTATGAATAGAAATTGTATATAGAAACTTTCTAGATGTGGAAACCTTACTGTCCTCATCAACTAGGAATTAAATTTATAGAACTCAAAGATTCTATAAAAGCTCAAGATAACAAATAATAAATAGCAGAAATGATTCAAGAGGCTGGATGTGATATAAACACACAGTTATTTGCTAAGGAATACAGAAAGAACCTACCCCACAGCATCTTCCCAAAGAGACCCAGACTGGTAGGTACCAGTTCAGCATCCATAGGGGGACAGAGGGACCCCAAGCTGGTTAAGCATGAATGGGCCTCACAGACAGGAACTGAAGCACATCGTTACCTGTTGGTAATAAAGGAGTGGGAGCACCCAGCGCCTGCCGGGCACCCGGCACCGTCCTGATCAGAGCTCGGAAAAACTGGTGAGAACACTCCTCATTCTGGATTCAGAGCAGGTTGTGAGCAGTGGGCAACAAACAGCTCTGGGCCATGCACGGAACTAAAGGTTAAAACAAATGACTGAATAGCTGCTCATTAGCTCAGCAATTTCTGCTACATGCACTGCATTAAGACAGCAGGGGGAGAAACAATGGATGTATCTGCCGAAAGGTTTTAATTCCAATCGCCCTCGGAGCTGAAACATCTTGGTTGTCCCCAGTAACTGTGTTCTGGTTTGCACGGTGGAGTTGTGGAGTGTGTGAGCTGGATCCATTTCAGACTGAAGTGAACTGGGAGCTGTGCTCCAGGAGCACACCGAATACCTCACATCAAAGTCACTCAATCTGACGAGATTCAAAATCAGTGCAGAAGTGAGACAAATTAGGAATTACTCCTGGAATACCCTAAATCTGGGATATTTGACTTTACTATTTCACTTTTTTTTAACAATTCTTTTTATGTAGAATATGTACATAAAGACAAATTGCTTCTCAAATCACTGCTCTGACTAAGAAGCCAATGAAGCCTCATCTACCACCGTGAATGGAAGCATCAATGCTCCACACACCCGCCCCTGTATGTGAGCTCTGCAGAGGAGTAAATTTAACCCAGATGGATTTGTCACATTAAGCACATCCCCTAAGCAGAAATGCAGCATTCCTCTCTGGCAGTTTGGACCAGGAGCCTGACTTTGTAGGACGCAGACAACTGCCCAGTGCCACCCAAACTCTCGCTTCAGCGAGGAGCATCAATGGCTGCATGCGAGACCTGCGCTCTGGCGGCGTATGCAAGACTGGGTATGTCTCTCTCCCTCCTCTTTTATTTGGGTTGTGGCAGGAGTTGTGACGATTGCACAGAACTCGGGCTATATCCCACAAGAGCATTCCCTAACTTTCAGAATATATTCTTTGTCTCGCTGAAGGAATGCTCTTCTTTCAGCTGGAAGGTAGGGAGACCCGTACCTGTGATTTGGGCTGTTTGACGAGTGCTTTTCTACAGTAAAACACAATGGTTTGGAGTACTTCAAGAAAACACAACAACTGTATAGAGAAGTATAAGGAAAATATATTAGGAGGTTTGTCACCTCTCAGAAAGTAACGTCACTCAGGAGTCTATGAGGCTCCCCTGAGAGTCAAACTGAACAAAGAAACGCTGATCCCTGAACCTCCCACATCTCCAGGAGATGTTTAATGTATGTCCATCCCTAAGTACAGGAACCCAGCACCTGGCGAGTGACACTCCCTAAGGCACCCACTCCCCATCTCACACCCAGACAGACTCTGGGAATCATTAACCTCCTGAGGACAACAGCCCCGTGTCCCCTGTGACCCTTTGCCACAAGGCACAACGAGGGTCCCGATTCTGCAGCTGGGGAGAAACACCATGATCTCCAGCAATGGCACGGGACACGGCAGTCTGTCTGTCTGTCTGGGTGATCCACTGAAAGAGCTGGCCAAAGCACTTTAAAGGCACTTGTACAATTATTTAAAGCTTCATATAAAAGAGGATCTATCTCTAAACCAACTCATCATTTCAGTTTGAACTATCCTTCAGAGAATCACAGAATCATAGAATTCATTTCAGACACTGCAAATACTTTTCTGCCAACTACCTATTCTAACTGTTTCACATCAGAGCCTTTGGCCTTCGGTGTGTTTTTGAGAGCTCATCAGAGGATATAATAATGTTGTTGGATTTTTTGCACCAGTGCACAGCTGGGTTACAAGCTGCACAAGAAGTAGAGTACAAGCCACACAGACCTAAAAAGCAGACTCTTCCAGCCAGTTCAAATTTCTGCGTGTTGAGGGACTCTACCCCGATCTGTAACTCAACAGGGTGTGAAAGGCCCCAGCTGCACGTGAGCCAGTCCACACAACGTGTTCAACCTGCCCTCTGTCACCAGAAAGTTCACAGTTACTGTCCCATGAACAGCCTGAATGCATTTGCATCACTCCTCTGGGCAGGCGAGACAACTGAAGCCCAGCAAGAACAGAAAATTTGGGCTCATCTTCTCCAGGCACCCCGAATGATTTCCCTGCCCATGACTCTCCAGCTCCCATGGCTAGTAAAGGAGCCTTGCAACCAGTGTCAAGAAATAATCACTATTGTCCTAATTTTCTGACACTGTAAATACAGTGGTAGTAAAGTGAGGAATTCTCTACACCTTCCCGGGCACAGCACCGTATCAGCTCTCAAGTTCTGAAGACAGTTTGCAACTTATTAGTATGAAGTACTGCCCAAAATGCTACATGAAATTAAAGGTGGCACTGAAATGCAAAGCAAACTCTGGAGAGGACCAGGAACAAGATTCTTCAGGGCAGAAAGAGCAAATGATGGAGGACACACACTGTTATTACAGTGGCAAAGTCTCTCATCTCATTTTGCAGACAAGCTCCAAGTGCTGTTGCTCCCTTCCAGGCTGCTGCTGCCAGCTCGTGTAACAGCAAAATTATGTTGGTTTGGGCTGGCAATCCAGAAAGTCTGTGCACTCCAGGCCTGGTGATTTAAAGCTAATATGGTAAGTTTAAAGGATAAGTGTGCTTTGTGCATTAAGGACATTTTTCTCTATGCTGTTCTATTAGTAATAATGAGAAATGCTCAAGTACCTTCACCAGCGAAACACTCAAAATCACAGTAGCAGTCAGCTCTAAAAGCATTTATTGGCTCCCCTGAACTGGAGAAAAATAAGATTTTCATCATGCCAGGCAGCTGTTTCAGCTATGAAAATGTATATTTGATGAATGACCTTGTCTGCAACTTAAAGGCATACGGTGAAATAACCCAATAGCCAGTGCTCTCTACAGCTTTCTAGGGGTAATTGAGAATCCTTCCCAAAGATGCACACTCCATCCTCCTCTGCAACACAACATTTCTATTGAGCATACATGGGAAACAGAGGAAATGCATGAAACCAGCCGAAGCACGACACGTGTGTTCGCTCAAACTCTGCCTTTGGCATCAGCTTCCTGAGCAGACAGCTGCCAGTGTAAACACACCGAGCAGTAACAACTGTCACTACGGGATTAAAGGAATTCAAAAAGAAAATGTGGAAGATTAGAATACCTGTTTAATCTTATTAGTAACTGTTTGTGTTGTTCCTTTAAAAGTGTTGGATGGCAAATGTGTCCTACCTCTACCCTCCATTAGGAGATCTTTAAACACAGCAATTAATATTGTCATCTTGCTCCTTCCCAGCACTTTCTAAACATCCAAACGTAATTGCCTCGACAGCCCAACTGCTGCCACCGCGCCATCAGCTCCTGCTGACCTTACGGATCCGTACCTGGCTTGACGGCGCTCATTACTGCCCGCGACGACCTCAGCACGGCCTCGTAGATGGCCCTCTGGTCAGGGGTGAACTTGCCATTGGCGGGGAAGGTGCAGGTGATGTCGGAGCCGTAGCAGTAATACTCTCCTCCCATGTCAAACAGGCTGAGAAGGAATCACAGAGGGCAGAAATGAAAATTTAACTCCAAAGAAACGGGAGACCAGAACATGTTTCTTTTGCTCTGCATTTAAAAGCCATCTGCATTTTGGCAGCTGCCCGTGAAAATCCCTGCACAAATGTTGTTCCTAAGCAAAATGAGACAATAGCCCCTTGGAATCTCCTGGCAGAAGGGCATCTGCACTGCACAGGGCTCAGATGGACACCCTCAGGGGCTGCACTGGTCCTGGACTGGAATACTGAGAGAATGAGTGAAAGAAGAGAAAAAAGCAGACAAGGAATACACTTCAAGCTCTTCAGCTCCAGTATCTAGGACCTCTTCTCAGAAGGAAAAAAAAACCAACAAAACTCCTTTTCTCCTTTCCTGAGAAATGCCAGAACCACATAAAGGGTCTAACCTCAAAACTTAACAGAGAAACGTTAATTAAATTATGGCCTTTTGTATCTAAGCATCAGAACACATCTGATGGTTGAAATAAAAAGCCCCCAATGCAGGCTGACTGCCACTGCTCACAACATAAACTCTCCTTTAAGACAAACTTGCTTAACAGGGACTAAATAAACAAGGATTATGGGAAGATCCAACCAGAAAAGAACATTTAGTACAGTTTTCTGCATCAGAGGTAGAAGGGGAAAAAAATAATGAAGTCCTTTATTTTATGGGGACAAAACCCCTGGTTTACCCCTCAGGAAGCAAAGCTACTGTAGCCATGAACCATTAATTCACCCCGGGCTGCTCAGCTGCCAGAAACCAATCTCCAGGAGGTGGGTCTGTACAGCCTGGCGAGCGCCAGGTTAGACATCTGCAACGCTGTGCTGCTAAAGCCCCTCTGATAAGGCACCACACTGGTTCCAGCAGGCTCAAAAATCAGCAAGTAACCAAATAACCATTTGGACCAAACAATACTTGAGCAAATAAGCCCCCCCAGTTCATCATACATGGATTACAAGAAGGCACATTTTGCATCTAAGACTTTGGTCTCGCCACGCAGTATTTGTGTGACCTCCTGATTTCTTAGGAAATCTGCTAATTTCAGCCTTCTTCCAGCCACCTCAAACAACTGTATGAGACTCTTATCATCCTAAGAAATGGAATTTTCCTTCACTGTGTTTGAAAACCTTGGATTTTCTTCCTCTTGCTCCTGCTTTCCAGCAGGGTCAGTCAGACAGCGCAAGCAGAAGGAAGGCCACCCCACTGGGGCACACCCTCTGCCATCAAGCCCTAATTACAGCAGTAATTAGGAAAACCACGCAGCATAGCTCTGTCCCCACCAGCATACGTGACTAGGCAAAGGTAAGTATAAGTTACTGGGACTTGAGGAGCAAACCCCAGGGTTACAATCACTAGGAATTGAGGAGCAAACCCCATGGGTTACAGGCACAGAACTGCCCAAGGCTCTTGGCTACAGGAGCAAAGCTCTGAGGAGAACGCTATGGAGAGGGCCACAAAAGTGATGTATGTACACACAGAGCTAATACAAGCACTGCATACATCCACTTAAACGTGAAATACAGTATGTTAACCCAGAAAGCTGCTAATTGGAAAAAGATACACAATAGACAGTAAGTGTCAGACCCACAGGGTACAAAGCCCACGATCTGACACCACCACAGCAACTATAACCCAGCCTAGCCAAACCTCAGAAGCAGAAACCCCCATCAACACTGCCTGAGTTTTGATTTTATGGTTAGACTCGCTCCTAAAAATAACTAATGACAGACAATCTAAGGATAGAGCAAACTAGCTGCAGCCACTAAGAATGCTGGAGGAAGTTGCCATGTTCTCTAACACGCCAACAAGACACAGATTTCAGATTAGTTATAAACCTGTCAAACCTACCCCAGACTGAACCCTGCCCAAGTCCCAGAGGGAGGTCCATGGTGGGTTGTGGGGTCTGTGGCAGTCCTGTGCTCTAACTGCTGCATTTACAGGTGTAAGTGTCCACCCAGCAGGGCAACTGGAAAGGTGGAACCAACAGCTCCCAGACACCCTGCTCAGGCCTACTGGATGCTGGTCCATGTCTACTGGAAGTTGGCAAGCCTTCTATATTCCATGCTTTCTGTATTTTACCTGGAGAACAGTTATTCTGAACTTACCACAGGCAAAATTTCAGTTATGTTTTTACCCTCCCAGCAATCAGCATTTTCTCAAACCCATTCTTCACGGGGTGGTTGGTGAATAGTGAGCACTGTGTAATGGAACACAACTCTCACCGATCCATGGCAGACCCAAACAAGCCTCCCAAGCTTAGAAGCACCATTTGTTCAGGTTTCTTGGCTTCCAGACAGGAGGAGACACAAGGGAAGATGATCTTTCAGATTCCAGCTCAAGCGCAACCCACCATCCAGGCTGTATGCCTCAGTGAAAGAGCATCCAAACCAAACTGTACCTTTGGGAGATATTTTGGCTCTTCTTGGGAATTCTCATCCATTTAACTTCAGTTGGGAATGTATCCATTAGCTAAAATGTTGCCCAAGACATGGAAACAGCCCAAACCTTGTAGTTATCCTGAGGAAATAACGGGAACCTGAGAAGATCCCAGTTTCATATCTTTGCTTGTTGGGGAAAAGTAAGTGGTGAAGCACATCTAAGTCAAATAAAATGCATGTGAGCTACTATCTTCTCCCACTGAGTACCTGGAAACAGTTTCTAGAAGCAGGTTCCTTAAATTCTCATTCCTTCGAAAAAAATACATTTATTTTACCCTGAAATTAGATGGTAACTGTTACTAAAACGGATATTATTAATACATTTTAGCCCGTTCTCAATTGCAGGCACAATTACCTACTTGATAACACAGTCTTACAGGGGTCATGAAGAGAAACAACTGCTTCATGTTAACTGGGCTGTACCAAATGCAGCAGCAATCTAAACAAGTTAAACACACAAATACAACTAGGCCTTGCAGGCATCTTGGGCCTATGGCTTACCTTTTAAGAACTATTTAATGTAGAGTAGCACATGCAATAATAGAACAAACTATCCCCAAACTCCACTGTGTTTCCCTTTTAGATAAATGAAGTGCTCCACCTCTAGCAGACCGTGTATGTTGTCTATAACAAACCTTAATTGTGAATGCAGTCTTGTGTTGAGCGCAGGAAAATGTCATTAGAGAACAACCCTTTCCCTGCTCGTTTTCCAGCAGGGCTGCTGTTGCTAATTGCTGATTCTGATGGAGGCAGAGATGTCCCCGGGGTCGGGACGGAGGCCAGAGGAGGAGAGTCACTGCCGGGAGAGGGGCATGCGGTTGTGTGTCAAAGTTCTCTCTGATTCAGCATGCAGCTGATTAATTCCTTTATTGCACAGCTCAATCCCTCTCAAAACCTTCCGAGAGAGCAGCTCCTCTTGCTTTGCATTACTTTGTTTGGAGCAGAAGCAACGACAACCTGCCTGGTCTCACGTCAGGGTGGAAAGTGCACGGTGTGCAAAGCAGATTCAAGACTTGGAAAACCCAAACACTCTCTAAAAATTCCACGTTACTGTTTCAAGTTGCTTTCTAGAACTAATAAGAACCTACACCACAAGTAAAAACACGTAGCAATGATACTGCAAACCCCCTTCTTGGAAGCGTGGGCACAGCTCTCCTAAGGGAGGCTTCAGTCCTGAGTATATATAGAATCTCTCCTCCCAAACACATTGCAAAACACTCTAAACATTATTAACTCAACAACGCAAAGCATGAGGAACGTCAGATAACCTGTCAGTCGCCTCACAAACAGGGTGACTTGCTTATGTATCACGACTACAACGGCAGCCAACAGCATCCAAACCCAAAGCTCCTGTGTCTGTGTAGAAGTCACCTCCAAAGACGACCACGAGCATTTCATTCCTCTCGCAGGAGAAAGGTCTGACACCACAACTTACAGCTGTTTCGTACATAAAACGGTATCAAACTGAAGAGAAGCAGCAGAAACCCGTGTCCCAAGGCACAGCCCTGCAGGAAGGTTGGGCCGGAGGTGCTCCTTCACAGGGGCTTCTCAGCCCTTCTGCCCACCACCCCACCAGGGTCCCACACCCCAGCCAGCACCCCAGGAGGGGTACTGGATGACCCTTTGGAGGAAACACTCCAAGTCCTGTTGAATTCCAAGTGAATCCCGGCCTGTCAGTCATGAATGCTACACAGCACAGTGCTCTGCTCCCCTCCTGTCCCTCGGAAACAAGACGTGGCTGTGCTGCTCCCACAGAATATTGGCACTGCAGAACACAAACTTACAGTTTTGGCTTTCAAGCCCAGAAAAATAATACACATTTTGATATCAATTTTAGCTTTCTTAACCCCTGACTGTGCAGCACCACAAAACACTTTGTGTAACGTTTTATGTTTGAAAAGTGTGGACTATAAACAGCCACGGTCCTTTTCTCCATAAAGGCACTGTATACCATTTTTTAAAAGGGAAAGCATCATCTTCCTCTAAGCATGTGTTTTACTTTTATGGGCTTGCTGACACTTTTATTGTCAAATAATTTGAAACTGCCAGGCAATGAAGCAAGTTATGGCCAATATCACAATGGGAAGCAGTACTTTGTTTGGGATCTCTGAGCCATGTGTAGGAATCGCTATGATCCAGCCGCTGGCCCAGACCAAGGACAAGCTCTCGCAGGCATTTCTCAGGAAGCCCGGGGCTGCTCCCAGGAACTCACACCAGAAGCTGTCACCTTCTGCAGACTGGCTGGGGCTGCATGCTCTCAGCTGGAGCTCCCCACCACTGCTGCACCGACAACTTACCCCTCCTGAGGTCAGAAATGCCGCGGTGATGACCGTAGGTATCAGCATTCCTACAGGACACAGCTCTGGAAACACCCCAACTGGTTTGGAAACAGGGTGGTTCAACAGCAGCCCCTTCACAAGAATGAACTACAGTAAATGAACTACAGAGAGCCTGTTTCCAAAGGCCTGCAGGGACAGGACGAGGGGCAACGGCTTTACTCTGGAGAAGGTTCTTTACTCTGAGGGTGGTGGAGCACTGGGGCAGGTTGCCCAGGGAGGTGGTTGAGGCCCCTTCCCTGGAGATGTTCAATGTGAGGCTTGAGGAGGCCCTGGGCAACCTGGTCTAGTTGGGGGTGTCCCTGCTGACTGCAGGGGGGTCGGACTAGATGACCCTAGAGATCCCTTCTGGCCTGGACAATTCTGTGATTCTCTAAGTGATATCACCAGTAAGAAAAGGGAGACCCTGAGCAGCCAAGAGATACCAGTTAAAATGGCAGCACTGAGGAAGATGAGATGGCAAACCCCAAACAGGAACTGAACAGCACAGTTTTTAGGAGGTGCCTTGCTGTGAGCAGCTTCCATCTGGCACGGTACAGAGAGCTCCTACGGGCTGTCCTGAGGCCAGGCTGGGAGCCCTGATGCAAGGACAGGTCTTTGCTGCCAGCACCCCTGGAGACAAGAGGGACCGTACCAAACCACTAGAGAGTATTCCTTGTGTAGGTAATGGGGTATTAACAAAGACCACCACGATAAAAGCATTACACTAAACAGCATTTATAAATGACCAATATTATACCAACAGCTATTAAAAAGTACTAGGTTTTACCCTGCTTTGTTTTCTTTAAAGAGGTGAACATCCCAGTCCGAGCAGCCCTACAGCAGCCAAAGCAACTTCGACTGGGCTGGGAAGGCTGTGCTAGAGCTGTGACAGATCACACTCATTAGAGGTGACAATTCAAAAGGCATTTCACATGCACCTGAGAGAGCATGACATTAAGAGACCATAACACAGCACTTAAAGAAAAGCTAAAGTTTGTTACAGCAACCACGCTACTAATACAGAGCGACCTCTGCTTTGGTGAACAGGCTCATCCATTTCTGACAGCCCCAGCCAGAATTAACCAGCACTAACAGAACACAGGCAATTAGAGCAAAATTATCGTTAATTCTAGCAAATATATTGTCCTATTTTTAATCAAATTCAATTTTTCTAGATTAGCATAAAATTAATATAGTCCATAGGTACAACAAAAGGAAAAATACCTACACTTGATGAAAATAGTAAATATTAATCAAACCAGAGGAATCAAGCCAAAAGAATTATTTCAGAAATGGACAGCCAGTTGATTTTGCAATTATCCACTAAGTACCAGCAATGTACTTCATATTATTATTAGAAACAAAACCATAACTAACAACAAGTTGTTTCAAAACTGCAGACTGAAAGGTTAAAAGTAACCATGATTTTTGCATATTATTACAGCACCAAACTTCAAAATGCATAAAAAATGCATGAGGCCAAATGAAAATACTAGTCTCACCCACATAAAACAGCTGAGTATTTACATCTGACACATTAATATCCTGGGATCTTAAAAGCAGTGCTTTCAAGAAGTAATAAATACAGTATTTTGTTCCGTCGGATAAATGGCTTTAATAGCAGACAATGAAGTACTTGGGGTGGAAGAGGGAGGACTCCCATTATCTGATGCAAAAATATTGGTCAGTTCCTGCTTCTTAATGCAACATTGCCCCCACCTGGACAAATGAGTTTTGGTTTATAGGTTGGCATAGTGTCCTAAAACTTGATAAAACACAGTGTAAATTCTAAACAAGAGTCACAGCAAACTTCTGCCACCTTTTGTTGTAAACGCCCTTCAAGCTCAACGGAGCCTTTTAGTTGCCTTAGTGAAAGCCTTCTCGATATCCTCCCAAAATAAATGACAGCCTCTCAGTACCCATAAAAAGTCCTTTTATATTGTACACTTACTCATTCCTCCAAAAGAGAGAACAGTGCATTTTCCACAAATACTGCTGTACGCTGTGGAGCTAAACAGGCTGCCCGTCGCTCCAGTGCAGTACGGACACTGCGTGTGCCTGGGGTCTGGACATGCACGAGAAACACACACAGTGACAAATCTCTCCATTGGAGAAAACCATATATTATGCTTTCAGATCAAAGAAATAAAATTAGCACAGTAACTTCTCTTTTACCTAATAGAAGGCTTCGCCTGCATGAATAACCGGGAAGGCCTGCACCTGACCAGCTCTCGCAATAAGGCGTTTTCTTTTGCAACGTTCTCCACACACCTTGGAGTGACCAACAGCTCCAGGAACCTGAAAACTCTCCCTTGTCTCCTCTGAGTAATTAAAAAAAAAAAAAAAAGAGCCCCGAACACTTCACATCATCCCTCTCTGTTTCACACACAACAACCTTTCACAACTCCCTGCCCCTGCTGTCAGGAACAGCTCCCTAGGATGGACAAAGAGCTTCTGGAAGGGCACGAGGAGGAGCCCTGCAAGTGAGAGAGGATCTTTTGACAGCACCAGAAATTATAATAACATAAGAGTTAGCAAAAGGTACATCCAAGTGCTAAATGGAAGGGAACAAAGCATAGTTTAACACACACAGTGGGGCAGTGCTCCTGGCTGTGCCCTTGCTTTGGCCAGTCCAACCCCTCACCAGAGCACAGGAGAGTCAGCGCCTCCTTCACCAGAGCACTTACTGGGGTGTCCCCTGCTGCCAGCACCTTTCCACACCTCCAGTGGGTGTTGGGGTACTAAGGAAAGAAATGGAAATGAAAATATTCCCAGGCTGCCTTCCTCATCAGAGCTCTGTTGTTTGACAGCAAACACCAGCCCCTGTTCCCGCAGCCGGCCGTGTCTAACACAGACATGCCACCTAAAACAGGGGATGTGTTTGACTTTGTGGGGCTACCCCAACTTCCCGACTGCTTAAACTCTGGTACCTGGTTGCAGTGACACCATCTGCAGGTAAAACCTGGTTTATTGCCATCACCAGCAGGTTGGGGAACTGGTTGGGAGCTTCTGCAGCCCGGAAGGTCCTCACTCCCCGGGGACACCGAGCTCCTCCCAGTGCTTCTGCTGGCAGAGTACATTTACACCTGAGTGCTGAAAGGAGCTGGCAGATAAAATGAAAGACACCCTCTGATGATCCAGCCTGCTGCCATTAGAACTTCTAAAGTTAATTCTATTTTCTAAATAACAGATAGGCCCACTGTGAATACAAGGTTAATGGTCTGCCTCTGAGGTCCGCGGCACTTCAGAAGCCGTTGATGCTGTACTGCCTCATTTATACTTTCACCCCAGCCCTCTTGACAGGTTTCTCTCTGGAGAGAAGGAGAGGGAGGATGAGCATCAGAACAGGACCCATGGTCCTCAGGGTGTGTGGGGCAGACCCAGCATCCACCCATGGGGGAAAGGAGACCGCACTGGGGCTGCAGCAGAGCTTCCGTAACATGGGGACTTGGGAGGGGGTGTCACGGCGTGGAAAACGCTGAGTGCTCCAGCAGAACACACAATTATCTCCCATGTTTTGCAAAGCCAGAATGGACCAAATGACCCCAAAAGTGTCATCAAGGGCCTGAAGGTCACTGGACCTGCCAATAAAGATTGCTCACTAAGTGCTGGATTTCACTGAGACACATTTCTCAGACACCATACAAAGACTAAGACCTGCAACTCGTGACACCTGCAGAAAACCATCCCAGGTAATAGCTCCATCTATTTTGGTGACATCTGGGGTCAGGCTTATTTTCTCACATTTCTGTTATTTAAGCGTGAGCCTCATCATGAAGAATCAATCTTTATTTTATGATCACAGAAGCATTTTCAGTTTGTTGGCCGCTGCCACAGCCCTGAGGATCAATTGCAATTGCCGTCGGTGCCAGCAACATCAAGAATCTGCAAAGGAACAAACCACTGGGTGGCAAATTGAATGCAATGAACTGCCATTTTCCTGAAAAGCTCCTCAAAATCAAAATGTAAAGTACACACTTCAGGTTCAGAACCCCTGCTGGTTCCTACACCAAACCATGGAATCAGAGGTGAGAAGAAAAGCTTCCTGGCCCTGGCCTGCCCCCGTCACACCCCATCTGCCTTGATGGCCAGTGTGTTTTGGATTTTTCAGCTGACAGAAGAAAATGTGTATTAGTACATCACCACTGCAGGCTGTGGATTGCAACACTCTGAGCAGAGGGTTTTATGTAAAGGCAATAGGGAGTGAGGGGGTTGAGATCCCAGAACAGCAGTTCCCAGGGTGGTGAGCCCATCACGGACCCGCAGGAGGTCTCTGACCATGGACAACAGGCTCAGGACAGGCCCTGGTTCAGGCCACAAAGATGTCACAGCACACGCATCATCAGTGTCTGTTAAGAGCACACACCTACTGAACACCAAAACTTCCCGAAAAATTCTGGTTTCTCTCTCTGTCAATCCCCATGCTTTGTGTTAGTCAGCTATTTCGGTTTTTCTATTTTATAGGCTGGGCGTGACAGCCCTGCTTAACAAGACAGTCTGTATTAATGAGCAGTGTCAGAATTTCTCCTTCCAGTCCCTGCACTGAGATCTCTTACTGCAGAAGCTGGACCTGTCAAAATGTGGATTAGGGTGCAGTATCAGAGACGTAATTCCACACCAGTTTCTTACATGATAAAGATAAAAAGTGATAAAACCATTTGATGTAGATTAATTTTCAAAAATGAACATCATAAAACCAGCCTGCTCTAAACTTGCCAGTTTTTGAAAGAGAAGTCAGAATAAGTCTTTAAAAAAAATTGCCTATAATCTTCTGTTGATACCATCAAATCCTTGTAACTTACATTTTAAAAGAGCAAACGATGCATCCATCTGAGCACTTCAAAGAAGCAAAGCCTTAGTCTTCCAAATGTATTTTTTCTAATATTCAGGTTCTTTGTTGACTCATTTACTGCCACTGCACTGCACTCTTTGTACATAAAAACCCCAGCAGAACATTGCTGCAAAACTCATGAATGTTATTCTTATCTGCTAAATAACGTTGAGAAAATAATGTAAAATTCTACTTGAATAATTTCATAAAAATCATACCAAGCGCCCAGTCTCCAATTTTATTACATACAAGTATAGGAACCATTAAATTAGATTTATACCAAAATACTGGCAAAAGCAGAAATAACCCTGAGAAGACTTCACCTCTTTTTTACCAAAAGTAAAGCCACGGTTTCCCTACGTACAGGGCTTCCTGAGATTATCCAACAGAGGGCCCCCAGTAGCTATTAAAAAGCTTAACAGCGAGCCAAACACACGGTCTCTAACAGGGACCCCCACAGATTTTCCAGCCTGCGCCGTTTGCCCCCACAGGTGCCCTGACCCCCCTTTGGAGGCTGGGGAGAGCCCACAGTAACACCCGTAGCAGTGCCCACTCCTCATACGAAGGATGCCAGCTCCACAGCTCTCCCAGACACTGCTTTAACCGTTCAAAATGACTTAAAATTATCTTTACGCAAACAAAATGACATTTTCTTCTCATTTCTTTACTCTGACTTGGGCAAAGTCGGAGGAAAATGGTGTTTGCTTGCTGGGTGAGGGCCTGCAGCCGGGGGTGCTCCTGCTCAGCCAGCGGCTCACCACAGAGGGAGACAATACACAGACTACTGTACAAGAAGCTTTTAGAAAAACTGACAGTATTTTTATTGCCCATCCATGGGAGTGCTTAAGGCCAGGCTGCATGGGGCTTGGAACAACCTGGTCTGCTGGGAGGTGTCCCTGCCCAGGGCAGGGGGGTTGCAACATGATGATCTGTAAGGTCCCTTCCAACTCTAAACCTTCTATGATTAAAAGGGAATGTCCTGTCAGTCAGTCAGTCAGTCAGTCGTCAGTCAGTCAGTCAGCCCACCATCACCTGTGCCCAGAACACCACCCGACAGGGCCTAATTTTTGCTGCTGAGATTCTATTTGTTTTCTGTGAGAGCTTTTGAGCTTATCTATGGCAATACCAGTGTGCTTTCTTCCATGCCTTTGCACTTAGCTGTGACAATACATACCCACACCCTTTTTGCACGTGCCACAGAAGTAATATAAGAGATACCCTTCCCGGCACGTGGACGATTAACTGCTCTGAGAGGGGCCCTGTGCTTTGAGGAATGCAGGGTTCAGGAGGGGAAGGACAGAAGCGACACTCTGTTAGGTTATACACACACAATTCACTTTGTCTTTCAATTTACAGTGATGGATGTGGTGCTTTCACTCCCTGCCTTCACCTGCAGCCACACTGCAAAGCATGGGGCACGTAATGCAAGCGGGGAAGAATTTACAGCATTTGGAGCTGTATCACGGCACTGCTCGACTCTAAGGAAAACCTTTCAGAAGCACCTGCCCCCACCTGAACTGAGATGAGTTTGTTCTCCTCACACACTCCAAAGGCCACTTTCAGGCTGGGGTGTATGGGTGCACACAGAGGTTTGGAAGATCTACTCCACACAGCCATGTGGTGCAGTTCTTCAGAAGCAGCCAACGCTCCCTCCACCCCTCAGCCCATCACCAGAGCTGAGCTTTGGAGCTGAGCTTCCACAGCAAACCCAAGGGCCCATTTCTGCAGGTGCCCTTGTACTTAAAGTACAGACGTTTCTTACACTAAACCCTAAGTGGCTCTGGCACAGAAACCTTTGAAAAGAATCTCTCTTTTCCCTTTCAACTGGAGACACAGGTACACAGGGCCTCTGGAAGAGCCCTGACCAGTGGCACACATCATCACCCTCTGTACCAAAGTTCTGGACTTTGATCACTACAGTCACTGTTTCACTAAGGAAGCCCAAGAGTACGTACAGTGTGTGTATGGGAACAGCAGCAGCGTAACAAAACCATCAAACTCTAATCCTTGACTTACCACAAGTCTCCATCCTCAATAGTCTTATCGTTGGGGGCTCCAGCGTGGCCGTAGTGCAGGACAGAGGAGTTCTCCCCGCTGAGAGATGAAAAGAAAATTCAGTACCATTAATGGCAGAAGAACCATTAACATACACAACAGGAGAAGGAACACAGTAAATGTGTGATGCTGCAAACATCAGGGTATCCACAGATATTAAGCACGACACTCTGAGTGTGTGAGAACTGCTTCACAGCAGTTTGTCAGGATTTCAGCTGCAGATACTATTCCTTATCTCCCCCTAAAAACGGGGATAAATCAGGAGAAGCAAATAGCACATACATATATTTATGATCAACTTCTAAAAAATTATCATGCAGCTTAAGGGCATGACTCCATGCTAATGTATTTGCAGATCCCTTGTTTACTTATCACCACGGGCCGGCACCCCTGGTGTCACACCCCACCCTGGCTGCACAAACTGCCCTGCATTCACAGAGGAGCAGGGCACTGACACCTTCAACAACATGTGGCATGTGGGACTTGGTGTCTGTCAGGCACACCTTGGCTCGGGGAGAAGGGGCTGGACCCGCCAGCACACAGCTGGTGCTGGAGACCAGACAGGCACAGCCGGTGGAGCTGGGGCTTTTTGGGTGTTTGCAGTGATGGGGGTGAGCAGGGACGGGCTGTGGGCAGGACTCTGGGCTGAACACCCCTCAGGGACTGAGGCCCAGCACTCCTAACTCCAAAAACTCCCCCAGAAGCCCAGCACGGGCACTGCTGGACTGGCCCCCAGCTCCAAGCAAAGCCCTGTGGCTGGGGGCCAGTGGGAGGTCTTGCTTCAGCCCACCCAAATGAAAACACTGATGAGGACACCCCTCCAGCCCGCTCCTGCTGAGAGGTGCCAGCCCAGCCTCCCTCAAGGGGAGCGTCCTTCCCACCACCCCGGAGCATGGCAGGACAGATGCTGTAGGAGCAATGCTCCAGAAGAGACGGGTACCCAAAAAGCGAATGCTACAGCCAGCCAGAAACTCTGCGTGGGTCAGTCAGACTTTCAAGGTGGCTCCAAAACAACTTAAACAAAAGCCCCAGCCACTGGCAAAGCCAACGAGCCGTCCTGTAGAAGCTGTTTCTCTTCTTCCCAAGGAGCAGCAGCTGAAAGGGGCCAAAGTCTGGGTCTGAAATGAAGCACTGTTGGGAGGTGCCATCACCAGCAGCTCCACAGCCTTCCTGGAGGTCGGCACCTGAAAGCCACCACAGGTGGGGATGCCTGTGTCTGCCTTCAGGCAGCCAACCTCCAAGAGACTCCTGTGTATCTGTTTTCATTCCTTTAATAATTTGTACCTAACTGGTGCCGAAGACCTGTTTGTTACAGAAAGAATTGCGTGAAGCAGCAGAGAAGCTGCAAATTAACACCACTGAGGATGCGAACAGTAGGAGGAGATTCAGATTACTAGGAGGGAAAAAAGAACAGAAAGAAACCCAGGTTCACTAACTATCCTGAACTTACCCAAAATGCATTAGTTATGGTGATCCTCAGAGAGGAAAGAATAACTTAGTGCAGTAAAATGCCAAGTCACTGCTATCATCTGCTGAGAGCTGACATCTGCCTGGGGACACCCAGCAGGAAGACCTGAACCTCAGTCTGTGGTGCTGCGGTACCAAGCAGCAGATTCTGGGGTGGGGGCAGAGACACTGGTGCCCCCACCTCCACCTCCCTCCATGCCTGGCACCAGCGAAGGTCACCCATCGTAGAGTCACTTCCAAGGTGAGAGGGTTTGAAAGTGTCTCTAACCATGGGACTGACCTGGCTGGGTGACACTGCTGGTTTGGGCTGGGGCAGAGCGTGGGGCCATGCTTTGGATTCCTGCTGGAAATAGCACGGATAACACCAAGATGGTTTAATTACAGCAGCCCTGACACAGCACCAAGGGCTGCTCTGCTCCTCACCCCCCACCAGCCAGGGCTGGGAGGGGACACAGCTGGGAGAGGTGGCCAAGGGGACATTCCATGCCATGGGACACCACGCTCAGCAAGGAAAGCCGGGGAAAGAGGGGGAAGGGGGACATCAGTAGCGATGGTGTTTGTCATCCCCAGTCACTGTTCTGTGAGGAAGCCCATCCTGGGGATGCCAGACCCCTGCCTGCCCATGGGGAGCAGGGAATGGATTCCTTACTTGGCTTTCGCTTTACTTGTTAAACTGTCTTCATCTCAGTTGTCATTATTTGTCTGGATTTTTACCCCCATCCCACTGTGTGGTCCTCGCTGCCAGCGGGGGGGTTAAAGCACGACAAATACTGCTGTCTGTGTGTAACTGTCCTCAGCGGCTGGGGGAGCAAATCCATCAAGCATTCGTGGTCCCACCAGCTCCCACCTCCCGTCTCCCGAAGGCTGTGACACCGGATGGGGACAACAACAAACGCACGCGCTCAGCCTGCGCCCAGGGATTTATTTCTGTGCTGAAATGCAGTATTGATCACTCCTGATTCCAGCCCAGTGAGCAGCTCTTCTGAGGTCTGAGTAACCAGCTTGGGTTTTATTTAAAAGCATGACTCTCTTCTATAGAAATTATCATCAGGCCTGTCATTTAAAAAGGAAAGATCCTGTCAAAATACCAGTTTCAAGTGTTGGGAAAACAACGAAACCCAGCGTGAATAGAATAAAACATAACTATTTGAAAAACCTAATTGCAAAAGCTATTTTAAATTGTAAAATGTAGTTAAGTGTAATTATTTACAATGCATGACATTTTCACGGTAATAAAAAATTCCTATTATTTTTGCCATTATTATGTTAATTGAATTCATCAAATAGATCTACTTACATTCATTTTATTAGGACCTAGCTTAAAACTGTTTATATTATTCATTCTTGCTTTGTCACTCCTAGTCAGAGTATAGCAATTTAGGGACAAAGGCCTTTGTGTTCTATCATAGGTAATTATTTTTTTTTTAAAAATCCCAGTTGTCTGCACTTTTAGCTGGAGTGGTGGGACCTGTCTGTCCTGCAGGGAGGTCAGTCTGTCCCGCAAGGACGTGCCACGCGAGCTCCAGGCAGCGGTTTCTGTGGGTTTAGCAGAGCCCTGGTGTTCTCTGGAACCGGCCCGGACCCCGCAGCACGAGTCGCTGCGGGTGAAGGGGAACTCTGTGGGGCTGCCAGTGCCACACACAGACACAGCCTGGGACGATGCCACCAAGAAGGAGCCCCACTTCAACGGGATGTTAATTCTCACGTTATAGGGTGGTACTTAAAACAGGAGATTTTCCAGGCAATTTAGATGCACGATTTGCCGTAAAACTGCTCCTGCTCCTACTGCAATTTTGCATATAAATTGGAATATTGCATTTACAAATAAGCAATTAAATAAACAGCAGAAAGAAGCGAAGATACTAATTGTCCTTATTATCTCCAAAGCAATATAACGTGACTGTCACTAACTTAAAAATTACTTTTTGTAAGTGTATGTGACTTCAGTGCAGGCCAAATGTCTGTGGAACAAGTGGAACATATATACCAACATGTGTGCCTCACTGAACTCAATATAACTCTGATGACATTAACTCACTGACTAAATAAGATGAATCTCTGCACAAAGCTCACAGCTGGCCTTCAACATGGATCCTACACTATTCTCTTGAAATTCTGAATTAAAAAAGTGAATTAATGTGAATGAAAAATGTGCATTTCTACAACTGCAGGGAAGACTTCTACAATACTTTGCCAAACACAATACCTTCAACATTAGCTGTTCAGTAAGAAAAAGAGAGCAAAAAAACTCCAAAAAGATTGATTTAATCGCACCCTAACCTTTGAGGCAAAGAATTCCAAGAATGATATGAAACACTTAAGGTGTGTTTCAAAGAGTGTTTTTGAACAACAGAGAATAACTCTAAAGCCCTTCTCCATGAAGGTATTTAATAAAGAAGCCAATTGCAGCACAGATGTGAGCATAAACACGATCTTTGCAGCAGCAGCCGCCACTAGGGAATCTCTGGAGTGCAGCAGAAGCTGTAACCCAGTTATTGCTTCAAGACACAGCCCCAGCCACCTTCCTTTGGCTTTTCCAGAGGAAAGGGTTCAGAGCTCGCTCTGGTGACACTTGCAAACACCTCACATCTGTTAAAGGAACAATTCCACCAACACCCAGCAGCTGGGTGTAGACCCGGTGCTTACCTGCCGCAGATGCAGGTGTAGGAGGTGTGCCGCATGCCCCCTCGCGTGTAGCAGTAGTGCTGGAACAGGCTGCAAAGAGAGAGAGGTGCTAATTAATGATATGTTCCAAACCACCCTAAGGTGGGGACAGAAGCAAGCCTTGCCCCCACAGCTGCCCAGCCCAGCAATCCTGCAGAGCATCCCACCGGTCCCACACTGGCAAGAACCAGCTCCACAGCAGGGAAGGGGGGCTCCAGCACAGCTCTGGATCTTCAGAGGGCAAACTGTGCTCCTCAGCAACCCCAGACAGGAAGGAAATGACTGTTGGCAAAAGACAGCCCATCCGAGCCCAGGACAAAGAGGATGGTGACAGGTAATTGCTGAACTCTCCCAAGTGGAGCTGGGAAAACCACTTCTGGCTGCATTTCAGGTACACGGTCGCATTCACCATCCCTGCTTTCAAGCCCAGCCTGCAGTCCGTGGTGTGCGGGTCCGACCAGCCCTTCACGAGGAGGGAGTTTGCCAGACAGGACAAAGCTCTCCTTCCAAGCAGTCTCAGCAGAAGCTCCCTGATCCATATCCCCTCACGAGCATCCTCCGCTGCAGCTGGACCAGACACCCCACGGTGACCAGAACCAGTGTGCTGTGCCCCTGGTCCCCGGCTGGGCCAGCAGAGCTCTCCCAGGCCAGGCACGTTCTGGGGTGACGGGCCGTGCTGCAGCGGGTGCTCTCACATCTGCATCGGACACAGAGAGATGGTGAGACTAACCCAGCTTCAGACTGTGGTACCTGAACACCACTCTGGTCCATCCCTGCCCAAACGTGGGAAAAAGTAAACACAGACTCAATCCAACAGCAAGAGGACTCTGTGAGGGTCCTCAAGGGCCTGTACCGCACGTTTAACACAACGCTGCGAGCTGCTGTGTGTGTGAGGGATGGGGGAAAGGGAGAGCAGCCCCCGGCTCCCCACCTGCACTCCCCTTGCACTGCTCTCCTGCTGGAGGACATTTTCATCTTCGCTGCCAAAGTTCCCTTCACATGAGGGCAGATGTGCCCAAAGCACAATTAATATAGGATTAGGTGCTCTAAGAGCTAAGCACATACAATGGATCCTTTTATTCTTTTTGAAATAAACTCTAATTACAACCCAATTCCCTTTAATACTGAATGGATTTCAAAAACTCATTTCTTGTAATTTTGAAATCATTTCATTAACACAGAGTGATAATGGTGCTATTAAAAGAATAGAGATGCTGTGATTTTGTCCTTCTACAGCAGCAATCCAGAGAACACAATTCAAATTCTTTGAAGGATATTAAAGACATTACATGCTTGCAAACCCAAACCAGATTTTAAAATGGCACACAATTTTAAAAGAGAAACAAACCAAAACATACAAATTAATCACATCAGGAAAAGGCCTATATTTAGAGACTTAGCGGGGAGACCTAGGTTACAAGATGTCTTTTCTGCTCAAAATGCTGTAGTTTTACATGGTAGAAATCCTAATTCTGTATTGCCCCAGAAACCAGCAATGGCAAAGAGCAGGCCAAACGACAGAGAAGCCAAGGAGAAGCCCTGCCAGGGTGAGAGGGCAGCAGAGATATCATAAATGAGGTAGGGGAATGTGTCACCTGAACCATCACTCGCTCCCACTCAGCTGTTCTCTCACCTGGGAAGGCAGTATCGGATGGACCCTCCTGCCGTGCTCTCTGGGACACCACACTGTGCACTGTCACACACTGCACCTTTATACACCGACAGCTACATAGTAGGAAGCAACTTTCAGTGTATTTTATAAATCCTTCACCTTAAATGATTGAATAAACCATCTCCTCCAGACAGCAACTTTCACTAACCTTCTAAAGAGCCTTAAAAGTGAAATAATGAAGGTTGTAAACATGTCTCCATCACCAGTGATGCGGGGATACAGGGTTTATTTTTCCATGTGACAACTGCTCACGTATTCATGGCTCCAATTTACATGGAACTGTGCAGCTGAGTAATAGTATTCACCTTTTGCAGTACTCCCAGATTAGCAGTAAAGAGCAGTAAATAGATGAAGACATGCTTCCTGTGATCCAGCTGTTGCCTCAACTTTCTTTCCATTTTCTAAAAGAGGAACTGGATTGTTTCATCAAACATTATGGACTTTCTTTTAAGAGTAAATAAAAAGTGGTTGTTGATGTGACTGAGTCGAAGACAGCACAAGTTTGCCAGGCAATGAGTTTTCCACTAGTAAAACCACTCACATCACTTCTTCAAATCTACTTTTCTGGGCTGTGACTCACTAGAAACATGTTCATGCAGTTAGAAAAAAATAAGCGTACATTTCTCTCAGAGCCAGCCAACATCCTTGTGTAATGTCACAGATAAGTGAGGGATCCCATATCCCTCTAATGGCAAATGCTGGCTTTTCAGAGCTGAAGAATGTCTATAGAGAGAGGCTGCCAGAACTCTGTAGTTGGAATCCTGGTTCCATTGACATTAACACAGACTCTGACACTGGGCTTCTTCCCCCTGGGACCTCACTGTCTGCTCACTGCAGGAATCTGTATCCCAAAGTGGGATATGGAAGTACAAAGCCTGAAGCAGTGGGATGAGTATCATTTACCCTGGCACTGCAGATACACTGTGAATGTGGCATCTTGAACCTTGCCTGGTCCTTCCGACTGGCCGATCCGCGTGTTGAGGCATCTTTCTATTGGTGCTGGATGCCCTGTTGTGAGCTCTAAACGCAGCCAGCAGAGACAGTTAAGCCCCTCTTCCTCCTCTCCCTTCATGGTTTCAAAGCCTCCCATCACGTTTCAAGCAGCGGTTCCCCGGAGGGTGTGTGTGCTACCAACCACCCACGTACTGCCTTGGTGGCAGGTACGGATCACACTGGAGTGTTTGCCTGTCACACACACACAACCGGTGGGGCTGGCAGGGCCAGGGCTCCCAATGGAGGAGGACCACAGCCACCAAATAACCCTGTGGCCACTACTCCCAGACACTGGAGCCTCCCTCAGGGACACCTCCTGGGTACTGGTCCTGCAGGAACCAGAGCATCAGATTCTGTGTTGGGGACCTGCTGCCAGAAGTGCAACCTGCCTGGTGAAGCGCACACTGTATGGAAGAGTCAAGGACACTCATGGGTCAAGACCTCATTAAGGTGTTTATATTGAAAATGTATTTATATAAAAACATTTTCACACTGGCTGACTCCCTGGTTTGAGGATGTTTCAGATCCACAATAACATCCTCAGTGCACCTATGAGAAAGTTGCCTCCTAATAAAAAGAAACCTTTACACTTCAAAACCAGTGTTCTTTGAACACAGCCCTTGAGACTTGCCTTGAAATGCAAGCAGGTGGGTTTGAACTATAAACTGGAAACCCCAGCAGCTTAAGGGAGTTCTGTAAAGAACTTGGAGGATTTGCTGGAGTTTCTTTTTTTCCTTTGAGTACAGTTGGAAGATGTAGATGAATATCTATTAGTTATCTCTGCACCAAATTGCTTTTGAATTACAACCAGAACATGCCCTTATGCTTTCGTACATTGTAAATACCAAGTGCAGCCATGAGACAGGCTAAAACCCACAGCTTTTTTAAAGAATTCACAAAAGGCCAAATTTTCCCAAGCTGATCTCTCTATCTATACCAGGACCGAAAGCCACTGTTGTGATCATTCAGACACAAAAAGATCTTCACCTGAGAAAGCTATAAAGCCCAAATCACACCAAAATGTTAAGCCACAGTAAATATCATTTGCCCGCAATATCTAGAGTATTTATACCCAGCTCTGAGTTGGGCTGGCAGGAGGGAGCAGAAAGGGAAGAAGCAGAACTTACAGCTCCACAAACGACAGAAAACAAACCCAACTTCTTAAACAGAATCACAGAGCGATCCGGGGTTGGAAGGGACCTCAGGAGATCACCTAGTCCAACCCCTTCCAAGGTCTCACCACCCTCACAGCCAAGAATTCCTTCCTGAGATCTCACCTCAATCTCCCCTCTAGTTTGAAGCCATCACCCCTCATCCCATTGCTACACACCCTTGCAAACAGTCCAAGAGGGTGACAGGCTCCACAGGCAGCTCCAAGCCCACCACAACAGCCAGGACCTGCCATGCTCCTGCCTCCCCAGCTCCTGCAGCAGCAGGAGATCCTGCACCGCTCCCTACAGCCATGTGCCAGCCATAATACCTCAAATCTAGGGTTTATTCTCATCCCTGTTCCACAGCAGAAGGATTTTTAAATGAGTTTTCAGTCCTCCCCAAACACATACATGGTGCTCAGACCCCACCGCTGCAGCACAACCACCCATCAGGAGAAGGGCCTCTGTTCTCCTTCACCGACTCTAAAGCCCACGTGGAGTCACGTCCAGCAGTAACAAGGCAGAACCAGGTCCTGCCCTCCTCTAAATTTCCTGCTTAATCTAATACTACAGGAAGAGATGGCATGAATTTTTCTTAGGCTCCTTGCTCCGTTTCCAGCTCTAATAATTCTAGATCTCAACTGGCATATTTTAAATTAAATTTTTTGTAGTTTAAACCTATTTATCAACAGCTAATTAATGAGGTCTAAATCCTTTGATGACAGAATGATTAAACTGCGTTTTAACTAATCCATCTTTAATTAAAATGCTGCCAGCAAACCATTTCTGGATGTGTAAAAAGGACACATTTATAGATGCTCACTCTTTAACTATGCATTATGTAAAGCCAGTAATTAGAAGAACTCATGATTTCAATTATATTTTAATTACTGTTACATATAAAACATGCTTTAATAGATGTAACGCAATACATTTTCTTTCTTTACAACCCACTAATCATTCCTATTGGGGTGACAACCAAATAAAAGGAAGTTTAATATATGCGCTAGTACAGGAATCTTGTTTTAGCTTTGAGCCAATTCTCTCTCCATTTCTTCTTTGCAGCACAAAGGTACTTAATTACCTCCAAAGCTAAAGCACAAGTGAAACCCTATAAATCCCTGTTAAGGTCCTAAGAGGAGATTAGCGGTAACTGACCATAATAAAGAGAAATGCTTTATCCTTATTATTACCCTTGCACATCCTCCAGTCTCTTCAGCTCAAAACACACGGCTACTAAAAACCTGCCAGTTCAGGACAAAAGAGAAGGTGACATCTGTACTGAGCTTCCTCCTGCTTCCCTTTGCAGTTCCCGGAAACAACATGAGCCAAGAGATGCAGCCGGAGCCACCGCTTTCCCCTGCTCCGAGGTCCCTCTGCCTCGGCCCGGGCAGGGAGGGGGTGGATGCACTTGTGGGGGTCTGAGCCTTATCAGTGCAGAGGGATGGGAGCTTTACTCTTCTTTGCTACAGCTACATCAGGTTTTAATGCAAATCTGGAACACATTTATTTCTGGAACACAGAGAGTAGAGATAGCTGGTCAGGAGCGATCATTAGCCTGTAGCCATCCAACCTCTAAAACCGCATGTTATTACTCCATGGTTTTTGCTGAGACAACAAAAAGAGTCAATAAATTACAATTATTAAATATGTTTCTAAACTCCACGTGTTCCAAGTAGTTGTATAACCCAGAAGACTCAGTCTTAAGGGTTTTGCTATTCAGTGATCTGAATCTGGCATGAGGAAACTAATAAACTTACGGCAGAAGTTTGCTTGATATACGCATTAAATTGTACTTTATGAATATTCAAAGAGGTGTGTTACGTTATTTCTACTGACGCAGACACAGTAAACTTAATTTTCATAAGCTGATTTCTACTATTTGGATGGACTAATGAAACTGCTCGTATTTCACTTTATTTCTAGTCTTTCCTAAAAAATATTTAGCATTTACCAAACTCTGACAGTAAAGATGTTTTCACATCAGAGACGTCTGTGACGGAGTCACTGAACATTGGGATATCAAAACATTTGCACCACGAGACTTACACTGCTGCATAGTTTGATTTATGTAAATCCTCTCATTTCCCTTCTTGTCTATTCCTGCCTATTTAGAGAACTCTTGGGCACAGGGAATATATTTAACTACCTCCTAGAGTGCACCGCCCATCTATATTCCATAAAATGGTAAGAACAACAATGTATTATGAAGGGTGTATGAACTGTACCCCTCCAGAGAGCGCCTATCTGGCAAGGTCACTGGCAATATCTAATACTCATACTTAACAGATGTCAGGAAGAAATGCTGATGTGGCAACGTGCAAGGGTTATCGAGAACACTCCTTACTTTTTAAAGGACTAGAGCAGATCCATCTTGGGAGAAAAATACTCCATCCAATTGCTGTTCCACACCCTGGGGGTCTCGTGGTGCCGACACGAGCGATAAGGGACAAGCAAGGCTGCTCCTCCCCGGCACTGCTGGGCTCTCTCTTACAGTGCCACCCAGTATGAGGCCAAGGACAGTATGTTTAAGGACTGCACAAACAGTAATATTAAATAAGAAGAAACATTTTAGCTGTTAGAAGTGCAGGGGAAGGGCAGCAATAGGGTCAATACCAGAAATGACACTCATAGAAGCTAATCAGATACACGTGGATGAAAGCAACTGCTCAGACTGCCCACTGAATTTCCTTTAAATGCCAACTCCAGCAACTGCTTTTGTTCTGAGATGGCCCTTTGGCCAGGGCTGTCGTTTCCTTCCCTGTCCCCAGAGACACAGCAAACGCCAGCTGAGCTGCCTCCTCACTCTGATGCCAAGTGGGTCCAGCACCCCCAGTTAATGCAGGGAGGGAGAGGCAAGGAATGTTTTCTGGAGGTGAGATGATTTTGGAGGAGCTCACACCAGATGGGTTTCCTGCCCAGAAGGCAGAACTCTGTAACCCCTGCATCTCCCACGTGCTTTCTGGTGTCAGGCAGCCCATCGCTGCTCCCCTACCAGACAACATGCCACTGAATATAAAAACCTGGTTAAGTATTTCCAAATCTTCTAGCCAAATCCAGAACACTATCCACACTTGCCTTAAAATTGCACTTCCCTACCCCCAGCAGCCTAGAGTAAGGCTGAGCCTGCTCTCACATACTGTATGGAAAAGAAAAGAAAAGTTTTCCTGGCCTGTACAGACAAATGATAGACTAGAGATGTCCTTTTCTAATCTTCCTGACCATGTTTCAAGGGTCCTGGTCATATAAAATGAGTGAACAGCTGCCCAGAGGACCACACCATTTACCACAAATTACTTCTTTATGGAAGAATCAATTTTATAGTCTCCTGAATTTCAAACACTTGCCTCTTCAATCCTGTGGAATTACTCTTTTGAGAGTCAAGGCTGAGACAGATGACTCCAAGGATCTGCTCTTGGGGCTATGAACTATCTGTTATAAAAATCTAGAGAGGACTTATGAGTCTTTGAAAAAGACTCTGAGTAAAGAAAACATGTATCAACACTATAACGTTATATGGCTGAAAGTGTGCAGATTAATATGTTGAGTCTCCAACAATCTTCTGTCCCAACGGACCAGAAAGCTCAATTCCAGCCAATCTAACACAAGAGAACCAGAAGGTGTTCTCAAGAGATGGATGAGGTGATGCTCCCCTGCATGCTGTCCTGGGAACCCCAACACGTGTGGTTTTCCCCTCTCATGGGGAGAAGTTTGCAAAGCTCAACTCGTGAGAATAAAGCTTTAAAAACACATTCACTGATCTCGACTCCCAAGAAGACAAACACCACTGCAAACACCACCTCCTGCATTCAGCAGAGACGGTTCCAACAGCTCATATGCTTCTGCAGTCTCAAGAAGAAAATCCCTAAGACTGATGGTTGTTCCCTCGGTCCGTCCTGCAGAGCACAAACCATCACTCAGGTGAAAGCCAAGGGAAAGTACATCCTCAACTCAACCTTCAGCAATCCCAGCTCTCACACAAGGCTGGGCAAATCCACTTGCCTGCTCTCGAGTGACACACGGAGAATCACCCAGCTCAGTGCTCCTCAGCTTCTGCACACCTACTGCTTTCATTAGAAAGAATTAAAGCCATAAGGATTAGAAAGATGACATCAGCCATCTGTGACTGAGCCCAACATTTCACTGCACGCCTAAAACTCTGAGGATGTTTTGGTTCCTCTCCTCCTGACATTGCAGAGCCTCCACTAGCAGCAAATAAAACAGAAATTCCAGTTGTTGGCCAACAGTATAATTTTTAGATCTCTCAAAAAAATGAATGGAGAAGTTTTGTCCTGATGCTGCGTGTACTCTCAGTGCCTGACACTGCCCAGCACAGCCATGTTCTTGCACCAAATCTTACCCTCCCTCCTCCCTCTGCACAAGATCTGTTACCCACAGCCACGGCTCCTCTCCCTGCAGGAAAACCAAGGCACGTGTTTCCTGGGAGAGCAGGGCAAGAGGCAGAGGCAGCACCTGTGGGACAAAGCTCCCAGGCTAACCCCAACATCCTCTGCCCTTCCTGCTGGTGTGGGTGAACAAGTGACCACATCCCCAGAGACAGTGGGGAAGGGTGTCCCCAGTGACGCTGCCCCAACGCACCTCCCTGAGCCTCACCCACGTCCAGGCAACGGTGCCTCCATCTGCAGAAATCCTCAGCGTTTATTCCTTGCCTTGAAAATCTCTGGGAAGGGATGTAAGTGGCTCCAACACACAGCCCAGGATGCCTACCAGCCACAGGCACTACCTGCCACGGTATCAAAAGTGGTTTATATACGTCTTGATTCAGCTGGCAATTATCTTTTCACTGGCATATTATACCTTTCATCTCCCTCTGGAGGTGCCTACAAACAGAAGAGATAAATCTCTTTCACGGGATTCAGTAAACTGATGAGATATAAACAGGAATATGGGCTTTATTTGCCCTTCCTCACTGGCAGGGTGGGAGTGGGGTGAGCTCCGTGCTGCAGCCCCAGGCTCTGGCAGCAGCCACGCTCACCAGCAGGTTTGGCAGGTCCCCACTGACACAAGGCACAAAGGCCAGGCTCATGCCTGGAGCACCGGGCACAGGACCAGGCCCAGAGGGTATGAGAAGACCAGGACACGCTGCTGAAGACCACGGCACGTGAGGGAGCAATGGGGGCTGCTGAATCCTCTGCATTCATGGGAAAGTTCAGGAGACACCAACCTCAGCTCTGCTCAGATTTTACACTTACCTCTGCCTAAGCCCTTACGTAGCCTTTCTCAAAAAAAGCTGGTTTTCCATTCAAAAAGGGCTGATTTTGTAAACAGGGGGAAGTCGCCATTTCCCTGGTTCGTGGTGTGTATCTTAGCGATGTACTTGAGTTCCCATTCCAGCCTGTCTGGCTCCCCCACACCGCTCCTGAGGGCTGGGGGTCCCCGCAGGACCTGCCTGCTGCTTAGACCCTTCCAATCTTAGTGCAGCAAAACACAAGGCACTCTTTAAACATCTGCCCACATTTACCAAGATGACTGCTCCTGGACAACTCAATGTGGAGGCCCTCTTGTTTCTCAAGCAAAAAGTGTTCCTCGCTATCACTTCCACAATGGAGCTGACATCAGAAGACACAGACATCACATGCACAAGTATCAGAGATTTTAAAAAACATTACCTTGGACTAGGTTCATTCCCCCTGAGGTAATTAAATCTTTGTTGTGATGCATATATAAAAATCTCATTAGCTGTTTCTGAGAGTGTCACTGCAGAGAGGACGCGTTCGGTTGTTTGCAAACCCTCATCTCTAAATTATTTCCAGCTCACAAGTCCATGATTCCGGAGCTTTCATCTGAATTCTTTCTTCTTAAACTTATGACCCCTCTCTTGTCTGTATTAAAAAAATGTTGTATTAATAAGCCCAGCTGATCAAAGGATCCAGATCTTACTGCTCAACCTTCCCATCATTTTGATGGCCCACTAACTCCCAGAGGGCTACATCCATAGGATTTATTGGGAGCCAGCAATTACTTCCGAGAAGTCCACCAGATCTAATATCCACTCCCTTGTTACCCCACTTGGGGCAAAAATCACCCAGGCCCTAGAAGGTGACTCGTTTCTGACAAGTGCTTCTGTCAGTTAGCCAGGTTTTAATCCATTTTACACATACTTTATTAATATTGTACACAACTAATCAGAATGTTGTCTGATAATAAAAGTCAAAGGCATTACTGAAGGCTAAGCATATTACAGCCACGGAGTTAACTTTATCAATTAAAATGTAACCTAATTAAAAAAATTAAATCCAGGTTTCTTTAATAAGGATGTCCTTCATAACACTACATTAACTCTAATTCATTAAATACTTCTCCTCCATTCTTGGATCTGGCACCAGCACTTTTGGAGCAGCCCAATAAGGTTCCCCCGACCTGGCAGCTCCCGTCACCCTGCTCCCCTCTGGTGGCTTCTTCCCTCTCCCCACCCCAGCTGCAGAGCACAGCCCGGCCACACACCAAGATTTAAACTGCTTTTTACATCTTCTATATGGCATCTGTCTATTGGTATTGAAATTGTAACAGCAAACAAAGATCATGCCTTTTGTTGTGAATTTGCCCAGTTCTTCACTCGTAGTGCTACACCCCCCAGAGAAGCGGGAGTGTTAAAGGAGATCTGTCTGCATCGTGGATTAATAAAGTTAATCATGAAATTAACTCTATATTCAGTCACATAAACGTGATATAGTAAAGCAACTGATAGCTAAAAAGCTAATTTCAATCCTTCATTTTTCAAGTATATTTTAAAGTGTATTTTTTAAAGGACTACTTCTTGAACTACAGCTGTCAGCTGGCTGCTAACTCCACCGAACGAATGACTTTCCCCCTTCGTTTCTGAGTTCAGTTACTTTTATTTGTCCCCAAGTATTCAGCAGAAACCAGTTCCATCAATAATAAATGTCAATTTTGATCTGCCTCATGAGATGGAGCAGCTCGGGATAGATTTTCCGTCAGAAGAGCGGGTGACTGGAGAGCTATTACTCACAGCCATTAGAGAGCGGCAGGAGCTGGGGAGGGCTGCCCAGATTTGGGCAGGATGAGGCTGGAACACACACACAGCCCTCCAAGCACTGGAAATAACAGTCAAACTCCACATCCTGGCTGAGCTCTCTCTGCTGCCGGAGCTGGTCGGGTCACGTCACAGCAGATGGCTTACAGCGAAGTGACAAGCACTTTGCCGAGCGCAAACTGGATATGGCTTATCATAATAAATTACCATTACTTAATGCAGGTACTTGAGCAAAGGTCTACACGAACGAGTGAGGTAAAGGAGATTGTTTGACAGAACTAATCAGAAAATCACTACAGGAAAGGAGAAAATACAGCAGCTTTGCTGGAGATGTAACATAGGAATTTATATAACGTTTTCTGCTTCTCCCCTGCGTTACCACCTCCTGCTTTGGCTTTATACCACCTGTACCTAAAAGGGACTGGTCAAATAGAAATGATTTTTCATTGGGCAGATGTCCAAGTTTCATGATGGACAAAGCATCACAGGGAAATACCCAGTTTTCCTGAGTCAATGATGGGACATCAGTGTTATCCATGTTAAGAAAGGATTCAAAGCAAACCTTTGCAATTAACTGTCAGGCAGCAGCTCCTTGTTCTGCTTAACAAAATGTACCATGATCACGACAGCACTTTTCCTTCCAGACCGGTTTCATTTTCGTTTCTGACATATTAGCCACCATTTGCCTCAAGAAAACACCAACCCAACACCAAAGCCCCATAAAATATAGAGCAATATAACCCTGAAAAGGACTCCAAACTCAAATGAACTTAACCCAAAAAGCTACTTGAGAAGGGCTCAGGGGACCACAGAAATGCTGCTGTTTTTTCCTTGTTATTAATCTGGTCAAAGCCCCGTTATTGCTCTCTGGAGCTCCAGGTCTGTATTCCATAGCACTGCAGCATTCATAACACAACAAACAACGGGGAAATTACCTTTACTCAAGCATTTTTTGCTGTTATGCTAATTACCCCCACGAACGCCAAGAGAGACCGCTCTGTGCGGTGTTCTCCAGTGCGGGAACCCTGCTGGGGACATGGGGCAGGAGTGGTTCCTCCTGGGGACCTGCCTGTTTCTGGGAGTCACCCCAGGATCCCACCACCCACTGGAGACCCACCCTCCTGCTCACCCCTCTCCTCAGAGGGTACTAGGGAAGGGGACAGCAGAGTACACAACCTTCTGCTGGACACAGAATCACAGAACGCTCTGGGGTTGGAAGGGACCTCTGGAGATCATCTAGTCCAACCCCCTGCCAGAGCAGGTCTCCCTGGAGCAGGTTGCACAGGGAACATGTCCATAGGGGTTTCAAATGTCCCCAGAGAAGGAGACTCCCCCACCTCTCTGGGCAGCCTCTGCCAGGGCTCTGACACCCTCACAGGAAAGAAGTTCCTCCTCGTGTTGAGCAGAGTTCCTCTCTTCAAGTTTGTGTCTGTTCCCTCTCATCCTCTCACTGGGCATCACTGGAAAAAGCCTGGCCCCATCCTCCTGACACCCACCCTTTGAGTATTTCTAGGTGTTGATCAGATCCCCCCTCAGCCTTCTCTTCTCCAGACTAAACGGACCCAAGTCCCTCAGTATTTCCTTGTAAGAGAGATGCTCTTGGCCCCTCATCATCTTGGTGGTTCTCTGCTGTCCCCTCCCCAGCAGACCTTCCCCCTTCATGCCCCTCCTGGGCCATGAGTAAGGCTTTTAAACTAAGACCAGCAGAGAGGATGCAAGATCATTTCAGAAAGCATTCAAATAGTTTGGAAATTCTATCTAGCCCATGCCCCCAAAATACTGAAGCACCCATTCACACCCTACCTCACCTTTACAAATCCAGCCTTTAAAAGCTGAAGCTCTACTGAAAAGGCACTATATGGAAGTGAGACTACAGCACTTCTGAAAGTGGAAACCAATGTCTGTCCTTGAATTAGCAGCAGCTCCTCTGATAACTGAAGCTGAAAAGAACCCCTCACACTTTTCTCCCTCTACCCTTACTGTTAGATCCCTCTCAGCTTGGACAAGGAGAACAGAGGAGTGGATTTCCCCAGCAGGTAAACTCACCAGCCCCAGCCCAGCGCCTTTGGGAAGCCCAGCTCTTCCCGGCATCTCTGGGCAGGGAATCCCAGTATTTCTGCCTCATTTCAGTAGAGAAAGTGGGAAAGGATATGGGTAACATTTAACAATTGCAGTGACTTTGTGGGAAGAACACACATTTTTAATATCTCTCTCTGCATTTGTAATCATTGCCACTGAAATAAACTGCAGTTCTCCAAACTATGTTGTTTCCTTTCCCACAAAATAATCAACACAATAAAAGCTCTTTGAATTGCTACAAGTCCTCTTTTCCAAGCGTATAATCATTCACTTTCACATTTTCACTGATCACAGCTAGTCAAAATGGGACTGAGAAGTACAAAGCTCAAACAAAACAAAAAAATTGCTATTTTACCATGTCTCTCTTGAGTCTTCCACACAGTCTGGCAAAGCTCCTTTACAAATACTCCAAGCTTAGGGGGGAGAACAGGAAGTTTCACTTGTTTATTCCAGCTGCTTTCAGCACCTGAGCAATTTACCACACTGGGGTTTTTGGAGATGCAATTTAGAGATGACCCTGACTCACATTCCTGCTCCACTTACCAGCAGTTCAATTTTGTTCTCCTTACATTCACTAAGCGTGTTAAGAATCTTTAAAAACAAGCCTAGCGCTCCCTTAATTAGCAATTTCCTGAGTTGTATTCAGCTTTTATTTTATCTCTTAACGACTAACAACAACAACTTGTAATGAAAGCAGATCTGATCAGCTTAACAGAGCAGTGGAAGTGGACGGTGACCCACGGAGGAGCTGTGTGTGTGTTGGTGGGGACCTTTCCAGCACAGCCCCAGTGGAAAAAAAAGCAGTAACAGGCACGTGAAAACCCATTGTTTGAAATTTTTCCCGTGTGATATGATTTAACGGCCATTTTTAGAGGGACAGCATGCAAGACATGGGTTTGAAGTATTTGTTCAAGGCCATGTTATTCCTACCAACAGTCCTGTCCCCTGGGCAGTCACATCAGAGCACGCTCACAGCAAGAGGGAGCAGGAGAGTTCCACAACCAACCTTGTTTTTGTTGAGTCTTTTGCATAAGATCAAGTCTGCATTCAAAAAAATGCAGCTTTATTTTCCCCCTTCCCCCCTAATTCTTAAGTTTTCTTTTCTTTTCTTCTTTTATTACTGCTTACAAGGTTCCAGGGCACAGACGCTGCTCCCGCTCAGAGCAGCATCACCCGGCAGGGTCTGTGTCTGTGAGAGACACACACTGTGAGGGGGTTTAACAGACCCTTTGGGATAACAGTGCCCATCAGCAAGGCTAGTGGCTCTAAAGAGTATTCTTGTTAGCAGAACGCTGCATGAACATTACTTTTATCAAAACCATGTGCCAACTCACCCTACAAATAAATTGCAACCTCATAAAATCGTCAAAATCGTATCCCTTAGGAACACCACAAGTTTGATTCACATGCACTTTCTGCACTGGAAAATATTTCATATTTTGTTTCTCCGATGTAAAGCGTAACAGGCTACATAATTTGATTTATACTTTGGGGATGCAGCACATCTATTAACCATGTAAAAGGCAGCACACCAAATACTTCACAGTTTACGCTCCAAGTTTCAAATCTTGCTGACAGTGAGATAATGAACGGGTGCAGGCAAGGAAGCATTGCAGGGGGAACCAGAACCCGACAACCAAAGAGAGCTGTCTGCTGACTGTTGCCAGCCTTACAGAGCAAAGGAGCCTGACAGGAAACATTACAGCTGAGAGACCAAAAAAAGTACTGAACCTCCTGGTGCTGGGGTGGGGAACCCTTTGGTTCATGCCCATACCATATCTTACATTGACATTCATATTCCTGTGTGGCCTGAGAAAAATCATGTTAGTATGAATAAAACATAATTGATCATTTTGTGGCTTTACTTCCTTCTTGTATTTCAATTTCATGCTTTTGGAAACCAAGATGAGTTAGTAATCACTCCTCAAAAAAATCCCCTTCCAGTCCATATGAGAAGTCACATTGGAAGAGCCTGTGACCTGCACTAAGACCCCCTGATGTTACATGCCCATCAACACAGGAGCAATGACCTTGACAGCACTCTGTGCACACAACCAGAGTTACACCTGCACTTTTTGAACAATTCCTTCCATTTTTCAGATGATGAAAACCCAAGTTTTCTGGACGTTAGCAGTAAATAACTTGTTCTGCACAGTGGAAACAGCTGCTACAATACACACGCTAAAACTTTAGGATTAGAAAGCTCTGCCCTTCATCATGTCTAAGTTTTACTAGTGCACAACAAGAGCCTGTGTGCGTGAAGAGCCAAGCCCCATGTCCCCAAACAACAGTACTGCCCCCCTGGCTGTAAAAATGACAGACTGCAGCCATGGTTTCAGCACACCCAAACTCTGTAGCAGAACAGGTTTGACATTCAGCAACGCACCAAGGCAGCTATCAGTCTTGCAACTCAAGTGTCAGCTTCCAACAAATTAATGACCGAGCAGTCCCAACCAAAGGGTGTCTTGACAATTACAAACTGCATTTCTACATCCAAATTCCAGCACAATGTTCCCCAGTAAGTTTTCTGAACTGTAGTGATTTCCCTGAGTAAAAAAATACTACCACAAACACTGCCGCATGTGGTCCTGAAATATTCTGCAAGCTATCACATCCACTTCAGCTTCCAATTCTCTAATGAAAGCCACACGCTGGAGATGAAAGGAGAGGAGATCAGAGCAGGAATTTGATGTACAAGAGCTGCCAGTTACAGCACACACGCAGCCCTTGTCAAGCTCCTCCAACTACACCCGGCTACACAGAATCTATAGCTGAGATGAAACTGAATATTCTCCAAGAACCAGCGTGATGTGAACCGTATCTCAGCTTGAATCTACAAAGGAACCGGCCAACGCTTGAGATTTTTCCACACTATCATCCATTTTCGGCACGCTCCCAGAATTAGAGGAGACAAGTAAGCAGACAGTAACAACTAATGCTATAGCCCTTCCCTTTCCCTTAGAGGTTTATTTTTTTCTCTTCAAAGCTTCATAGATTGATTGTAAATCCATGCTGTAAATCAAAGGAAAGCCACTACTTGTTACCTGGTTAGAATTTCCAGGGCTCTGGCTGCGCAGGTATTTCTCCGTGTTTGATCTCAGGCCACTGGCAATGCCCACGGGCACACTCCCTGCCACGGCAGCAGGGACCCCGCGTCCCTTCTCAGCACCTTGATCGATTTCCACCCGCTTCCAGTTCTAGAGAGGGCCACCGAGATAAATGATTCATGGATTCAAAATACTTGCTTGGGTTGAAAAACAGAAAAACGTATGTAAAACCAGGAAGGAGTGACTCAGAGTTAAAGAAGAGTGCAGGGTCTGTTGGTGCAGAGCAACGTGCCCAGCTGTGACTGCCTGCGCTCCACCTGAAAAATAAAGGAAGTCACGCCTTTTTCCTTGCCCACCCCCCCCCACTTCCCAGTCCTTCCCCCCAAAAAAAGATTTAAAATTACTTTTGCAACTATAAAAGTTCTCTCCCGGTAAGGAATAATACCTAAAAAGACATATGCTTCCTGCTCTTCCCTATCAACTTCTAAATTTCTTCCTGCCCTGGGGTTGGAACATTCCGGAGCAATCTGTGCAGTGGGATGGTGAGTGAAGGGTGCTCCTGCCACCTCAGGCCTGAACTTCAGTGACAGGTCCCCTGCACATCCCTGACTGCTTGCACTTCCCAAAACCTTTGAGCACACGTGCAAGTTCCATGTGATCCATCACAGATTATCACAGTTAATGACCAACCTGTGCTCAGCACCGAACACGTGTGAGAACATGGAGAGGGCTGGGGCAGGAAACCGGTTGGGTTTGTATCTGCTACTTTAAGTAATAGATAAATATGATTTTAATTTCTGCTAGGAATAATGCACAGGCTTTGATTGGTAAGACCCAAGCTCACGGCAGAAACGAGGACATGAAAATGCACACGTTGCACCGTGTCCAAGGGAAGCAGATTCCCCTGAAGGCAAGCAGCGGCTCCTGGGACCTCACCCCGGCTGGTACCCGCTGCCTTCCACAGAGCCATGGCTGGAGGGGAACGTGTTCCTCGGGCTCACAAGCCCTCTCCCACACACATATGGAACATCAGATGGAAACCCATGTTCCTAGGCAACCCCACGCTCGCTCCATCCCCCCCCCCTTCTGCCGCCGTGGACAAGAGGTTTTAATCACCGGCTCACACTGCACCCACCCTGCGGGAACCCCGCGGAGCAGCATCAGCCAAGGCACGCAGAGGGGAACTACAGGACAGCAGTGGTACTTTTCAGCTGTTTATAAAGATGACTTCTGGAAAAAAAAAATTCCTGTCTTAAACATAAAATGCTGGCAAATACAAGCGAAAAATTTATATTCTTGCCAGTAGGTATGGAAACATTCTTTTAGAGGTACCGAGGGTTAAACTTTTTTCTGACATTTATAATATTCAGTGCTGGAAAAAAATCTCTGCAAAGAATAATTGCTCCCACAGGGACCAATCCTTGGGTCACAGTTTTTTGCACTTGACGGCAACAGAGCCTCGAATGAGATTTTCTATAAAACCTAGACTTAAGCTTGCAGCATAATCACAATGTTTGCCCTAGCTCCAGAAGCTGAACTAAAGCACCACTTCTACAGTGTAATTATTCCACATATGTTCCAAAAACCCATGGGGAAGTTTTATTATTCAGAAGAATAAATAGGGTAAAAATAAATGGTTTTTAATTTTAGCCAATTTTTACACTCCTTATGAATTTTCATTTTTCTTATGCAAGTTTAAGTCCATGGGAGAGAGGATTTGCCTTGAAGAAATAATTAAACTTTCATCTTCAGTTATGCTTCTTAGCAAATACACAGCCACCCACATAGCACATAACACACAAGTGCTATTCACTGACACAGAAAGCCAACATCATCACCAAAGCTTCGTAATCTTCCTTTCAGTCTCAAATTGAGTATTTGAAGTGTGAACTCCTGCTCAACAACACAGAGCAAGCGGGTTAGAAGGCTGGGGTCCCAATACAGAGCTTAATTTGCCCTCAATACTTTTCTGACTGCTTGAAGTATTCTCAGAGAATAATGCAGTAATTTGTCATATGGGATATGTAAACCTGCTTCCTGAAGGATAACAAAAGGTGGTAAAACTCTATTTGTGGTGACAATGTCTGAACCAGATTTAGTTGGCTGCAGAAGTCAGAGTTTTTCTGGGAAGGGAAGCAGCAGGACTCCACGTGGCTCAGGAAGAGACAGGCACACCGTGCTGCTGAGTCTACGCCATGACACCTTCTCCAGCCCCTGGGAACATTTCCACAGCTCTCTCCCCATGCAGGGTCCCAACAAAGGACACTCAGGTGCTCTGCAGATGGGCCACAGAATCCACACCTGCCCAGGCTCACTGGGAACCCTGTCCAGAGGGTCCCGCCGGTCCATTCCCTCCCTCCAGCACTCACACACCGTCCCTGCCAGTGCTGCTCCTTTCCCACACCTGAGCTGGCTGAAGAGAAGGGCAGAACGACCAAACACCAGCAGTGGAAATCAGAGGTTAACACACACTGATGGGATGAAATAAAGAAGGGATTAGTTCCCAGTGCTTACCCTAAACTGCACTTGGGGCCCAGACAGCAGCGGTTCAGCGATCCTCCCAAAGATGCCACATCTGGCTCCCAGGGCCTATCCTACTCTCCCTGAAATACACCATGAAGAATAAAAATTTCTCCTGGAGAGCTGACCCAAGCTGATGTATTACCCCCAGTGTCAAACCTTCTGTACAGAGCAAATCTAGAGATCAGACAAGCAAAAGGACTACTAATAAATCATATCTAGCATCCTAAACTGCACACCATCCCAACGCTAACAACTTGTAGGCACACCCTGCAAAGGACTTCACCCCATTTTTACAAACTGTCTGCTAACCAGAGACATGAGAATGCCTGCCCACCTCTGGCTGGCAGTGCTGACCAAGAGGACACGCCAGGTTCAGTCTGAAATCAGAAAGCAGCAGCAATCAGTCCCATGCTTCTGACAGATACAACATTTTACAAGAGGGTAGTAACCGAGTGAGAAGTGATGGCAACTGTACCATACGCTCACAGATTAACTCCTCTGATATCTGAAGGCTCCCCCATCTCACCAGTTCTTTTACATACACAGGTTTCAGCAGATGAATGGGGAGACACAGAGTCAGTTGTCAGCAAAGCTCTTTGTCTCCCTCACCTCCTCAGACTGCCTCAAGGCTCAGTCTGATCTGCTTGGGAAAAGCTGGTGAAGGCACAATCCAAGCAACCCAGAAATAACGTTGGGTTTTGAGAGGTTCTCAACAAGGGCAAATTCCTTTCAGCAGAAACATCACCTCTGCTGTCTCAACATGATCCAGGTTCCTCCCCAGGCCCAAGTTTCATTTAGAGTTCATTTTCCATCACTCGTCCCTGGCCATTCAACCCTACAACCAACACCCAGCTCCAAAAAATCCCCCCACTTGTGAGTGACACAACATTCTGCCAATGAGACCAGGCCCACAGGCACAGAGAACCAAACTGCAAAGACCACTGTCTATCACCCTGTAGTTACAACCCTGGAGAGCTGTGTTCTTTAACACTGCTGATAATGGGTACACAAAAAAAACTACCAGCTGCCAAAATGGTACAGAGTTTTGCGTCATTCTTCCCTCCCAGAGATGATGCAACAACAGAAAACCAAACAAAAGAATCAGGCAAACACCACACAGAAGTGTCAGGACAGATGCCAGAAACGCTGCTCAAGAAGCTGGGAGGCAGCACTCACACTCCATACGGTGATGAGGATGCTCTAAGAACCAATTTGGAAAAGCATTTTCCCCATTTAATGCAGGGGACAGAATCTGCTTGTTTGCTTTTCATCTGCATAACGCGGTTTTGGCGTTCAGAAGGTCAGTGTGTGACACCACGTTATTAATGGCCAGTCTTGGTGTTCCACCCACTGCCTTTGAGTCAGGTCACTGGTCTCTGAGCACGTTCACGGAGGGGGTCTGGTTATCAAAAGATGAAGGCCAAACACACAATTCCAATCTCTCTGCTCCGACAGTAATTAGCAAAAATGATTGAACTAAAGCTCCCGCTGCAGATAAAGCCGCACATATGGTGCAATCTTTACTTTTGACTTGTCTGAACAAGCATGAACAAAATCCACAGCAAATAATAATCAGTTCAGCCTGCTGTCTTTTATGAGTTCCATTTCACATATCTCCAATCTAAGCTTGTCATTAGTAATGCTAATTAGTTCCCTATCTCAATGCCATGCTAGATTCAGTAAAAACCAAGATCACTGCTAATTTGAGAAGAAAGCTTCTTCTTTCCTTAATATAAATAACAGTCACTCTACGAAGCACCCACAGAAATTAATATTGCTGGTAATTTTCAATCTGATTCAAAATTTAAATAAGAACTGCGACTACCTCTTGATTTCCAAGAAGATAATACAAAGGTAATTACGAATCACGCCAGCCCTAAGCAGGTTAACAACCCTGTAAGGACACCCAGTGAGACAGCACCTGAAGCTGGGCTGCCCCTCGCTGTGGAGGCGAGAGCCCTGGGCTGCACACACACACACACACACACACACACACACACACACAGCACATCTGTCCTGGAGAGAACCACCTCCTAACACCAGCCTGGGAACTGCTCTGTGGTACCTGGGGGCTCAGAGGGGATTTCACTGTGAAAGTTCTCACATGGTCTGATTCCACTGTCTTTTTGTAGAACGTAAAACCCGGTTACATGGAACTTCAATCCCAAGCCACAAGAGAGACCTGTGCAATTAAATGGCACTCTTCGACACAAAGCGCTAATTACAGCGACATCCAGGAGGTGAACCAAGCTGTCCTCTGCTGGGAGAGAGAACACAGAGCTTGCCCCAGGACCTCCTGCAAAGGGGCAATGCTGAGGTCACTGGGGTTATACTGGAATGTTTAAAAACACGGGGAAAGGCCACCTTCCTCCTCTTTCAGGCGTTTTCCATGTACTTGCAAGTTTTAAACCCAGGCTGTTGACAGCAGTAACCTACATTTAAAACCCCATCACCTCCAATTGCGAGGCAGCTTCGGCAACGGGGCTGTCAGGCCATTTCCAGGCTACACAACCCTACCAACTGCTCAGAAAACAAAAAGAAGGAAAAAAAAATAATCACATTTCAGTAACTGAGCCAACTGACATGCTGCCTGAGATTAATGGAGTGCTGGTCTCCTCTTTGAGGAAAATAAATCCTATACACAAATACCAGTGAGGGCCATGGTACAACTCAACACCGTTCTCATGTCATAAAGCAACTGTGAGGAATTCACCCGGGTGTTTCTGGCAGCTGCAGCGGGGTTTCTTGTTTGCCATCCACACACTTAGGCGAAGGGCTTACAAAGGCCACACTTGAGCTGAAAGTCTAAACACAAAAACCAGATCATGAGAAAAAAATAGAAATATTTTTAAAGATTGCAGCAGCCGGTGATTTTCTCAAGAAGATTCAAAGAGCAAAATCTATCAGGTGACGGTAAGTGGCAAATCCCGATTAACTAAAATAATCAGCATTTCCCTAAAAGGAAACACCCGAAGGAATATAAAATTATTCTGGCTATTTTCTCTTTTCTAGTGAAATAACATGTACGTTTTATTTTCAGTTTGTTTCACTGGAGCAGAGGAGAGAGAGATAAATGAAAGATGAGAGCCATAATCCAGGAGAGCACTCTCCGACTCGCAGAGATAGTGAAATTTAACATTGACAGATATGACAGCAACTCAGCCCAGAGCCTAAGCTCTGCTTTGGAATCGGGGACAGCACTGAAAAGAATGGGGATAAAGAACTCATATCAGCCTCAGCTGGGAAAAGGGCTAAGGTGTAAAAATAGTCTGTGAGCGTTGTAAACCAAGCAGGAAAAACCTCTGTAGCTGCCTTCTTGCTGCTTTATTCTTTAAATTGTTGCTGTTACAGCAGAGTGGAGTTTCAGTATGAACCACTACAAAAGGAGCACAGCTATTTGTATGGCTGTACAGACCTAGAAGACCCACTGTGCTGTATACAGAGGGGGCACCGGGCCACAGCAGCTGGGCAGTGGGCTCCTGACTTGGCTGGGACATGGATGAATCCCAAGTCCCCCCTCCCTTGTTTCACAGGAGCCCACCCTGTGGGACCAGGACCCGAGGTGCTGGAACCACAGCTATCTGCATGGTGTCTTCAGGGTGCTCCTCTGCTCAGCATCTGCAGGGGGTCTGGAGATGGTCAGTCCTCCAGTGAGGTCCTGGACAAGGGGAGAAGCGGTTCAGCTGGGCCTGGTGCTGCCCAGTGTCACCATGGCAATGACAACATCATCATCATTAACAAGCTCAAAGCTGCACACATGCTCCTGTCACAGGGCCTTGGCGCTATTCAGAAGAGGATAAAACCCCACAAAATTGGGCAACTACGTGTCCAGTGCTCTGCTGTGGCTCTGCTGTGGTCGGACCATGCACTTGCACAGCATCCCCCAGTCAATCGACAATTCCAGGCAGCCAAGGCCCATCTGAAAACTGCTGGCTCCAATAAAAAAGGGGACAAATGAGAACACATAGAGAAGATTCATTGCTGAATACTAAGCAGATGAACAAGCAGCCCCCTAGAAACTGATAAACACTGATCTGGAGAAACATCTCCAGCGCTCTAGAGACCCTGGAGCAGACAACCACAGGTCCCAATTAGTACTTTCAGTCTGTCTGTATGTATTTAGAGATATACACAAAAGATTTTTGTCTGTATATACACACTTAAAACAACTTAGCTTTTCACACATTTCTCAAGCTGAAGAGATTTCTTTTATCGTTTTGCTGCATTTTAACAATGTATTCACTACAGAGCAGTTTCATAATTAAAGCCTTTAATTAAAGATTAATTAAACATGAGATAAGCACAAATAGTAAACAAACTACTTCAGAGAAAATCCAGAATCTGACCTCCCGAAATGACTTTATATGCAATTACACGTGCTGTGAATTACTGTTTGTAGATAATTGCCTTGCCTGTCTCCTTAAAGTCAACCGACCACATATTAAAGTTAAATAACTTCAAACCAAAAAAAAAAAAAAAAGAAAAAAAAAACAAGTAAGGGCTGATTGGACTTGCAGTTAAATGCTTTCTTTCTTTTTATACATCCCTGCATTAAGACATTACTGATGCAGAACAATTCACCAGTGGACCTCCATAGTAAAGAATACTTCCAGCTCAGTGCTGAAGCTGGCTCTAAACCCTGAAGACAAAAGATAGTACCTTATCTAGAGATTTCACCAACATTTACTTCATTTCCTTCCAACTACTTCTCAGAGAATAATCCCATCCCTAGAAATACAACTATCTCTGTAGGCTGTTGACTCCTAGATGCATTTCCTGGAGTATTTTACCCAGTTCTGGCAGTGTGATACAGCAGAAGCCAAATGACTCACTGTTTGCAGGGAGGCGGCTGAACCGAACCTTCGGGAGAAAGGCAACACTCAGGTCCCACATGTAGTCATGGAGAATTCTAATTGCTTCTCAGATCTCTGGCATTATTCCTCCTGGCAGGCAGGGTCAGAGCAGCTCTGTACCCAGCCCCACACGTACAAAGAACCAGGTAAAGCCACAGGAAGGGGGGATACTGGAAATATTTCAAGAGATACCTATTTTCACTGCAAAAACACCCAGCTTCCCAGCCATCAGTGGGAACTGCCAGTGCACCTGGGGAAGAGCCCCACACCATCCAGAAAGCTTCCCAAAGGGAGGGGGAGCCCCAGAAGCATCAGAACATGAAAAACTTCTATTAACTTCTAATTGCTCTCTTAAATCTGAGTGGTGAATACTTTAGCTAGACCTCTGCAGACTAAGAGTTTTGGTTCTCTGCACCCTTACACTCCAGATGTCCCAAAGCTGCTCATTACAAGCTCTCTAGCCTGTTGACCAAAAAAAAAAATAATAAATTTAAACATACTCTACTATTTCAATGACAATTGCCTGGGTTTAGATGTTACATAATTTTTAGGGCTTCAAAAGTTCCCTTCTTAGAATACAGTAATGGGTTTATCTGCATACAGGGTGGAGATTTCCTCGATTGTTTTCTGACTTCATTTACAAACATTTCAACCACACTTTTCTTGCCAGAGAGGCGTGGAAATGACAGGTTTACATTTTTAAATGTGAATGTAAATTGTAAATGGAGGGGCCCTTTTTCCCTAAGCAATAAGGGAACAGAAACCAGAGCAGGGATGATTCCACCAGCACCAGAAAGTGAAGTTCTAATTACAGTTTCCAAGACAGCCACCTCAGAGGTAGCCTGCCAAAGACCTCTTTCACCAGTGAAATAACCTCAAACTCCTCCAAGAAGTGTCATCTATTAAGACATACTGAAGAACAGAAGGCATTTTTAAATAGGTTTCATAGACAGTTGCCTAATTTATTTATTTTTTTAGTTGAAAGACACAACTAGTCATTTCAGAATGTCAGTGTGCATGGAAGAAGCTAGTCAGAGGAGAGTGAAAGTCCTGGAGTGGAAATGCAATATACCCCATAGACTTACAGACGAGTGTGCATGTGTGTGTGTGTATATAGAAATGTATTTGTTGTGTGGCATTTAAACCAAGCTGTCAGGATCCTGACATTTAAAGCACTTGAGAATAAACTCTGCCCTATGGGAATTTTTGATTACTACTGATTTCTAGAGCCAAAGTTTCACTATCATTGTGTGCAGCATGGGCAGTGAGGGAAGTGAACACCAACACAAGGTTCATTGATAAAGTTAACAAGAAAACGTATGCAACATTTTTTCCCCCATTACCTGCTTGTACATGTAACTGCAATTTAAAGCACAGTCAAATGAAAGGCCCACAGAGTCAGCAGAAGTTTAAACTCCTTAAATGTAACATCAGTTTTTCCCTGTTGCATACGTTCCAAGGGCATTATTTGCTTTTTGAGCTACCTTGAAATCCTGACGACAAATCCTGAGGTCACTTTATTGTCCCCTCACTGGGTGCTGAATTAGCCTTGCTTACCAACGATGGAAAAATTGCTGTCAAGCAACAACAGTAACTGAAATACGGCAGCTATTTCCTATTTCTTCATTATGCAAATACTTGGAAAATTGAAAACACTGTATGCAAGCTAAAAGTAAATGGACTTGGTTATCAAAACTGTGCTTTGTAAGACAGGCTGCTGCTGATCTAATATAAATATTGATTTGGAAGAGGAGGGAATGTTTCCCTTGTATCTAGACACATCACTCTGGTATCAGTCAGGAGCAGCCAACCCCTCCTATAGGTGCCTGGTAAGCACAGGGCAGAGGCAGCAGAACGGAGCCTCTGGTGAGAATCTCACACACAGGCTGCTGAGCACCACACCTGTAAGGGCAATGTTTGCCCACAACCACCATCTCACTGCCTGGCTGTAAATTACTAAGCCTCCAGGAAGAGAATGATGCTACACTAAACCATCACCAAAAAACAATCGACCGTCACCAAATACACGTTTGAAACTGGTGAGGTACCACCTCAAAGTAACACCCACAGCAGCCTTCAAACAGCAATGAGCTCTGGCTTTCAGCTGGAGCACTGCCTCAGCTACTGCCTCTCCCGCTGCTACAGAGAGACTTTCTCCTTGTTATTACAATTACAGAAGGAACTCTTACCTCTCCATCTCGTATTCTTTCATACCCGCCTTTACTGCCTTCATTACCTGTAAGATACACATTAACATGGGACATTCATAGCAGGAGGGAATCTCATATTTATAAAGCTATGACTTAGGACTGAGTATCTCCAGAGGAACCTATATTACAAAAATATCATCTGTGCTTCATTTAAATTTACATCAGTAGATGCATTTTAAAACTACATTAGAAATCAAACTCATTTTAATCTTTATAAATGCCTGCAGTCTCCAGCAATAAAGCACAGTTAATTGCCAAACTACTATATCCTAATGAAGTGCAGCTCATCAAAATACCAATGCTTAATTCTGAAAGTACTGGTGAATTTGGCAGCAAGTCCTTTTGTTTGACTTTGATGACACACTAGTAAAACAAACCTGTGAACTGGAATTACTACAAAGGGAGACTCTTTTATACTTTGCAATCTGAGCCAACAGAAAACTACCAGAGTTAACACTGGTTTACAACCTAAAAGTCTGATTTTCGGTCTCAGCTTTGCGGAGAACGTGCTCCAGTTTTATACCTCTGCCTGTGTCTGAAGCAATCCTCCCAGATGCAGTAAGGATCTGGAGAGAAGAACTTTGCTGCTGAAGCTTTTCAGAGCTGCACACGCTGACCTGGGCCAGAAGAATAACCTCCTTCGTCTCTCCTTTCTCCAGCCCCACACGGGTATTCGTGCCCATGGGACAGGCAGGGTGCAGGATGGTCACCTTCTGCAGAGGCTCCAGCTCTCACCCAAACCACACTCCATTTCTCACCCATCACAAACACACCAGTGAGTTCAAGGACAATGCAAGGGACATTACTGGGCGGTAATAGGAGGGATATTATCCTCTTATTTCTATCCAGCCTTTCCATTATTTTATTACTAAGCAATTGAGGGTTGCTGGGAACATTTTCTGAGCACCACTGCTACAGTAAGAGCAAAAATTATTAACAGTAAAGGATCCATTACCTCTTTATGGGCTTCACTGGAGATTTTATTGGTGTAGCGCAGAACTTCCAACTCCATGTCTGTCTTAATCACACGACTTAAAAAAAGAGTAGAAGAGGTGTCAGGTTAGGTTGCAACTTCACAGCTTAGGCACACAAAATACACCCCCCTGAAAGTGGCATGCACCATCTCTGAGAAAATCTGATCAAGCACACCTCAAGAGAGAAGAGCTATTACAGGATGGGAGACAGCAGAGCTCTGCAGCCTGATGCCCCATTCACACAACCACCTTAGGCAGGGAAGTCACACCAGCCTGCAGTATTTTAATACAAATAAACAAGGGGTCTAACCAACTGTTCTTCAACTCATTCTGCAATATGTTAGGAACAAAAGCAATGCATTTCTGCATTTGTCATGGCTCAAACGCTACTTCAAATGGAAAATTCCTACAAGCACATTTGATTTACTTTTTAAGCACAATTTGGAACTAGTTTACATAATGAAATTCCCAGAGGTCCAGAATTTCTACTCAGCAGAATCCCAACTCTTATTTACAACACCTCAAATGGCAGTGGGAAGGGGGTATGAAAAACCACTATTTCTGTTTGGTGATGAAAAAACTCAAACCACAAAATTCAGAAACCACAGCAGCAGTAATTACAGCCACTGTGTCCACCTTTCACATGGTTCTGGAGGGAAACAACCCAAGCTTCCCGTGAACCCCATCCTGTTCTCCACGTCTGAGCCCTCTGATCTGAACTCATCTCAAGAACTCACCATTAAACTCTTCTCTACTTACAGTGCTTTCTACTATGTATTTCAAATAAAAGTGGCTATTTAGTGTGACGTGAACAAGGAGCAGAGATAGTTCCATACCTTCTACTAAAAATCAGCTACTCCTTCCACTGCTACACACACTGATTCCCTAACACTGCTCATGCCTGTCCCAAAGGCAGCTGTGAAGTACAAAGAACAAAGCTACATCTACTGAATTGCACGGAGATATTTCAGTTGTATTTTGCAGCTCCACTCCAGAGTTTGCAGCAGTGACAAAGTACCATAACTGTTATATTTTGAAACGACCACCAAGACACCCCTTTTTTATTATAACATGCTCCTACTCACACGGCTGTAGAGAAGTATTTACTGTATTTCTGCTCCTGTAGTTAGTTCTAATGACCCAGAAGCAGGTTTCCCAGCCATCAGAGCATTTCCCACAGCCCCAGTGGCATCACTCCCAACACCACTGCTCTGACTTTGTCACCGTGCTCTTACCAAGGGGAGCAGAGCGGGGTGGCACAGACTGACATTCTTAGTCAATGTCTTGGAATATGACACAAAATTCTGCACATTGCCAATGAGAAGTACAAGGCTTTAAAATGCACACCGAGGTGAAAAAAATGACACTGGGATGGTGTAATCTGCTCACCATGGGCGAGGAAACAAACTTCTGCTTCTGCCTCTCAGCCAAGAGGCGCAGAACAGCAGCTCAAATATATTCATCCCAGAATGAGGTACCAAAGGCTTACAGATTTATTTTTTTTTAATCCTGTTCTTCGGAAGACTGCATGTGCTAGCAGGATAATTTAATACTTGTTTGATGTGCCTTTATATTACTTTCAATATACAGTACATATCTCTGATCTGCAAGTGCCTGAAAAATAGGTTGTTTCATAATTCAGTTGTCTAATCTCTTTACTGGGCTCTGCCAGTACCACAAGTTAGTGACTGCTCAACAGCAAGTGCAAACAGTATTAGAACCTATTTTACTTGGCTGGGTCAGAAGACTTCGGGGTCAATGTATTTATTTTAGATTGTAACTCCTCGGGTATCTTTCTGCATATATATAAATTTATACTCAGCCTCAGACAAGACTTTTTATGCAACACACCACCTCCATTTACACAAGGTCAAGCGCTGAAACATCTCACAGAAAATGTTTAGTCATTCTGAGGCTGACAAGCCCCTGTCTCCAGCCGTCAGCGGGGAGGAGAGGGAGGATGCACAACTGCTCAGGGAACACCACCAGCCTCACCTCCGCTGGGAACAGGAACCAGCAGGTCCCTGGGCTGCCCACAGAGCTCCCACCAACACATCTGGGCAGCAAAAGGGTCTGTATTTCACCACCTTCACACTGGTCTGATGGCATAAAGCGTTGCTGGTCAAGCACTGTGGTCAGTCAGCACTGCAGGGCACTCTCGTGTGACGAGTGCTCCGGTTCTCATGTTTCCCCCTCACTTCTCCAGTAATGCTCAGAAACCTCACCTTAGTTCACAAATGTGAACATCAATGTTCTATTAAAAACATCTCTTTGACCAGTTACACTCTCTGCATACATTCATTAATATTTTAAGGGCAACAAATAATTTCCAGGCTCCAGCTGATGCAACTGCAAAACTTACAGACCCAGCAAGGAGGGCAGGTCTCAGATGAGCAGAGAAGCCAGTCAGTGCCATCATGTTCAAACAGAAGCACAGGTTTCCTACTGTCAGGATTGACCTATAATTTTTAACCTTCCCCCACCCCCTGCCTTTGATTACTAGGGAGATAATTTGGACAAGTTTGGAGTTTGTTTTCTGTTAGACGACATTTTCTTTCCAAAACAGTGAAATCAATACTTAGCATATACATTCAGTATCAAATTTGAAATGAGCACCCTGAAATTTAAAACAGAAGAGTTTAAATGCCATTGAAAACACACTCACTCAATTTGGGGAAAAAAAAGAAAAGAAAAACCAAAGTGAAAACACCCACCTGCAAACTGTTGCAATCCTGTCTAAGGTCAATTTTTTCTCTGTTTTATGTTTCAGTTTCACAAGGATGAGTAAGAGAGGCCACAGATCCTTAATCACAGCACTTTGCCTCTTGTCAGTATTGAACCCTTTTGTCTGTGTTTTCTGAGAAGGCTGTATGATACCAGAGCTGCCTTTCGCAGTTTGCAGTTCTCCCGGCTGGTTCAGAAATCCCTTCACCTCTGGCAGGTGGCTCGGACAAGAGCTACGGAGCAGGGGATTCCTGACAAGGATCTTGTAAAACACAGCAGTTCCCAGTCTGCTGAATTTGAAATGATACCCATCCATGCAAGTGTGCCATTCAAATTCAGCAATTCCCTACCCTGGAATATAACCCCTCCCCCCTTGAAAGTTCATCTTCCAAAAAGAAAAATACTCCTAAATTCTAAAAATGTTACTTCTTTCCGAAGAAAACTTCTTGAGCAAGAACTTGCTGTTCCAAGGAAATGAGTGCAGGCAGTTGTAATACACGTCACCTGCCATTCATTATTGATTTCACCAGACACTCAAATCCTAACAACGGTCTTTAACATAGTTCTGACAAACCTTTGAAAACACTTCTGAATGCAAATCAGAGCTTTGGCTTCCCTTATAGTCCCCTTTCCTTGAAAGCCATGTGGAGGGAGTCGTCCTCTGCCGCTGGGCACAGGATGCCCATGTCTCAGCAGCTGACAGTTCCCAGGGCTTTAAACAACAAACCCCCGACACCAAACCAGCCACCTGGAACTGAGGAGCACCACCTCTGCAGGGACATGAGACTTTTGCAAAAGCTTCTAACTTGACTTACCCCTTTCTGTTATTCTTGTAAGCAATGTAACATGGCATGAGGGGGCTCACAGCATCCGTGAACATCCCTAGATCTTCCCTATCATCGTCTGCCTCGTCAGGAGCTTGACTAACTAAACTGTGTTGTGTCTGCTTTAGTCAAGACTCTGCACCTCAAAGACTGACCAACCCTGAAATTCAGAAGTCAGTCCTACCAGATAACTGCTTTGCTTTGGAAAAGGAAGGGTCCCATTTCTAGAAGGACAGAACAGGCAAGATTTAAAAATGGGTAACCCGAGCATTTTTGTGTGTCCCAAAGCACTCGCACTCCCCTGCACTCTCAGCAGGATCTGCAGGCCATGAGCCCCCACTACTCTATGTCTCCAGGTCTTAGTGACACAAAAACGTCCCAGCAAAGCTTCCCTGGTTCCCACTGCCCTTTCACTACTTCATGCCACACCAAGCAATGACCAAAAGCTGTAACAACAGACACCTGACCTGTTGAAATCCTACACGTTCTGAAATCACACTGATGTTCAAAAAACATCTCCCCGGCTTCCCAGCCAGTAACGAGCCGTGGATGGAGACAGCAGCACTGGTGGCAACAACAGCCACTAAAAGGAATGACAGGCAGCAGTATGGAGTGCCATCAGCCACCGCGGTGACAAGCAGTGCACGCTGACCTCGTGGCGTTTCAAGATTCTGAGCTTATCTGTCTTAACTAAGGATTTGCTTCCTCATTTCTAGATTAATACACTGAAAAAAGCTTAGATAAAAAAAAACCTAATTCATTAACAATAATCCACTACATTATTCCCTCAGTTTATTTCCTAAAGGGAAAGCTGGAGAGCCCTAGTTCTGGAGCAATCCTGAGTTAAAGTCGGCAGCTCTGGGGTTTCCAAAGAGGAGAGGGGAAATGCAGCGGCTCTGCAAGGTGCTCACACACACAGTCCCGCTCTAATCCTGGCTGTTCTAGAGGGGCTACAGCACAATTCCCCTAAAATTACAGAGCCTAGCTACATGAATAATAATTCAACAAAATTAATACTGTTAAAATAAATCCTAGAGAAGTAATAACACCTTATTAAATATTACTTGTTCAGACACCGTTTTCATCTACCTTTGATTTTCATTGCTAGAATATGAATTATCCTCAGTTCTTTTCCTACTCCTATAAATTCACATTTACACAAATGTGACTTAACTCCAAACACATTCTATAAAAATGCATATCCAGACACAAGGCTTAAGGAATAGTACAAAAATTCCTGGCTTTTCAGCCCTGGTTTCACTTTTGTACATTACTTCCACCTCACAACATGAACTGAGCTTAAAATTAAAGCTTACTCAGTAAACTAGGAGGCTTCTCCTGAGGGAATCTCTCATGCCATGGTACAGGATATAAAGACCTTCAACACTACTCAAAAAGAAAGATGCTACTCACCATTCTGCAATTTCAGGATGAAGGATTTTGTTGTTCACGTTGAATCTACAAAAAAAAAGCAAATCCAAGATACAAATGTTAAAAACCAGCCAAACACACAACAGCACACGCTGCTTATGACATTGGTTTTTTCTTCTCTGAGGATGTGAAAACCTGCGAAGGCAAGTCCTGCCCTGGAATGCAGTACAGATACTGGTGATCCCAGTGAGAGAATGCCCACGCTTCTGAAAGACACACAACCAAATCAGGTGCATAATTTCAACCCTGTGCAGAAATCAGAGTTAACAGTAAGTTCAGGACATATTTAAAAAAAACTTGTTTTGACAAAGATAAAATGTTATCAGTTCACTGCTCTGGGCACGGGTTGGACCAGATCAACCTCCAGAGGCCAGTTCCAACCAAAACTGTTCTGTGATTTTAACTTCGCTCCTCAAACACCCTTCAATGAAATTAAGGACAAGGAATTGCTAATTACATCCCGCAGAGAAGGAAAACAGCCGCTCCTGTTCTCTTCCCATCCAGAGGGGAGGCAAAGCAAAGCGTCTGTCTCACCTGGGCCTCAAACACTTCACCCTCCACCTGGCTGTTTCCTGCAGCAGCAATTCATTCCTGGAAGTATTCTGAGGCTCTCTAAACAATAACACTGCAGTGGCCAATAGAGTCCGAAACTGAGTAATGAAGTGGAACATAAATGGATTTTCAAGCATTGTTCAAGGTTTATTTTGCTTACAATTTAAATGCCTAAGGAGTGTTCTGCATCAGAGATATTTTTGTCTGACTCAGGACTGCTGGCTCTTCAGTTAGGGCATTTAGGAGAATTAAAATGCTCAAGGCTCCCAACAGATCTTCAGAAGAATGTCGTAAGGCAACAATTAATTTTCACACATTTTTGAAAGAAAAAATAAATCTAAGTTATTAACCATTCTTTATACCTCAGAAGGGACGAACTAAAGTAGGAATCCAATTAAAAAAAAAAATATTTGGAAGTCACTTCTGATTGTACCAGGGTCTTCCTGCACCCCCAGATAGCAGGAAAAAAACCATGCTTCTCTTTTTTCAAGAGCATACGCTCATAAACTCATAAAATCCTAACCAAGGTGAAGGTTAATAGCTTTGTGTTCCTCCTCCAAGATAGGAAACAACAACTTATCACAACATTCAACAAGGACAAACCACATGGTATTCAGTATTACGGATATTAATTAGAAACCACTGGAAAAGCAACAATACAAAAAGTCCTAAGTCACTGAATACTGCATAATTATGGAATAAAGTTGATAATTGGAAACAACGTCTTGTGAAACCAGACAAAAAGGGCACTTTTTCAATTTAATCCTCACCATCCCAACAACTATTACCAATATGGGCAAATGCTGATAATTCTGCAATGGAAGAGCCAGTTCAGCACAAAGTTAAAAGCAGAAAACATGAATGATTTAGTAAAATCAATCCATAAAAGTTCTAAAAAGCCAAGAGGATGTGCTCGCTGTTTGGCTGGAACACGTCTCGCTGACACCACCACAGGGGGATGGAGCTGTGGCTGTAAGACAGACACAGAGACTCTCCCCAGTTGTCATCAGCCCTTCAGAGGGAAAGCACTTCAGTGACAGCGAGGGTACAGGGACACTGCAGCACTGCCCACAGCTCCCACCCAGCTCTCTGCAAATGGGACAGGGATCAGCTAGGGGTATGGGGAGGAACAAAAGAAAACAAAGGGCGAGGAAGGGCAGGTACAGGAGTTTATACCAACAGTTCAAACAGTCTAGTTCAAATATAATAGACTTGTAATAGTTCAGGTAACACACTTTTAGAAAAGAAATTTCACGTGGGAGATGCACCATCTCTGTGCAGTCCCTGCTTTTCACCTCTCCTGGCACTGAAGGCTCAGCTTGAACTGTCTCTGTGCTGCCAGAAAGGCGAGTTTTACTTACGGGCTGGGACCACCTCCTGTCTGACAGCTCCTTAAAATTCGCGGAGCTGTCAACTGGGGGAGCTAATTAAGCTCACAGAAAGGCAGCAGGATTAAAACAAGGAGGTGCTTGGGTGGTGGAGAAGAGGCAGGAGGTCATTGGCAGAACAGAGTTTTATCTTCCACCTGACTTTCCAATACAACATCAAATCTAAAACAAGACCACAGACCTCCAGGACACAGTATCAGCTCAGATCTGGGAGAAAATCTGATCTATCGTGCGTAGCTTTTCGCAGAAGGCAGCGATTAAGGACTGAATTCTCTCAACCCTGCTTAGCTCCTGAGGGCAGCAGGTCCTGGGTGAGTGGCCACAGGGCCACCTGTCTGCGACTGCTGGACTTGTGACACTAATGGCCCAAATTGTGCTTCACTTGATTACCAACAAGGCTGCTGAGCCAACCACGTCCCAGAAGTTACTGGTTAAATGACAAGCTCAATAGGAAGAGCTTGCCATGACTAGCAGGAGAATATAAACACTGCTCAGAACAAATAATTCCAGTAATTTGTGCACAAAGTCCTACATAAAATAACCCCTCCTTGGCCATCCAGCAAAGATTTTACCCTGTCAGGCAACAAACTTACTGGTAAAAACCCCGTACTGCCCTGGCGTTAAGAGGATCTCACAGAGCAACCTGATTCCACATTTTCCTGCAATCTGCAAATTGAGGATACTCAGATGATGAGATAGGTGGTCTGGAGGAAGCAAACAAATTGATATGTTGCTGCTGCTGCAATCTGTAACACGTTTATGCTCCCATTTAATCAACACAGGACTGAGAAACACTGCACTGCAAGGCATGTCCAAACGGATTTCATACTCAGTTGTCCTTTAACATGCAAGACAATTTCATTAGTTTAAAAAAACCTAGAAATTTACACCTCTTATTTACTAATACAGTATAATGAGAAATTGTATTGTCAGCTGAAAGAATAAGCTTTGTGTGTATATGGTAATAGAACTCTAAAACATGTTCATACCGGTGTTTCTCCTCTTCTTCAACACGGGGAGCGTCTCCCCCAAGGACTGACTGGGCTGCAGCTGGGGATTGCCCATGGCCATGGTCATCACTGCCACACCAGAAGGGCACTCCTCGGGCAGAGGAACGCTCTGACAGGCTTTAAACATTAGGAACGAGCGCTGAAACTGCCTGTCACTTACCGCAATCAGTGCTGAGGATTAATAAAAGCCCCCAACGCAGCCAGCAAAGATTTATTCCGCAGCGTTTTAAAGTAGGTGGCACATCACATACAGGTTCAAAACCCATTTTCTGTACGGTGAAGCGCATCGGCCCAAAGCCTTTTTACAAGTGCTACATAATCGCTGTATGACTAGATTTTAAAAATTCCCACACTTTTCCCAGTCTGAAAAATGGGTCCATGCATTAGGAAAAAAAAAAACCCCACCAACACTGGAACTAGCCTTTATTAGCAAACAGAAATACATCTGTCCAGAAAACAAGGCACTAGAGATACTTCAGAATCCTGCCTTCTGCGCTTCAGGCTCTGTTAAAGCCAGTGCTGGCTGCGGAACAGCTGGACACAGCTGGCACGAGTGGCACCCCTGGGGACAGCAGCACTAAAGGGCCTGGGTTCCCCAGTGAAGGGGGGGGCTCTCTCTCCCTCCAGCCCACAGCAATACACAAGCTGGTCTAGCACAACACGCTCTGCCGTGAGGGAAAGCCACACCTCAACTGATGGCATCGATAGCACAATTCTCTAATTGTGGGCTCCATCATCAGCATAAAACCAGGTTTGATCAGTGCTGCAGGATAAAAATAACTTCGGGGTGATCTTCAGGGTGAGCGTAGAAATAACCCATGACCACGATAGTCATTCTGTCTCAAATGACTATTTATTACAGTGGAAAAATTAATCAAATACTTTAGGTAATTATCTTCCAGGAGAAGTTCAAAAGGTTCAAAAAGTAAGGCAGGGAAGCAACATGATTAGGGCAAGAGAAAGGCAGCTTCTGACAGGAGCAGATGAAGGGCCTGCAAAGAGAGCAAGATTCAGCTTTTTTGGGAAATGATACATTATTTCTATTATTATCCATCGCAAAAAAAACCCCAAGGGAGCCTCAGCCGGGCACAGCCAGCCTAGGAGAAAAGAGATAAATGGGAGCAGGAGGAACACAACAGGGCCCTCGAGCAAATACATCTTGGCCAGGTAGCCAGAAAACGGGAACAGAGAACAACCCAGGAATAAAGTACAGCGTCACAGGGGGGGCAGGATAAATCCAGTCACCAAAAGGGCAGAGCTGGGCGAGTGGAGGATGGAGGCGGCCAACGTGGCGCAGGCCTGGGCAGACAGGATGGGGGCAGTGTGAAGGAAGACATTGTTTGGTGCAAGCTCCATGGTTTTAGTCCTCTGGGAAGAAATCAACCCGTCCAAGTCTGTGTGCTTCTGTAAAGGTGACATTTGATACAGAAGAAGAGGTGGGGGAGCAGGACAGCAGGAGGGCTGGAGACACCAACCAGGTGCCTCAGGGTGGAGAGGGATGAGCCATCCTGTGTCTCATCTGGAAACGAGCCCTGAGGAAGGGGAAGCACTCTGCCCCGAGCACCCACAGCGTGTTTACCAAAAACCCAGAAACCAGCAGGAAAATACCATCAATCCCTTTAAGTGTTGCAGGAGACATGCTGTTAAAATCTCACATCAAGTGCTAAATGGAGTGGCTTCCTACCTTCATGTTGACTAGGAACAGAACGCGTTTCTAATTAAACTCTAGTGTTTAGCGAAATTCAGGGGGGAAAAGGGCTTTTTGGTACTTCAAACAGGCCTTTGTACATCATTCCCAACCAAACCACTGCTGGAGTTAAGGACTGTTTGTATTTCATGCGGAGAGGTCTCAGATAAACCTGGAGGTGTCGCTCCACAGGGATTTTGGAGCCCACTTATACCCAGAGAGCACAAGGTCATGGAGCATCTACTTGGTCAAAGCAACACAGCATCAACAGCAGAGAGGACACCAAATACTCATTAAATGTAGCTCCTTTGTATTCTTATATAGTTTATATTTAACTCACTGGACAGCAAAAGATGTCTAAATGCCTGCCACCTTGGTTCCCAATGTCCCTGACAGAACCATTAAGCTTCCATTTAGGTTGTAGAGGGGAAAACAAAGTCATTACGGAATCAGACTCCAGATTTCAGCCCACATGACACAGAGAAAAGATGATCCCAGCAGCAGGCATGCTCTCGGACCACAGAAGTGAGTGCCCAGACTGGCAGCAAATCCTGTGTGTTACAATCATCAGCATGTAATTATTATGCCATTGACAGAGGTGGATGGAGAAAAATACAGTGGGGTGAGTGGGAGTCAAGGATCGTAAAAAACCAGGCCATTACTCAACATCTCAGCATGAGTGTTTATTTTAACAGGCTTTTTAATGGGAGGCTTTGCTTCTCTTTTGCCATACACTTCAGATAAAATGGAAAATGACCTCATTTGAGGATATCATAACAGAATAGACAGTTGTATTTCAATCAAAATTGGGGCCATCATCCTCACATTGCAGAGCAGGCTGTGATGTATTTTTATTTACTGCCTTTTCAAAATACTGCAGGAGGACATTTTCACCCCTCTGGCAGCCAAATTTCATACAAAGGCAACACCAAGTGACACTAAAAGCTCCCATCCAGCAGAACGGGGATCTTTTATTTTATACCTGTAATGTGTCATCTTGTCAGAAGGCTGTGCATACCGGAATTCCTCACACCCACCTCCACACTGTGCAAGGAAGGCTCTAAGAGAAAAGGCTATTCCTAAAGATTCCTTTTTTCCAGTATCTGAAAGCCAAATATTCCAGTCCCAAAAGAGGAATTGGAGGTAAGGGGATGGGTCTGTTATACTTAGAGCAAACACAGAGAAAGAGAAACATTGGATGATCTTAGATGAAAAAGATTTCAAAAAAGCCCCACCATTATATTTCAAGTCACTAGAAACATGCCAAACGTTTTCTTTCCAATGCATTTCATCTGCCATTTGACATCCTGTCATTAAAAAAGCATCATTTAATGTGAAATATAAAAGGAATTAAACATAATCATGCAACAATTAATGTATAAAAAAAAAAAGCCTTGTCACTTACTGGCTGATCCCCTCAAATGAAGCTTCTTTGGAGATGTTTCCGCTATCGGTATTAACACCACGCTGGGAGGGAAAAGATTAAAAGGACCGTGATTCCAAGCCAAGCACAATTATTTAAAACTTAAATCACAGGGAGAATCTGATTGCAGGAAGTCTTTAGGAAAACTTCCACAGACGTTTACTTGAATCACTAGAAACAAAAAAACCCAGTCTGTTTGTTCAAATACAGACCTATAGAAGAAATTATTTATTTCATAAGAGACCAGTGTAGAACCCTGGTCAGGACGTGCTGCTTAGGAAAAGGGCAAGCTTTCATTTCTAATTCCCTTACGTCCTGAGAGGGAGCTAGGAGACCTACATAATATGAAAGGGGAAGGGAATAACAAATGGGCAAGGTTTCTTCCAAAGTCATTTCATTTTAAAATAAATTATTAGGCACTGCTTTGGCAATGCTTACTATTTAAAGGTGCATGGTGCTCCCCACAGTGGGTAACATGAGCAGGAATATTCTGGCCACTCCACAGCAGCCCAACACTTGTGCGCAGGGCTGGGAAACCCTTGGGCAGTGACACAGCTCTGCAGCTGGATGAGGCCAAGGAGTAGAGGACCACGCTCCCATTCAGCCAGCAGAAAGAGAAGTGCTCTTCCCATTTCCTGTGTCCTTCTCCATGGCAGTGGGAAGGCTGTAACGGCATCACAGCTCTGTCCTCTCAGCCAGGAATTAGGGAAAAATTCCCCATTACAGCAGCAGGCTCACAGAGTGACAACTATTCAACAACTTGACCTGCAGAAATGAACAGCAAGAAGCACAAGATGGCCAAATATTCCCTTTCCCACTCATTCCTCATAAAGAACATGAGAAAAGCTACAGTGTCAGCTTTTATATGTGTGTAGGGGCCTCTTAATGGATTAAGAAATCAGATCTCTTGCTATGTAACTGTTTAAGGAGGCATTTTTGGCAAGATTTCTGTCTGGCAACTCTCATGGGAAAAAAAGAAATCCAGGAGCTCCCACTACATTTGCTGTAAGGGAAAGCTCAGAGTCAGCAAATCATTTCTTACACATCAGAGACAAGAAATCAGTTACTCTTAATAGTGAGAGGTTTAGTAAACATATGACAAGGGAAGGAGCTGGGGGACAGGTGATGGGAAGAAGAAGCCTTTACATCCATTCACTCATCCTTCTTCCAGGGAAATAAGCAAGCACCATCCAAAACATTTGGCAAGTGTGTGGCATCACTCCCTCCACCCAGTTGTTCTTACCAACACACACAAGGCAGAAAAAGTATTCCCTGAATCCTTGTGGGATCACCATGGAAAGGCCCAAATGTGCTCATGTCATGACCAGAGCAGCAGAAGAGAACAATGGAGTCTGGAGTCATTGTACAAGGCGGGCAGAGAGCACAGTCTACATCAGATGGGCTTGTCAGGTTTTACCAGAAAACAGAGCTTTTGGCAGAGAGAATATAGGCTGGAAGGCCAGAGAAATCCTGAGATCGTGGAGGAGCCAGAAGACAAGATGGCTATACACAATTAGCTTCAAATTTGGCACAGATGGGGAGCAGACAGGGAACGTCAGTGCAAAGAAATACTGGATGATCTCTTTACTGAAGAACATGGACAGCTATTCTGCAGAACAACATGACTCACCAAAGTAAGGAGCACAGCAGGTTTCTTCGAAGCCAAGACACTGGAGATCTAAAAAGAAGTTTTAGATTGCTATTATTTTTCTTTTTTTTTCTTCCTTACAATCACATGGATACCAATTTCATCAACATTTGCTGTACACAAAGTGAACGAGCTGCCAAAACAAGAAGTGCTCCTCTGCTACATTTCAGATATTGTAGTATTCAGTTCACAAAATATTTAGACAGAAACGCGGTGCTTAAGTTGGTGGTGTCCTTTAAAGACATAAATACCAACTGTAACTTAATCTTAAGTCTATTGTCATCATTTGGAAGGCAGAGGAAGTATAAGCCCAAAAGCTGTGATGTCACACAGAAATAAGGAATAGCAGGGCATGGGAAGCACACACGCAGTGATACTAAATGCTAAATGCTTAGTAATCAGTGGTCACTGTTATTCTCAGCTTTTACTGACTAATAGTCCTTTAGGCTCCTGCAGCACCTTTCAAACACTTACACACTGAGACCAGTATCACTAAGCTTGAGGAGAGCTGGGCTTTCGGAGCAGAGGCAGGAATGTGGGCGGGGAATTACACATTCCTGCAGGCAGTGAACAGATGATGTAATTCCATCGAGCACAGTTCTACCAACTTTAAACCAGTTTACCAGTATGCTAAGAATATTAAGAAAAGAAAGCTTATGGCAGCAAGGTAGAAAAATACCAATTCCACCTCTTTTTTTCCCTTCCCCATGAAGCGTCAGGATTACACACTCACACAAGTCGGTCACTTGTTGACACAGAACTATCCTGTAAATACGGTGCACAGCGTCCTGGTGGTGGAAAACCAATTCCTTGGTAAACCAGGCAAAAGTTATAGACAGGACCTTTGAAAGCTGAACAGTTTTATTGCAATCTTCAAGCTTCTACCTTCAATCCAGGCTTCCAGTTTCTGTCCAGGCAGGAAACAGCCTTTATACTGGACAATTGACTGTGCCACATAAAGAGCTCTCTTTCCCATCAATGAGATTTTTAAGCAGTAAGGAAGCAAAGAACAGAACCGCAATAACCTAAAATAAATGTGATTTTTAAAAATAAACCACGTATTTTCCACTTGCAACTTTCTCCATCGGACGGACGAGCACTGGAGCGCCCGCACTCAACACGACTCAACTCACACATGTCAGAAAGCAGCCTCTCCACAGCTCCCTCCTGCCACTGAAATGCAGGATCAAACCTCACTTCATAGCTGGGCTCATTATCAAAATGAAATGAAATGTCCTCACAGCTGATGAGAGCAAAATTTTTGTTCTATTGAGTCAGAGCTACTGCTCTGCAGGGGAGAATATCAAAGCCTTCTTTTCCAGCTGTTCTCCATGGAAATCTCCCAGTGAGCCGGGTGTGAGCACTGCCCTGGCCCTGCTGACCTTCCTGCCATGGAAAGGGTAACTGCCCTGCTGCAAGAGTCCCCCTGCAAACATCTGCTCAGAAACTAAACATGAAACCTAACTACACAAGTCACACTTGCATTTAAAAATGCAACTATACTTGCTTATGCAAATATTAGAAAGATTCCACATAAACTAAGAGTAATGCTGGAAAGGCAGCCAGCCTCTCCTCGCAGCTCTGTGCAAGCACAAAATAAGGGCAGGTTCCCAAGTCAGAGGCAGGAAATGGAAACTCCCTGACAGTGACCTCCTCCAATCCCCAAGGCATCACACAAAATGCATTTAGCAACACCTTGCTGGTGGATAAAGACACAGAATGACAGGTCTCATAAATATGTTCTCTGCATCGTGAGACCTCTTTGGATTAAGACCTTAGTGTTCAGCTCAAAAAGGCAGCCTTTTAAAAAATAAAAATTACATGTGCTTTATAAAAATGAAGGGCACTTTTCAGTAGCCAGGGGAGAAAAAGGTCTACCAAGTCAGGAGACATCCAGTCAGCAGAGGACTAAAATTAAGCAAAATCATTGCCACATACAGATTTTGTATTCACAGAAAAATACCCAGAGACACAGACAACTCACCTCATGCACATAGTGGACTTCATCCACAGCGTATTTGTTCCTGAAGAATTCAGGGGGATGAATCCTTTGGGAAACAACAAAAGAAACATTTGGGTTTAGCTCCATTGTTGTATTTAGTAGTAATAGTAATAGAATCAGAGGGGAGAAATGTTCTCATAACCTTATTCTTTATGCCATTTCTCAAAACAGGAGATTCCCCAGAAAGTTACCATGCTACAAAAATCAGCTTTAATCCAGATCCCATGGTCTCCTCCTGAATTAAAAGTGTATTTTTCCCATTCACTCTACACGAGAACAGTTTTGTTAGATTTTTGCCATGACATCTGTATACAACTTCCCAACTCAGCAGACGTTGGAAGGATGTGGAAATAGGAAAAGACCATCTGCCCTGTGTTATATTCAAAGAATGAAGATAACATTCATTTTCTTCCCTGGCAACCTCTCTGACGTTAGCATGAAGCGGCCTGAGGACTATGAAGATGTGGGCTCTGCCACCTCTACTCCTCAGGACACCAGAGACCCACTCCTCCGATCCAACAGGATGTCCAACATGTCCAACACCTCCATGTCCAAAATTAAATCATTTCTGCTGTCCTCTCCCCTAATGCCCAAGCAGAGCCCCAGCTGGGGCACAGCTGGCATGGATCAGTGCCCAGGGGCTCCCCCACTGGCCCCCAGACCAGTGGTTCTACCACGGCTCATTCCTTCGCTTTATGGTACCAGCTAGTCATTCATGAGTCTTTAGTCTCTGATTATAATCTCTATCCTCCCCCAAACTGAAATAAACATAATCAGTGTAATTCTGAAAATGTAGTCTCAAACAAAAATAAAAAAAAGATCCATCCCCTCCCAACTTACATCCTTCCACAGGGGAAAGAAAACAGGAGAAAAAAAACATGGTCAGAAAGAGCTGGAGTTTGGAGGATCCTGTGCATTTCGCTTCCCGAGAGCGCAGGAGGGCAAGAGGTGGGCGCAGGACTGACCCTCAGCTGCTGAAACATCAGACTGTGGGAGCACAAGACCAACCAGGGCAGGAATAAATTATTCTGGAGAGCAAAGACCATTTCTAGCCCTCGCCGTGTGGAACAGCAGCAGCGGTGGGACCAGCAGCACCGCACCTTCAGGAGGGGCTCCATAAGGAGGGCACGTGCCACTGCCGCCCCCAGCACCCGCTGCTGGGGCTCATTTATGTCACTGCTGTCAATCCTGCTCACCCAGTTTTCACTTTACAGCCCTTTATGCTCCAAACAGTACTCGGATGAGACATAAACAACAACATGAAAATGTTTATGGTGTTCTCAAGCAATAAATCACAGATTTTTTAAAATTTATTTATCCATGAAAATACTACTCCAAAAGTAACACAAAAATATCTCATTTTATGTTCCCTTTTGCAATTCCCCTTTTGTAAACTCTTCCCATCGCTGTTGGAGGCTTCAAAGTAATTACCGTTTATCTTCTCTCCCTGGCTAATTTCACATATAATTAAAAAAAAATAAAATCACTATATCCTCGTATCTTTCTATACCCTGTATTTTACAGTTCCCTTACCTCCAACTTTTGCATCCTTTGTTTCTCCTACAGGCCCTTCCTCTTCCCCTCCTTCATTCCTCACACATTCAAGGACTTTAATATTCCAGAAACGCCACAAACAGCTTTAGCACTTTCCATTTTTGTTCTCTTTTACAGTTTTAACCTAGTCATCTGCTATCAGAGGAATCCCAACTGTAAAACCAGCTAATTTATCACCAACAGTAATTTATGATAATACAAGCTCTTTCGAGCAATACCTCCAAAGCACCATGTACAATTGCCTGCGTTGTTTGAATCCAAGAACTGTTTCTTGTAAAGTAACTATTCCTTAAAAGTATCATGACAAACTTTGTTTAATTCAACTCAACTAAGCATAGGTCTTGTTTTCCAACACACCAGTAAGAAAACTTCTGTCTTCTTACAAACTGTTCCTCAACTCGCCTGGTGTTGTTAGTTGCACCCTGTAGTTGTGCCGCCCACAGCACACACCGCTGCTCACTGAATTCTTTGGTGAGGGTTAATAGTAATCCCTTATTGATTCCATTCCAGCTGTAATCCCTCCAACATCTCTTCTCACGTACGCTACCGCTCTTCTGAGGAACAAAAGTAGCTCATCATCCTTTCAAGGCTGAGAGTTTTTTCTCTGCTTGGAGAGCAAGGAGCCAGCAGCTTCCCACAACCCTCCCTCCTTTTTCAGCCACCAGATCAGGGCACCTGGTTTAAAAGTGCATGTGGAAGTTTGCATGAAATTGGGAAAATCCTGTGCTGTCACATGCAGAAACGCAGCCCAGGAGGCAAAACAAAGGCTCGGGGAGGAAGAGGAGCAAAGAGGATCCTCACTCAGACCTTTCCAGAGTCTCTCCAGTCTCTTCATTTTTTCCCCCTAAGTTTAGCAGGAATTGATGAAACATTATTATGCACCAACATTGCAGTTACAGTAAAAAACGTACCAGCACAGAGTTCCTTCGCAGAGACAGGGCTCAGTACTCATTTTTAGCCAATTTAAATGCAAAACAGGCTAAAGTCTAACCCTGGCCATCACTGTGACAGGGTCGGTACCTTCCCCAGAAACGCTTGCTGGACTGTGAAAATCAGAAGCTACATTTGGTTATGATAATTTCAAGCACATCTGATACTTCTCAGAGATGAGGAGTACTTCTTTCTCCAAACGGCTCTCAGGCAGGTAGAATAAGTTAATTGCTTACAATTTTTCAGTTTGGCTTTGTCTTTTGTAATGCTGCTATGGGCTGCCAGTTTCAAAATTCTGATTAATCACTGCAGAGACTACACGTAGAAAACCCCACAGCAAGTCATAAATTAATTAGAAGGATTACCCAAGTGGAAGATGTGATCCCAGGTATTATTAAATCATGTCTCTCCTTATCTATTTGAAAACCCCAAAAAAACTTTTGTAAACAGAAGCAATGGCCTAATTTTTACATACTTTGAGGGGCTGGGCGTGTGTGTGTGTGTGTACAAAAATTTTTAGATTCCTTGGCAACATAAATTAGCAAAAACCTACAGAGAATAATGCACTTCAGCCCTAAAATCACTCAATATCCTTTCCTTGTAGTTCTGTAACTCCAGCCAAGTAAATGCCAGGGTTGGTTATAAATGTCAATAGTTAGCTTCCAGAAGAGTAGGAGTCATCGTTTTATCTTATAATGGAAATAAGCAACTCTATAAACTCCTGGAACTGCATCATGCACAAGTGGCCAGGCAAAAATCTGACATCTCATAGTTTGTGGCCATACTAAGGCAAGAAAGCATCAGAGTCCAGCACTTCCATTTACTTACAAGAATAGAGTCCTCGCTTTTTGTCACCAAAGGATACCTTAAACAAGATATTGTCACCAGTTTACCCTTATAATTCATCACAATTCCAGTCCAGTGAACAAGACTGGAACATCAAAGCTGTTTACATCCAGCTGATGGTTCCTACAGAACTCTTCCCTCTCCAGTGTTCCTCTACCCAACCTAGTTCACCTGCCTGGTTCTCTATTCAAGATTGTCATAGCGGTTGGGAAATCCTGAAGATGGTGTGAGGAGAAGATTGAAATTCTGATATATGTCTCATTTTAACAGTAAGGGCTTCTTAAAGCACCAAACAATGAAAATTCAGCTTTCAGTCATAACAAGTGACAATTTTACTGATGTAGCAGTGGGAAAAAGAAGAGGAGTAGCAGTGATACTTTCACTATAAAAGCACGGTGCGAAAGGGTAAGCAGTACCCCACGTTAGCTGTCCCTCACTGCACATCCTCCTGACACCAAGCCACCAGCACAAGAGCGAGGGAGCACAGCACTGAGAACTGGTGACCAGGAACCCCAGTCAGCCCATCAGCTCAGTGAGAGCTTCCAAGGTCGTGCTGTGATCCTGTGATCCTTCACCAGCCAGCGCAGGTTCTGCCACCAGTCTGACTGCCCAGTGTTACCACTGGCTCCACCTCAATGCAATGCTTTGGACAGGAATGGAATGCTGACTCCTCCTGCTATCCACCAGTAAGATGAACAGCTCTGACAGCCTGTCTATAAATACACCAAAAATATGTATTTCAAAGCTTTTATGTAGTCGGACAAAATTAAAACCTCAATTTTTTCTTGCAATACTTTATTAACCATGTTGTGTTTCCACTTTAAACCAAGTAAAACCTTGGTCTTATTGTCTAAAACCACTTTAAAGCTGTTGTTCATTACATTGTGCAAGATTTCATAACAGCAAGTCTTAAGAGATTTGTACAAATTTGACATTACCGTAAGAATTCCATTAAGCAACATTTCTTTGTGCTCTAAAGGACTCTGGAGCAAGAGCCCCATAATACCAACACGATAAAAGAGTGTTCTAGTTTTCAGAACTGCATTCAGAAGAGGTACAAATGAGACAGATCTAAATCACAAATGCCAAAGAAAAACTGTGAATAGAATTTATAACAGTTGATAGCTATTCCTGAAAGCAACGTGTCTAAGCCAACTGCTAATATATTTGCAACCTAATTGCTGACATACATTCATATGTATACGTCTGCATTTGCATCTAAACGTTCTTCCAGACAACCTGCAATACATGGAACCACTTCTTCCTACTGGTTGCTTCATATTTGCAGTTTTAATGCTTCTAGGACAGACTTGCAGGTTTTAGTTTTTACAGTCAATCAGCTCTAAAACAAAATTCAGCTTTTCCTCAAGTACTCCAGTTTAGCTTTTCCTCAGTATTTTAGCTGGAGTTCCTAAGTCAGGATTATTTATCTTACTGCATAGCCTAGGATGTAAAGCTATGTAAAGCCTAGGATGTAAATACATCCAACAGGATGTATTTCCTGTTGGAAAAAAAATACTTTTAATGGTGTGTTCATCAGAAAAAATTGAGAAATTCCAGTTGGGACTAACTTAAAAACGTTTTCTACACACTCTGCATCTTGTTACTAAAGGACTGTACACACTTATATATATCTGTACACACGCGCCTTCAGCAGAGCAATCAAGAGCAGGAGGTCCCAGCCTTCTGAAGTGTGGAGAACTGACTGCATCACCTCCTCTAGACATTGCACAGGATTCCTCCCTCCCCACACCACAGGTAAATCAAACAGCCTTAGCTTCCTGCACCCTGCTACCATCAGGCAGCCCCACGGCTTGGGGTGTCAGCCCAGTGGGCCAGCAGCCAGTCCTGCTCGGACACAGCCACTGACTGGCACATACCTCACCTTCCCTAACGTATCACAGATTGTAAAAGCCAGCAGAGATCAGAAGAAGCACATGTATTTCATTTTTAGTTTGATTTCTAGATGCTTTGATTTCCAGAGATCTGATACTGCTCTCTGTCCTGCTGCTAGGCTCTGCTAACAGCATCCTCTCTTCCCTCCCCACACACGCACAGCAGCCTGCAGAAGCCCTTGTGCAGCTCTCTTAAAATTTGCAGATAAAAACATGACTTTAGGAGCTACTTAACTTTCTTTAGGGTTACTGCAGGAATAGAAACTAGTTCATCACCATCGATTTATGATGCTTCACGTATTTTTTGTTTCTCCCAAATACAGAACCAAAATACTTCATTGAACATTTACCTTAATAACAACGTAGAAATGGCAGCTGCACCACGTCCATGAACCAGCAGGAGCTGCTGGAATTGGAACTGCCAGTTCTGGGTTCTCTTCTGAGCTGTGCTCGTTCTCTGCCTTAAGCTTGTCCTGTCACCCCCCCGGGATGGCTCAGAGCTCCCCGTTAGCCACGTTCTCATGATCAGAACAGGCAGACACACGAGAGCCGTCAGCACACGTAGAAGTTTGTTCACTTACACATTACATTAACACTTCTTCATGTCTGTGGCTTTACACCTACCCAGTTTATAACTAATCTTAATATTAAAGATTTGAAAGGTTTTACAGAATTCCTTATGCCCTCACCTGTGGCCTTGTCTGTGTTTTGAAGCTGTTCTGAAAGAAGGGTGCCTAAGATACACCTTCCCTTTCTGCACTGCTACGTGTAAGAGAAAGCCATAGTATCTTGACATAACGTGAGGTAAGCACTCTCCCACAGAAGGAAATATTAAGTTAATGGCACATGGCCCAGACACAAAGCAGTTTTCCAGCCTGTCTGGCCACACACACGAGCAATGAACTTACGTTAGGGCCAGAATCACCTGCAAGCTCTAAGCACTCAATCTGCCGTTAGCCAAAAACCCACCAGCATGCAATGAATCTGAATGCAATGAATCAGCAGGAGTCTCTAAATAAATTCTGAGGGTCTCTTGAGCATGTCAGGAAGAAGGCAGCAAGCAGTGACGCAAAGCAAGACGCGCCATACTAACAACCATCTCCTGCAATTAAATTACAGATCCACAAGGCTTGGGCACTACCTGTTGTCTTTCAGATCCACAGTTACTGCAAAGTGATGCTCTTCCAAGCAGTAATTGAAAGTAAGAATTAACAGAGTTGGAACAGTAACAGAACAGAGAAACATCAAAGACACAGTCATGACAAAGTCTAAAGCCCCAGGGTTTCTACACAATAATGCTCAGGGTGCAGTGCTATTTAAAAGAGTATTATTGCCTAAAAGGCATGAAAACCTGTCCAAGCTCACATCAGAAAATCAGAAAAGGAAGATTCTTGGTGGCATGAGACAGAACAGCTGAAACTAGCAAACTTCAGAGTAAAGTTTTCTGCTTTACAGGACTACAAGAGTACGGCTCCCTTCATTCCACCCTAACTTTCACCTTCAGAGTAACAGACACAAACCACTGCTTCACGGCACATTCCTGTTATCCCGAGCAAACAGCCTCCATAAGCACAGGAAATGCCCACATGAGCCTGCACAGAGTGTGTACCTGGCACTGTAGCACACACTCACCACACCAAGTCACCCCACCGGCCTTTTTCCTCACCCACCAGAGAGGAAACAGAGGCACAAGGAGTGAACCGGAGCAGCGGAACCTTCAGCAGTGGAAGTTGCTCACAGTTACCAACGCATCTCTCAGGCCTGGCTAGAACGAGCCCAAAGCAGAGTAAAAGTCTGGGTGAGACTGCACACAAAGAGTGAGAACCTTGCAAAAAGTTAATCTGGATGAACAGAAAGAGCAAAGCATGCAGAGCAGGAGGGTGGAGAGGGACACAAAAGCAGTGTTTTACCTCCGTCAGAGACACACCAACAAACTCCCGCCTCATTACAGTATCATGGAGGTAACAGATGGCAAAGCATTAGCCAAACAAGAGGGTGTGGAGAACTGCTAGGAAGAACACCACGGGAGGCTTTACAAGATACCAGCAGATGTTCCTGGCTTTGTCCAAAAAAATGCAATCGCCTGTTTATCCAAAAGGAATTTCGCTGTCTCAACCAAGAAGATGAAAAGGCATCAGGCTAGACTGAACACAGAACAGTACTGCTGGGCTCGCTGCTACCAAAGGCAGCCTCTGGCAACATTTGACTGCCTTCAGGTTACTCTCTTCCCCATTTCTCTAGACTTCTGGTTTCTCCTTCAAAAGACAGAGGTACCTGCACACACACACACACTCAGATTCCTCGCTCCTTCTCATAGAGCCCACACCAAGATAGATGTTGAGAAGATAACAGAATTTAAAAGAAACTGACCTGAAGATGAAGACTCAAGCTGCCCTGACGTGAAAAGGTGACCAGGGCTGTAGGTGACGATGAAGCTGTGTCTAGCAGAGGGACAGGACAGCAGTTGGTGTGCCCCATGACTCTGGCTACGAGACACTGGACTTCCCAGTGCTACACAGATTATGCAGAAGCAGAGTAACTATGAGCAATGTACAGCCTGTTGGCCTTCTGAAATGGGAAATAAAGCACTGAGGAGACTCTCACAGGCCCTCCTCATAAAACCCAAGCTCTGAACTACCTATTTAATCTACTTCAAATATACAGTCTCACTGCTCCTGCTCAGCCATTCCCAAAAGATGAAAAGTTCTTTCAGTTTTCTATAAATTCTACCACAAGAAGCAGTGCCTCAATTAGACATTTAAAAGATCCCATCAAGAGCTACCCCAAAAAAACAAACACCAGAAAGCTTGCAACTGGCAACCTTTGCTTTATTTCTTTCTGCAAATGAAATGTTTCCTTGGAGAGAAGGGCTCTACACTAGTACAGAAAAATCTGTAACAAAGGGAATGTTTATACACCGAGATCCCTGAAAGATTTCTTGCAGCGTAAAACTGCTGACAAATACCCATTAGAAAGCTCTCCTCCCCAAAAAAACACGGCACAAACAGACTTAGAGTGGTGAAGAGGGTGAGAATAATTTCTAGGTCACTCTATAGTAACAATGCTCCACTCAAAAGCTGGTCCCAGTTCATGCTTCTCAACTGAGAGTTACACACTGAATGTGTCAGGAGCAGATGTTGTGCTTTTGCTTTGGAAAAACGCCTGTACTGGGGGGAAACGAGCACTATTTGATGTCCCTCACATAACAGCGCTACAAGCAGCTCTGGAACGTGTGCCACGTGTCCTGCAGCTCCCGTACAAGGCGCTAACAGCACGGAAGGAAGCACTACTCATGTTCACACAGCGTTAAGATGACCTGATCAGTAAGAAGGGGATGATAGTACTCCCAGCTTGTAACTTGCAAGGAAAACTAAACCACGAAGAAATTAGAAGGGACTTGCCGCAACTGCTCACTGAGCACAAAGGGAAAGCAGAACGTACCTGACTCACTGCACCACGGGGGTCCTGGGCAAACCCCAGAGCCAGGCCAAGGCCAAGTGCTCCGACACCCAGAGCTCCAGCAAGTGCACGGGGGCAAAGGGACATGCAGCGAGTAAAACACAACCTGCCTTGTAAAAGACAACACACATTCAGCTCTCACGAAGCATTAACAGCGATTATCCTTTCCCCTGTCCTGTTCTAATGACACAGTGGGTTTGTTTTTTCTCCTTTGTAGGTTTCTCAACACAGTCAACGCTCACAGAGAGCCCTTCCTGCACACACAGGCAGATACAGGACAGGTCGTGGGGAATAAAAACCCCAAAGAAAACCGTTACCATCGAGAGCTGAGAACGTGGAATTTTAGAAGTGAAAGAGTAGAGGCACCACTGTAGATATTTCACTGAAGTGCCTTCTCAAGTCCCTGCCAAGAAGAAGGGGAGATCTCTGGGCTCAGAGCCGGTGGCTGCAGGGCAGAGGGTGGTGAGGAGGGGCAGAGGCTGGTCAGGGCAGCACAGGAAAGTCCCCACGGCATTGCTGCTGCCTCAGCTTCCCTTCCCACCACAGAGCACTCAGGAACAAGCACATGACATGCCTCACCAAAAAAAAAAACCAACTTACATTCTCTGGTACTTCAAAATGTTATCAGGAGTTCATGTGCCTGAACTCGATACCCTGCTAGTGCATTAAATAAAGTATAAAATAAGAAATGCCTGGTGAAGGTTATCAGTGTTCTCCCTTGTACCACAGGCATGAGACGTGAGTAGACAGGACACAACTCTCTCATGTGGTCCTGAGTCGTGTGCTCTGGGAAATCCTGCCTTAGCAGGATGTTTGACTACAGATCTCCAGAGGTTCCTGCCAACTCTGACAATTCCCTGATTACGTGATGCTGTGGTTTGAAGCCACAGCAGAGTGTTAAAGAACTCTGGTGTGGCACTGTCGAGCTGAGTTACTCAGTGCTGGTTCTATTTCTCAATACACCTGAATCAAAGAGAAGAGAGAAAAAAGCAGCACTTGAACAGTTACTAAATCGCCACATTGTGCATCCAGTTAAAGGTACACATGATACAGACTAGAGAGCAATACACTGTAAATACTACTATGAACAGTATAAATTACTATTATTGCTTAAAACATTCTCAACAAGAAATACAAGGAAACTTGAGCAGCTGGAAAGCAAAGATTTATAAAAAGACAGTGACTGAAGTAGAAGTGATAAAAACAATGCACATTCCTACTGCACCAGAGCAAGGCTCCTGCACAGTGAGACTACTGGGACAGTGACTCAACTCATCAGCTAAGAAGTCAGCATTCAAGCAGCACTGTTCAGAGAAAAACAATCATCAGGAAAGCAGCAAGAACAATCCAGACACTAATTATTCTGTAAAAGTAATTTTTATCCACAGAGCTATATCATAATAATTGAACAGAAGACCAGAAATGGAAATCACCATACTATGGAGAGAACTGGAATCGTGGAAAACAAGCAGCGTGGGGAATTGCACGAGTAAGTCTCGTCAATCAAAAGCAACCAGCTTTATTGTACGGTTTTCAAAGGATCAGTTGAAGGGTAAAGCAACAGATGTACCCTCTGAATAACAGTAAAACATTTGATAAAAATCTCTCTCAAGACTCTTACTCTCCAAAATCAACTCAAATTGGCTTGGACAGGTACACTACGATGTGACCTGAAATTCAATGACTCATAATAAAAAAGTGAAAGGCTTAAAGCAGAAAATAAATTTAAAAAATAAATAAAGAGATAAAAAGATGGGCTTTTCAAGGGCTGGGAAACCCTCCAGCTGCCACACTGAAAAGTGCTGTATCAATTTAGGCTGATGTTCTCAGAAGTTAATGTGACAAACAGCCATGGCCTACAAGTCTTGATTAGTGGGAGACTGCAAAGACTGGAATCAGTTCTGATGCTATTCAGAAACAGAAGCAGGACTGAACATGTTCAGAGATCCACAGATGGCATTCGCAGGTGGTAACAAACTTTGCAGATAAATTGCAATTGCCAGTTGGTACAAAACAGTAATAAGATGACCTAAAGTGATTAAAAACTGGTGAGTTCTTTTTTTAAACAGCAAAATAAAGATTCGGTGGCTAGGGGGAAGGGACAAATGGTAGGAAGGGATCAAACTGACAGACATGGAGAAAGAAAACATGAAACATATTGAATGTTAGAGAAAAAGTTACAAGAAAAAATATGAGAGGATGATATGGCAGATCAGTTTAGAAGTTAAATCAGAAGACCCTTCCAGAGTATGCTGAGCACAGCTCCAGAGAAGGAGATTGTACATCATCAGTAAAACTCGTTTAGAAAATGTCCTTCGTTCCTGCAAAATCTGCATCAAGAAGTGCAGGTAAGGAGACTTCAAGTTTCTCCTACAGCACTCACTCACATCCCACTGCCTTTCCAAAGAGCTGCCTCAAAGCTCAGCTTGCACAGCCCTTGCCTTCTTCTGGCCAGACCTGCAGCTAACTACAGCACCCGTCTGAGCCACCAGGATAGGAACAGACCACACTCACACAATTCGATACTCACCGGTACTCAAAAGACAAAAGCCACAAAATTTCACCCATACCTACTATGAAAAAGAAATCAAGAAAGCCATTTCCTGGCTTCCTAGCTGTGTGGGGCATTTTCATGGCCACATTCAGGCGAAAGGGGAAAAAAAGGGTAAAAGCCAAAATAGCTATTTTCACACAACGTTTTTTGAGGGGGGAGAAGTTAACAAGCAAAAAAACCAACCATGCACTTCTGCACTTTTTTCCAGAGGCAGTAAAACTTGTCAGCTTTGCTGAAGTCAGTCAAGTCTAATCACTAAAACCAAAGGTTGATTTTGGTCATAACCTTCTTAGAAAATGATGCCAGTATTTAAGAAGCTTCCTCATCAGGTCACTGAGAAATGATTAACATTTGCAAAGCATTTCGTTGTGCTTTATTACAGCTCCAAAGTGCCACACCAAGGTTCAACCTGGCAAATAAAGACAGCTTCCCCTCAGCTTCATGGAAAATGTTACTTACAGTGGATGCAACGCTAGATTAATGTTGTTATACTTACCAATCAGCCAGCAGGGCTTTGAAGAAAACACAGGGAATTGCATATAAATATTGTTCTGTCCCATTGAATATGTATTTCTAAAGTTAGAGCATGAAAGCGTTAAATATTTTTGTTTTTCCATTAAAAACACTCTTTACATGGCAAAGCAATTAAGTTATTTTGGCATCCGCTCCACACAAAGCAGCTGCTGTACAGTATGTTTTACTTTATAAAATATCTTTAATCAGCACACTGACTAGTTCTGTCATTTATAATTAAGGAGGTAAATGGCAGGTGCAGCATTAATTAGTGAAATTGAAGTCTCTGCACAAGACATGCAGTCACACCAACTTAATGCTTCCTCGGAGCAGAACTGATGGCTACCAGCCCCGCACACAGGCTTCCCCAGGTAAGAGACAGAGGGGCAGCTACTACACAGTTACTACACAGTTATGCTGCTGCAGCCTCTACTATCTCATAGCACCACATTCACTTCTTAAACTCTTCCTCTGAATCCAAGAAGACAAAAATACTTCCAAAGCGCAAAAGCCCACGCTCTAAGCTTCACACACAGGGAGGGGCAGAGGTACAGATCCAGAGAGAGGAAAAGCCCTTCTTACTTGAGATGATTTTCCCAGCCAACAGCTAAGAAACAGCCCAGCCCAGCAGCAGCAGAAATGCTCACACTCAAGGTTTAAAACCAGATCAACTGCTGTTTCATGTGCTGTTCCCCACATGAAAGTAGGAGCACCAGTCCTACAACTACCCTCGTAACAATTCTGCCATTGCCACCCTAAGATGCAGTGGGTTTGGGGGAGAACACCCTTAGTCTGAGTTAACTCAAATCTCTCCTCCCTTTTGAAACTGCAGAGCTCATTTTCACTTGAAGGACTCCTAAAAAGTAGCCTTGCAGCTATTTACAAACCCTTAGAGCACACACGTATTCAGCAAGAAGCACTACAAGATGAATAACGCTTCCAAAGACGTACTAGTCACCCTCAGGACGGTACGACACAGTGCTGGGTCCTTGGCAGACCACAGCCAGGGTGCTGCATCCCTCATCTCCACATTCAGCTCTTCCTCAGTGTCCCCAGGCATCACCGCAGCCACCAAACCCTTCAGGAAAACACGAGCAGTTGGTGAGACTGAAATAATTACAGCAGTTGTGGTCTCCTTTGTAAACACATCATCTGCTCATCTCCAAGCAAGTGCTCCCAGACTCTTCCTTGGTTTGGGCCACGCCAAGGCTGCAATTTGCAAGAAGCCGAGGAGCCCCACTTGCCGCATGATCCCACAGTACCGGAGCCACGCTTCCAAACCTACCCACATACATGACCCTCGGAAGTGAGAGCACACCAGTGCACCAAACAACACAGTAGTAGTAGAGAGCCTTCTGCATTAATTTAAGCAGAATAAACCTATGCACTTCTGCCTAAACACACAGATTCCCAATCTGCCCTGACCAGGAAGCCATGTGAACACCAGGCAGAGCGCTTGCTCCCCGTGCTGTGAACTAGTAGATGGGCTGTAGACCTCTGTGTAACACCAACCTCACAAATCCTCCAAAACACATGGAACTGATTTGTGCTTCACTGATGTTAAATAAATGTTTCTTCAGTGGGCAGACAGTGCCTTCCACATGCACAGAAACAAGCATTTCCACAGCAAAATATAGGAGATAAACAGCAGCGGATGAAAGGCAAACTTATTTGTGTTTTTCTTCAGTGCTAGTTTTGACTTAAAATTGAGTCTTCTGGGAAGGAAACACAAGCCCTAGCTGTGTGCAGTACCCCCTGCCAACCAGCTTATGAAGCAGAACTGCTACTGACTCACACATGAGTTATTCATCCACCCTCCTCCTGACAGGCAGTAAAAGTACATGACCACGGCTGACAGAAGGGAAAATAAAGATTCAAACAGAGGGATTCAGGAAGGGTGAGGAGGAGAACTTAGAAAACAAGGATGCTGTGATAAAGACAGTTTGCTATACTCTCCAGGAAGACACAAAGACAATAAACCAATTTTAACCAGACTTGTAATTGTGTAAATGAACTGGTAACGAGCACTGCACAAACAAATCAAGGCCACCATTTATAAACACCACAATATTTTGTTCCAAAATGCAAAATGACACAGTGGAACTTCAATAATATTTTGAAGCCTTTTCAGATGAGGCACAATCAGCACGGGTACAAAACAGCTGATTTGAACTAGCAGAAGAGAACTTGGGGAGAGGAAAAAGCTTTGTCTATAAACAAGAACAAGCACCACCAGGGAACCGGCTTCAGAGAGTACACGTGGGGGTTAACCAGAACCTCCCCTCCCAGCCAGGCACAGCTCTCACCTCCAATACTGCACAGAGCTTAAAAATGTGGATACTGCTGTCACAAAGCATTTCAGTTCCCAGGCAGGCCTGAGACAGCGATACTCACACAAACTCCCCAAGAAGGCAGCAGCCATGCCCCACCATATGGCCTGGCACCGTTCAGCATATGGGAATGGTTGTGATTGTTTGCCTTTTCCCAAAATTAGCATTAAAATTTAAGTGATAGCTTCCATTAGAAGCAAAGCAACCTGAACTCAAAATATTAAATTAGAAGGAATCCAGTGTTCTGAGACAACGTAGACAGAAAAAAAAATTACAGTTTGTTAGAGGGTATAAATACAATTAAGACTGAGAAAAGAAGCAAACACATAAATAAATCAGTTCCTCCACTACTACAGCACTGAGCAGTATTTACTACCGAAGTGGATAGAGAGAGAGATGTTTATGGCACACTAACAGAAGAGAATTAAAATTATGTTCCCCAGTCTGTCAGTTCATATCTTTCTTTGATATGAAAAGAGGCTAAACTACCTCCTGCCATTCATAAAGCTTCATTAGCTAAGGCAGCTGCAAACTGGTGAAGCAACTTGAAATAGCCTGCTCTACTATTTAACTTGGTCTGGCTTAGCACAAGACTTCTACTTTGCTTTATGGTTCAGTTTCCTTTCACGGATACCACGAGTTGTGGTTCTAAAGGCATTCTCCACCAAATGGTGGCAGATCACTTGAGAGCACACGATCAAACCCAGCTGGTCATGTTTTGTAGCACTGTAAGCATGCACCACTACATTCACCGTGAATGTGATTAAGATGAGACAGCACTCCAGCTCTACAGTCACATTACCCACAGTCCCCGCAGACATCGGAACGCAGTGAAAAGGTATGTCTTACTTTCCCATCCAAACAGCATAGCTCTCAGGGAGTTGTGGGACAAAAAGCATGGATCTTCCAGTATCAACATCTACTGCTCCAAAGCAGCCTGCTTCAGTCACTCCAAAGGTCCAGTGAAAGTAAGATTCCTAGATTAAAGTCAAAATATATTTTTAAAAGAAAACCCTCACTTCTACCAGCTTTAAAAATACACTACAGTATATGCTAATTCCTACTGCCATGGATCTGAAAGGCGTCTCTCTTGCTTTTGGAAGGGGGGGGTCTAAAGCTTTTCAGATTGATTAGTTTTAGGTTACAGTAATACAAACCCCTCTGTTGGCAACTAGAAAGGATCAGGGATTAATAAACTACCATGAGAAATAAATAGGTAAACTCAGCACATACATAGACATCATACACTAAAATACATTATTCAAATCCTGAATTAGGGAACGGAGTTTCAGGAGGAAACAATCATATCACATGAGGCAAAAGCAGCGTGTGGATTCTCAGGGTTGTGAACTGAGTGCTGAAGGGAAGACCCAGCCTCCCCCAGAGAAGAGGAAGCTGCACCAGGAACTGCCTTTGGCAAGAGTTTATTTTAAGAACAAACAAGCAAACAGCAAAACACCTAACAATAGTGAGATGAATTCTGGTAAGGTCAGACATACACTCTGACACCCTGAAAGATGCATCTCCGCTAAAAACACATCGTTAAGTACATTAAGATAAGGGCCATCTAGTTTAGAATATATAGGTTTTGTTTCTTCATAGCCTACAACAGCCCCAGTAAATTCACAGAGGAAAGCACTGTGGCAGCTGAGCACACAGCTTTGAGGGTTACACATCATTAGAGTTCTGTTCTGTTACGCCAACTTTCCCACAGACTAAGGACACGTTCAGCACAGTATTAGCAAGTTATTAAGTCCTGTCTGTGACAGAGGAACTCATGGGTACTTAAGGAAGAGTATCATGTGAGAAGATGCAGGCTGTAAGTTCTAAAACACTTCCTGCTTTGAGGAATACATGACTTATAAAAGCTTAAAACACACTTGTCTATGAATAAAATCAGTTTAGGTCCACCGTGACATGATTCACTATAGAAAGAAGGTTATTTTTTGGGTCACAGTGAAGACTGAAAAACTAAGAAATATTCCATTACTGTCTTTATTATGATATTAAATACTGGTAGGCAGTAGGGCCTTGGATAGGTTTAGGCCCTTTAAGTTAAATAATGAGCCTGCATACTAAACACCGAAGGAGAGAGAACTCAAAGCCGAAGAGGCACTGTCAGAAAGAAGCCAATTTATTTAAGTGAACCAAGGCAATGCACACAGGAGAGATAAAGGGAAAATAATTAAAAATCGTTTCAAAATTCATGCAGTTGAAGAGAGTTTCTTAATTTGATCTGCAGTTTTAATTCAGCTCGTACCTGGCGAAACAGGATACCAGTATCTGTGCAGTATCTCTGGGTCTCTTCTCCTCCCTGCAGCAGAACAATCGAGTTCTTCTGGACATCCTTATTCTGTCTCAGGCGATCACACAGTCGTCTTCTATTCAAGGCAAAGAGTGCTACAGGCACCTTCAAGGTCTCGTTCCCCAGCCAAAAGGAGGGTCTAGAAAAGAGTTTTTTAATTGACAATTAATGGAAGACAAGGACAGTGGTTAGCACGATTCAGATGCACAGTGTTTGCTACTTTAGTCTAGAACAGAAAAGCAAGTTTAGTTCAGCTCTACAAACAAGATGGTAATCACTGAAGGGGAAGAGATGCTGAAAACCAGCATTGCTCTCCAGAGATGACCAAACACTGCCTGCACGAGACAGGGCTGGGTGCAGGCACGGCCCACAGCGTGTCCATCCTTACACTCCTTCAGGTGAAGCAACACGGAAAGTAGACGATACAGAAAGCACCAACAGCTGAGGTTGGCTGGAAAAAGAATGAGTTCCGAGTTACTGAGAACAGAAGTGGTGCTCAACAGAGCAACAACTGGGTGACACAGTCTATAAGATGAGAGCACTATCTTAAAATAAACTTCAGTATTACAGATAAACACGGTTTCATCAACAAAACCCTATGATTTAAGTCCAGTTTGTCCCTTCACCTCAGCTTACTAGAGACTGGCTGGCTGGTCATTTTCTATCAGTTCTGCTCAAGAGCAGAGGACAGAAAGGTGCAGTTAAATTGTTACTCCAAGAAACGAGGCACCAAGGAACTTAACCTTAGGGAAGCAGAGCTCCACATCTTAATTATTATATAGTTTTCATAGGCAATCTGAAAGGTAACCTTTGATTTATAGCTGCATAAAGTAACCTCCTGAAAGACTTTATCAGCATCAGAAATGTAAACCCTATAATTTCTTACTGCAGACACAGCATAAAAGAGCTAATAAAATAGTTTATTTTACTTGTTTATAACTACTTGATATAACAGCATAAGTAATTTTAGAAGGTGAAAGACTGCTCTTGCTAATCCAATTTTCAAACTGTGTGCCTGGGAGTTGAGCTGATGGTGCACAAAACTCAAGTGTGGTTGTGTTTATTACTTCCCGCACATCCCTGAAAAACATCAGCGTAGCAGGGAAGCACAGCATAAGCTTTTGGGCTGGAGTACCCACACCTGTAGGAACAATGAAGCAAATCCATCAAATCCTAGCAAAAGCCACTGAAGTTTTAAATCAGATAGTGAACATTAAACTAAATTTGGGCAAGGCTTTTCAGGCGCAAAGCTGTGGCTCAGCAATGCACAGAAGGTTGAAAACACTGTTATCCAAGCGAGATCACCCCCTGGAGTAACTCCATGCAGGGCCTGGAAATCACATGCTCACCATATTGCGAGTATAAAAGGGAAGAGAGAACATCATCAGATACCCTGATGCCATAGGGGGCTCTCAGATCTTCGCATCTGCTGATAAAAAAAACAAAACCAAAAAAAGGCAGAGGTTGTAGCACAACTTGTCTTACGTTTGGCTTCAAAGGAAGGAAAAAAGTCACCTTTGTTGTAATTTTACATTCCTCACAAGTTAGGTGGAGGTTTTTTGCTGTGATTTAAAAATAAATAAAAAAGACTGACCTTCCTTCTCCAGGGCTATTCCTCCACCCTGGAGCTCAGAGGAAGCTGCTACAAACTCACATTTTCATCTCCATTACACTTACTATTAATGTTTTTATTGTACCCAAAAACCTTTGACAACCAAAACAAGACTCAAGGAGAAATTACGATGCCAGGCAGCAATTCCTACTGGTAGCTCACTAAGTCACTTTAAGGGAGTCATTTACTCAGATGTTAACAGTGGAGCTGAAATGCATTCTGATGCAAAACAGCCGTTCTTCTGCATGCTCTACCTAAGCCCATGGCAAAACTGAGTTCTTCCTTATATATAATAGATCCTACTTCCCCTGCTTGAATTTGATGCCACACTGTTCACTGACAGCAGAATCCAGCCCTGGACAGTAGTTTTAGACTTCGAATTACAAGCTTTCTCTTTTCTTTGATCTCTAATCACCAATTTTACACCACACAAGACACACAAATACCAGAATGTAATTAGTATGATACATTTGCCAGCCTTCAAGGTCTGTTTCTTCTCTTAATGCAAGGGCCTTGCTGTCTCCAGCCACAAACTCAACTCTGATGTAGTTACGTATTTGATACTGAAGCACATTTAATGTAAGCACTCTTCGTGGTGCACACCTCTTTGAAGCTGTGCAAGCTTCTGCAAATAAGCATTCGTCAGTGCCAGAAATGGCTACCTGCAAGCCCAGCAGAGGCCAGGTGAAGCTCAGCTCCTCATTTTCACCAGCCTGGTACCAGAACTCAGCCCTTGCTCAGCCCGGTAAAGGCCCCCAACAGTAGCTGGCAGTTTCTCTGCTGGCTGTCACACAAAATTTTTATGATCACTTAGTCCCAAGCCCTCACAAGAGCTCTTTTATTTTATTATATTGGAAGTGAAATGTAGCTAGGAGCATTAAACTACATCTGTTTCTTTAAAGGATACTTTTCTTTTGCCTGGAACTGTTGATTTCCAAAACTTACTGCAGAATTCCTTTTTTTTTTTCAGAGAGGTTACATTTTTTATGATCCATCTAGCATTTTGGTTTTGTTTTGATGCAGCTACCAGAATGCACTGGTAGCCAACAATCCTATTTCACTTCTGTTTTTTCCCACCATTTCCCACCATTTTTCCGTTAACCTTTTCAGAAGAAAACTGAGAAACTGCTGTTTGTATTCTACTGAGATCACACAGACAGGATCCAGATTCCAATGAAGAGGAGAAACCACCGAAACTACTTTTCAAGAAATCATTGTCCATTTGCTGATGGGACCTTACTTATCTGTTTACTTCAGCAACAGTTCCCAACATCAGCCTGAAGTCTGGACCATTTCTAGTGCTGCATCCGCATCAAACAGCTGAGGTGCAAGAGCCCAAAGCTAACAGCAGCACGAGGACATAAGTGAGGTGAGTAAAAGCAACTGGTACCATTTCAGGCATAAACTGGGCACTCCATATGGATAAGTCCACACCAACAAGTCATGTCCCAGTAGATGTGGCATCCGCCGTTCTCAGCAGCGGTGTCCCTGGCACAGGTAACACCAGGGTCGGAGAGGACCTCCGGTGGAGCAACCTCCACCCAGCCATGAAGAGTCAGCGCCAAGGCCCAGCGAGACATCTTTTGGGGAACAGCAGAAAGCTCCCCCCCTTATTTTTGAGGCATTGTTAATGGCACCTCCTTAAAGCACTGAACATAGCCACAAAGCATGGGGGAGACCTCGCACTAGGCACTCCGCAGCCACCCTGCAGCACGATTTCCCAAAACTAACACAACCCCCGCGGCTGAGGCAATGCCGACCGACGGGGGCCGTGGGCGGGGAGGCCGCGGGACCCTCCACAGACCTGGCCCTCCAACGCCAAACCGGCTCCCGGCTCAGGGAGCCCCTGCCCGGTGCAGGCGGTCCCGGCCTCCCCCTCACGGGGACCCGCCGCCGGGCCCGGCCCACCCGGGGCCACCACCGCCCTCAGCCGCCCCCGGCGCGCCGGGCCGCCCCCCGCGGCGGGGAGAAGCGGCGGCAGCAGCGCAGCCGAGGAGCGACGCTTACCCCTCTGCCGCAGCCATGTTGCCTCGCCGGACTTCGCCCGTCATGTGAGAGCCGGGCCGCGGCGGCGCCGCCTCGGCGCGGGGAGGCGATGGCGGGCGGGGCCGGTTGGCCCTGTGACGGGAGTCGGGGCCTAACGCCCGCCCTGCCCCGGGCACGGCAGGCCGCTGCTCGTCTCAGGCCTCCAGCCCCGGCGCGGAGAAGGCACAGAGCTCCCTGGAACAAGCGGTTGCTGTAAATAACGTTCCGCGGTACCGTCATCCCCGCGGGAGCCGCTCTCCGCTGGCGTTTGCTGACGGGGAAGGTGTTTCAGAACAGCCTCCCAGGCCGGCCCACTGCCGCCAGAGCCGGCCCTCGGGCTCGCCTCACACGGGTTATTTTACTCCCGTTCACACTCGGGTTTACTTGTTCTTGCCTGAAATTTATAATCTGCATGAAGAAAGCAGGGTTCCCGTGGCCGGTCTCTGCCCTACAGCAGCAAAATTAGACACCCAGAAGTGTGAAATGGCGGGCAAAGATGGAGAGCGGGGAGCTGTGCTCTGTGACCAGCTTACCTTGTTTTGCTCTTCTGTGCCTTCATAAAACGGTGGTAAAATGCTGCTCTGAAATGGTGTGTGAAAGCTGCAGGGCAGTCACAGGGAAAGAGTGATTTCAGAAAGTCTGAAGTGTGTAAATTAAGAAAAAAAAAGTCAAGTAGTCATCCTCTAGCTCTTTCTGGTTTTGTGGCTATGGGTCACAGACCTTTCCTACCAAATACATGAAGAAGGAATTGGAAGCTTCTTTTGTGGGCTGCCCATCTGACAAGGAGCAAATACTTAATTTTGGCTCCAGATTAATGTCTAAAACGGGGCTTTATCCATTATTATTGAATGAATGAAGTTGGAATTTCAAGGATCTTCCCTCAGTTTATGCAGACTGAAAAAGATTTTTAATGTAAACTAGAGCAAAGTATTTCACCACTTTCAGTCCCCTCATGGTGCTTGCTCCTTTCTGATTTAGAAGTTACCTGCGTTGTATTAAATTTCAGCAGAAGATAAGACTACATGCCTTAGGAAAAAGACCACAAACCAAACGCGTTTCATTTTATGTTGTTTGTTACCTAAATTACCCTCATCTCCTGTCTCAGGATCTGAAAGAAACCTCTGCGCCATGCACAAATTAAACTCATTTGCACGGGGGCTGTACTGGCAGCCAGCTGAAATACCAGCCACAGGAATGATACCAGCAGCCAGACTGGGAGCAAGACAGGCTTTATTGCAGCCATAGAGAACTCTGATTCTCTCTGCACTGCATCCGCCTCTGCAGTGAGATAATGCAGGGGGATACCTTAATATCTGAGGGACAAAATGGAGCACTTCCCTCTAAAACAAAGCTTGGATGACCATTCCTGTCACTTATCTCCCTGCAGGGCTCCTCTCCGTGGTCAGGAACATCCCCTCTCCTGCTGAAGGCCTGATTGTGCACTATTGGCATCTTCCAAATCCCCATGGTAGCAGTTTGGGTGCGCAGTGGGATTCTGCACCATCCAGGTTCTTGGTCAAAACTCTAGCTTAAATCTGCCTTGTGAGCCCACCAGAAGCAGTGAGGGCTCTCAGTCTGTTACTCAAATGCTGAGTATAGCATGCTGCTTAAATAGGGAAAATTCAAATCTGCAGGATGAGACAAAGCAAAACAAAAAAGCACTTGAACACAAGCATCCCCTGGCCCATTGTGTCCTTGGGGCAGGGAGGGGGGAGTTGCTGCTGTCCTGCACCTATCTCTGAATCCAGGCAGTGTCTCTCTGAATTACACCCAGCTGCTGACAGCCCCCAGGGCTCCCCAGAACATCTCCTTTCCCTCACCTTTGAGACTCGGCTGTGTATCTCCACCCAGCTCCTGAGCAGTTCCTGCTCCCGCTCCTCCTAGGACCTTCTGTCTCTCCTCAAGCTATGTACTAGTTAGCCAAAACTAACCAAATTGGATAAGAAGCTCTTTTTATTCTTATTATAAAGATTTTTTAAAACCTCACATTTTCTCACAGAGACATTCATTCACCAGACAGAAGAGACTTTGGAAATACTGAAATAAAAAGCTACTGCAACAGTTGGTCCCTTTACACCTGGATAAAAAGCCAGCACTGCTAAGTTGCTACTGGTACTTTTCTACTGTTGTTTGTCCCTCTGTGTTTAGGTGTTTATGCTGTGTCCAGGGGACATCTTAGAGGTCAGCACCATCAGTCTGTGCCTCTACAGCTTCTGTTATTCTAGCTGAAAAAAAAAAAAAGAATAAGGTTAATAAATCTTTTTTGTTACACGAAAATTACCTAATGGTTGTGAGTACAGGTCATGATACTTCTCCCCAGTTTTACAGAACAAAAGATGAAAATACCCAAGTTAGGGTAGACGTGGTCCAAATATGAACCAGAGGAAAGGAAGGATGCTGCAGCTGTGATGACAGGAACTGGAAGAGCATCACCTTTCCCTTCCACCCTCCAGCCCCAGCTGAGTGTCAAGAGAAGAGCTAAATCCTCTCTGACCGCTGCACAGTGCTCAGCTTCTCTCCTGCTCTGGGAGATGTGAGATCCCATCCCCTGGGGCTGCCACCAGGGGTCACAGAGCCACCCTGGGAACATGGTACCACACTAAGAAGTTTGGACCTGCCAATGTCATGACATGAAGTGGGGAACAGGGTCTAATGCTGAGTGACTGAGGTCACCACAGGCTCTGATTCATAAATCCTTAGCTGGATATACGATCACACTACCAGTGTCAGCTGATTTCCTTAGTATCTAAGAAGCTTCCATAACATACATACCATCACAAAACCAGAAATAACAGGCAATGCTGATTTATCAGGACACAAATTTATCTAAGTTCAGCTTGATCTGCTGCCGCCATTAGTCCCTCAGATTTTTGGAAGCTAGAGCACTGTTGGCTGAGATGTTCAGTGACCTTCTTCACTTGGATGGGAGAGCACTGGCTCGGCAAAGAACAACAGAGTTTGCAGGTATATGAGGAAAAGTAATGTGTACATTCTAGAATCTGCTGTTAGTCCAAACTATTTGTACAGTTTCCTGTGTGCAAATGTGTTAGTATTGGGGTGTTTTTTCCATTGAATTACTATCCACACATCCTGCACATTCATCAGCGACAGAAATACACACATACTACCTTTGTTTGATACAATGGCCACAAGACCTGAAATTGGAATTACGATTACAAGGTGCCTTCGAAGTAACAGATTGAATAAAAGCATCTGCCTTCAGCATTTTCATCATGAAACAATTTTGAGTAAATTTTCCCTCAAGCACTAAATGTATACATCTGTATTGATCTTTGGATCTTGAAATAAAAGTGTGATTTTCCAAAAGCCTGCTTGAACTAAATTATTATAAAAGACAAGAAAGGTAAAGCATTACATTGCCTCATTACTCTCCCCATTGACTTTCACTTCAGAGTAAGAAAATCTAGTAGAGCCAGAACGTGCCCATGAAGGATCAGCAGCCTAAGGCAGCGGCGCAGGGGTGAACTGCCGGGTGTCAGGATGGGCCGCTCTCCCAGGGGTGCCACCCTGGCTGCACTCGGAACGGAAACCCAAAGTCTCATGTGAGTTCCCCACGGCAGCACACACGTACCTGAGCCCTCACAAGGTACTGTGCAGTTATCATACACACCATGGTTACAAATCTTCATTTTTCTTTCATTACACTGTGCATAATGCACTCTCCACCCAGTGCATAACAAATCCCCAAACAAGCTTATAATATGCTTATGTAAATATTTTCTCAAAAGATTAATGCCTTCAGGTTTTTGCAGATTACGATTCATATCCTCACAGTGATTTAAAGTCAGATTTCCCACTTTTTGGGCAAGAAAATCCTCTTTAATTATTTACTGTTTATGTGGAAAGTAGCTTCCACTCTGAGATCTTGCATTAAAATTTTAAGCCACAGGTTTATCAAGCTCTATGTTTTGTTGACGAGGAAGAAATAGCTTTCTCTTACCCAGACTCACATTAGAGGTACCTGAAATGAGCTCTTTCCGGCTTTGCATGGTCAATGTTCCCTTTTTCTTCTTGGAAGCCATGGTATCCTCCTGCCAGGAGAGACAGACCTCCTCCTGCTGCTGCCCTCTAATGATGCAAACCACCGCTCCTCCAGCCTTTCTAGGCTGGTCCGTTGTGTGGCAACAACCCGAGAGCACCCAGTGCCAGGGAGGTTGCCATGGAGCCCCATCTGCCACCACTCCTGGCCAGAAGCCATCCGTGTCCCTGCCCCAGGCAGCTCCCAGGGCCGCCCCTCGGCACCAACCACAGAACACGACACGCGACTTCCCATTCCTACAAACCCCTCGTTCCATCTCCTTTGCATCCCACAGGGAATTTAACCCAGCTTCATCCAAAGCCATGAGCAACCGGCCATGGGATCATCTAATGCCACCGATGCCCTGTGCCTGCAGCAGCGGGTCCCTTAGGACACAGCTCTCATGCTGTCCAGCTTCTAAAGTCCTCTCCTGTGAATGAGCTCTAACCTACGAGCTTAGGTTCTTGGGCAGGAACCCGCCAGAGGAGAGAGAAGATAAAAACCAAGAGCTTGTGAATCAGAGAATTCAATTATCTTTTGAACTGTAAAAAAAAAAAAAAGGCTATTTTACACACTATTTTACACAACTACTCTCCCCCCAAAGACAAAATACAGCTGTTCTCCCAGGCAGGGGAAACTGTGCCAGAAGTATAGAGTGCACTAATGATGTTACACACCTCTTTGCCTTTTAATGAATCAACTGACTTAACATTTATTTTTAAAATGGGTCACATTTACAGGCATTTTCTGAGGAGTACCATTTGTTAAGCATGAGCTGCTGCTTATGGCAGAGATGCTCAGCCCTGGTTCCCAGAGCGGGTACCTGTCCGCCCTGTGCTGGGGTTACACTGGGCACGGGGATCTACAAAGCAACTTGGATGCCTGCATTAAAATTAGGCTCAAACAGGTTAAACTTGGGCAACAAAAATAATACCCACAATCACTATCCTCTGCTGCCTACCTTCTCAATTCAAGCATCGTCTGTTTTTAACTTCAGAGTCATATGTGATTTCTAGGATGGTTATTTCTAATTCCTAATCTGTCATCTCAAAACCTGTTTTGGTGAACTGCCCTTTAGTTCTGTACAAGTTTAAACTATTCTGAGAACAGCTTCGCTGGGTTTCCATCAGCAGTAGCAGCATTAATGTAATTAGCGCTAAGGAGATGCAGAAAGGAAGCTCAAAGAACGCGTGTGGTTTAATCGTGTGCGTGTGTGGTGTTTCCAAGCATCCTGTGTTTCAGGTGGCATCTGTCTGCATCCTTGAAAATAAAACAGCTCATACAAATTTCACTAACGTGGTGCTACAGTTGGGCTATTCCCCGCCGCCTCCGTAAGCCCTGACAGGCATCTTTGTGTGTCTGTGTCTTTGTGTGACCCAGAACTGGTCCCAGTGCTCCAGATGGGGCCTCCCCAGTGCAGAGCAAAGGGGCAGGATGACCTCCCTCCACCTGCTGCTCACACTCGTCTTGATGCCCCCCAGGATGCCACTGGCCTTTTTGGCCACAAGGGCACGTTGTTGGCTTGTGGGCACCCTGGTGTCCACCAGGACTCCCAGGTCTTTTTCCTCGGAGCTGCTCTCCAGCAGGTCAGCCCCAACCTGTCCTGGTGCAGGGGGTGATTCCTCCCTAAATCCCTGCTGACTGCGTGTTTGAACCCTGCAGCTCTCCTCTGCTGGTGCCACCCTTGGCATTGTATGGCTTGGGGGCACAACAGCAGTGACCATCGCTGCTTTCCTAAGACTGAAAAGAGGCAATTTTCAGTTGCTTCTGAAGACATAAGCAAGAGAGAAGGAGGAACTTGTCCAGGCTCAGGCTTCTTTCTGGGATCACATCTCAGGGCATTTCAGTCCCATCCACCGGCTGGTCAGGGGCTCCCACGCTGTGTGAGGTTTCCCAGTCCCACTCCGCTGCCACCAGCACGGGAAAGCAAATCCGTGAGTCACACCGCAGAGGGGGCCCGATGACAGCCTGACTAATGGTGCTTTGACAACACCCAATAGATTTTACAGAGATTAAGGTCTTGTCAGAAATTTGTCAGCAGTAGTTTAGGAAATACTTACTGAAGATTTGCAGAGTTAACAACTCCGTGGGTGTTTGCTGCTCGGCTATCTACATAAACAAACAGCTGGCACAGCTGGAGTGAAATGGGGGAAGTTGCTGCTGATTTAGACTGCTCGGGCATGTCTCTGCTCCAGGCACAGACACAGCAGCACTGGAGCATACTGGTACCTCTGCTAATTTTAAACCAGCCCGCTTGGTACTGGAGGACAGCAGCTACGGCAGCACAGAGCTCATCAGGGGTTCCTTTACCCGGCTTTTTGGCTCAAAGATTAGAACCAAGAGAATTAGTTAAACCTTTTTAAAACCAGAAAAAGGAGATACAAAGGACTTGATTCAAAGGGAAAACTGTGAGTTGCTCGCTCCAGGAGCTGTGACAGGCTATGTGGATGAAGACAAGAAGCTTGAATTTGCTGTTGGTGGACAAGGGGGAGGCAGCAGCCGCTGGGGCTGCCATGGGGAAGGGTCTGGCCTTCACTGGGAACCCTTTGTGTCACCGCAAATGGAAAATGCCACATGAGAATGAAGGAGACTTCTATTAATAAAGAGTCACTGGGGTAATGTGTGGTAGAAGAGGAGGAAGGATTGTGTCTGGACTTGTCCATCTGCAAAGAGCTTTCTGTGCTTTGAGAGCTCTGACTTACTGCTTCTGGAGGGCTTTTCTGACTCCAGTGTCAGAGTTGGGGGACCTTTCCCACATCCCTGGCACCAGCTGCCAGAACTGCCCCTTTGTTTGTAGTAATTTCTTGTCAACAGCGACTTGTTTTACCCATGTTGACTGGTCAGATGAACAGGATGGGCAATTGCCCACGGCAGGCAAACGCTCACCATGTGGTAACTTCTGACTAAGAGGAAGGACGTAGCCCTACTTAGCTGATCACCTACTGGCCTGTCCCTCATCTCACATTTATTCTTCTCCCTAGCTTGAGAGTCAGCAAGATTAAAAAATGCAAAATATAAACTGAAAACATCCAGGAAACTTCAGACCTCCACCATGAGCTGTGCTGCTTGCTGCAATCACAGTCTGTCAGATGAGAACTTGCTGAGAAAGGCGGGGCGGGGGGGTTGGGGGTGTTTTTTGGGTTTTTTTTTGCAAAAGACTGACACATTGTTCAGAGCACTTGGGGGCACTGAGGCACTCAGAAAACTGAAGAGCTGTTCTTTAAGAAGCCTCCCAAAGCGATGCCAGGCGAGCCCAAAGGGGATGACGGTAGGAAACGTGCCCAGCTGCTAACTGGGGAGAAGCACAGTCCCTTTGGTGTGCCAGGGAAAGGGTGAGGAATGTCCCTGCCCCAGCACAGCACTAATGAGACAGGCTGGCTGCCGGGGGAAGGAGATGGGAGATGTTCCGCGGGAGCCGGTCCCGACCTTGGAACCCAGCCCAAATTCTGTAGCAGAGTGTGATAACGAGGAAGGCAAGATCAAAGGCGACAGCTCTGACAGGGAGGTGAAAGAGAGGGGCGACGGCACACGAGCACTTTCCGGCTTCTCGGTCCTTCGCTCCAGGCTCGACCTCGTGTTCCCCCGACCCCTCTTCTCCCCGCGTCTCCGAAAGCCCAAAGAGCAGGGCGACGCTGCGTACGGCACGCCTGCCTGGAACCAGCACAGCCATTATGCATGGGTAATTCTTATTACCCAGGGGCATTTCTCTTTTACATATCCCTAGCTGCAATTTTACTGAAATCATTTTCTTTTTTATTGGCCTCTTACATTGTTAGAGTGCCCGTGATTTCCCCAAGGTTAGGTGATGAATGACAACACATCATACGAAGACAAAATACAGGCATTTGCCAAGTATAAAACGGATTTTTTTTCCATTTGATATGTTGCCTTTTCTTGTGCAACAACGATAAGCAACCTTGATGGGATGAACAGTACAAATAGAACTTTAACAAGCTCTCTTCTGAGCCCAGGATCACACAAAAAATAGACTCAGTGAAGACACTAGATTTCTACTAACACAACAGACCTTCAGAAAATGGAGTATCCATTTTAAAGACAGTTTCAAATACAATCAGCCAGGTTTAATCCTGCAATCCTCAGTGACGTCCAGTGATAGCACAAGGGGCAATGGGTGCAAGCTGGAACAGAGGAGGTTCCACTTAAATATGTGGAAAAACTTCTTCACAGTGATGGTAACAGAACACTGGGACAGTCTGCCCATGTGTGGTGGAGTCTCCTTCTCTGGAGACATTCAAAACCCACCTGGACACATCCCTGTGTGACCTGCTCTAGGTGTTCCTGCTCCAGCAGGGGGACTGGACTAGGTGATCTTTCAAGGTCCCTTCCAATCCCTGAGATTCTGTGATTAGCTGTGCCTGGGCAACCAGCTGGGTCCATGAGAGATTCCAGCAACTTCAGTAAAACCAGAGGGAACACAGAGAAATGTAACTTTTAATCTATACCCTACCACACGCCGGCTCAACTCCCCAGCAGCTACGGGGGTCTCCTTCACCCCTTCCTTCTCCCCAGGCACACAGACCTCCCATCCCCATGAGCAGCAGCCACCTCATCCCCCCACCCTCCCCTCTCCCCACCAGCATCCCCAGCTCCCAGCCAACCCCACACTGGCGGCAGCTCTTGCACAGACACTATTTTCTGTTCAAACAGGCATTCCCAGCTGCTCCCAGGGAACAGAACATGAACATCATGGCTTTTCTGGCGGGAGCTATGTGATCTGAGCCAAGCTTCCATCGCACCAATAGGTCTCTCCTTGCAGAGCCAGGGAGGAGGCAGCAGGCAGTGTGTGGCTGGGTGCCCACAGGCAGGTCCCTGGGGGGACAGTGCATCCCCACCAGTGGATGAGAGGGGCTCAGGGATGTCTCACGGAAAGGCACTGATGATCCAAACATTTCCCCTCACACAAAGACTCTACAGGCAGCAGCAACTTGGCCTTAATAAAAGAAACTTCAATTTAGATTAGAAAAATGAGACAATCAATGCCAACTAAATATGTTAAATACTTCCAAAAAATCCAGTTATCAAAATCTCCAAGTGAACATTCTCAGGTTCACTGGCCTCAAGGTGAATATTTCAGTGACTGAATGGCAGGATACAGGAACACCAAATGTCCCACATGCTACAGAAATACTCAAAATCAAATACTCTACACCTACCTATCCATCCCTGAACATCTATCTGTCCCATGGCACTGGAGGGGGAGGAGGCGGCCAATTCTGCCTTGCCCATCAGGCATGCCCAGGGTGAGGAGCTGCCACCTCAGGTACTTCTATCCCTCTTTTTTGGGGCCTGATCCACAATGCAGTGAAGTTCAGTGAACGACTCCGACCGACCCAAGGCTTTGGTTGACCCTGGTACCCCGGTTTCTTCTATTATCAGGATGGAAAAAAAAAAGAAAAAAAAAGAGATTCTACTGTTAAAAAAAATACCAGAAGAGAGAGAACCACCAGAACAGAATTTCAAAGCATCACATGTAACTGAGAGGGGTTTAAAGAGAAGACCTAAGCAGAAAGCATAAATAACACAACCCAGAAAGAGCTTGGAAACAAGTTATGAGTCTGAACTTTTGAACTCAGTCTTTCCGCTGCACTATCAGATGTGGAAATGACAGGACTGATGGACTTAAAAGCTGCATTTCAAATTTTGCAGATGAGATTAAATTAGTGAAAACATCCACACCATTTCTAATACAATGGAGGTGTTAGATTGATTATACTCTTGGATTAACAGATGGTAATTGCAGATACACAAAGACTTTTAAGTCTCCAAGCAAAGAACCTGCAGAAGAAATAGCTATTATTTGGAAAGGCGCTGGAGCAATCTACCTCATAAAATAGATAAAACTTACAGTGTAATATTGTTAAGGTTTTCAGCCAATGTACATATGAAATGAAAAATCGAGAATCAGATTGCTTAAGGAATAATGGAGAGATAAAAGGACCGACAGTTTTATTGTGTGAGGCACTGGTTAGATGTCACAGAGACTTCAATCACCCAAATGAAAAAATATTTTCACTATACCAGCAGGGAGCAGAGAAAAAGTAATGTAATTATGGGTGAGCTCAGACAGGCAGCACCAAACCTCTGCTGTCACTGGGGAGAGCCAGCGCTGGACCAGGGGGCTTGGTGGGGGGCAAGGGAAGGTGCAGGTCCCCCATGTACATCAGCTCCAAACCCCCTTGCCCAGAGAGGTGCCTCAGCTATAAAATCTCATGACTGATCTGATGTTGCTGTGCTTGAAGTAGGCTTCTATATCCAAAGTTCTGCCAATCATATCTATTGCTGACAAAACTATGAAAGTCAAAACTAAGGGTTTAAAAATGCAGAGTTTTTCCTTGAGCAATCATAATATTGATGGAGAGGTGGGCTGGGTGATGCCAACGCAGAAGCCTCCCCGTATCGGGTGCAAGGATTCTCTTCTCTCCTACATGTACCTAACCGTGGTTGCTCTCTCACCCATGTTCCCTTGATTACAACTATTTGGGATTTTATGAAGTCCTCATAAAAGCAGCGTATATGCTATGGAGAAATGAAATGATCAAAGTATTTGCAATAGCAACTACCCTGCATAGTCCTGGAACAGTCAATGCTGGTCATAATATCACCCAACATTACTGTGACAGACCTGCGCTGTGAAAGCTTGAAGAAAGGCAACGTCAGACTGGTTCTCAGAGCCAACAAGAAACGATGCCACTCAACAGCTTTTGTTAATCTACAAAATCATGCCCTTTCGTTCACACATAGCAATGATTGAGAAGTATTAAATAATGGAATAGTGGAATGGTTTGGGTGGGAAGTGACCTTAAAGATCATCCAGTGCCACCCCCTGCCCTGGGCAGGGACACCTCCCACCAGACCGGGTTGTTCCAAGCCCCCTCCAACCTGGCCTTGAACCCCTCCAGGGATGGGGCAGCCACAGCTTCTCTGGGCAACCTGGGCCAGGCTCTCACCACCCTCACACCAAACAAGTTCTTCCCCAGATCTCATCCCAGTCTCCCCTCTTTCAGTTTGAAGCCATCACCCATCATTGACCCAAGTCAAAATGTAAATTTCTACTGGTTTTATGCTCTGAAATCCACACAGATTTCCCACAACATTCCCTGAAGCTTCTCCCTACCAAACCCACTGCACATAACCCAGTACTTGCTCTCCTTTCAGATACAGATGTCTCAAACCTGCTGCTTCGTTCAGAGACATCCAAACTTAGGTCTGGCTGTAAATTTACTGTAAATGTGCAAGAAAATTAACTTCTGCTCAGAAATGCATCCGAAGGGTTAGTTTGCAACCCACTGTATATGCAGAATTTTTGTGTTCTCGAGAGAAATACACAAACGTGCAGCCAAGGTAAGAATAATTAAATCCTTTATGTCTCCTCCTGTTTGAAAAGTTCTTCAATGTTACTGCAGTGGCTGGAAGGACAAAGCTGCCTTTGCTACAGAACAGATCTAAATGGAAATAAGGATAGCTACAAGTATATGTACTGTGTCGTGTATGGGAGCTCTGGTCAGAATAATAGCTTTAATATAAGGGTGCATATTTTCTCGACAGCTCCTGCTATATTTTCGGTACCCTGACAGGGATTTCAGACACTGAGAACAAATCCCCTTTTCTATCAAAAAATGCTATTCAAATGAAAATTGTAATTTAGACACAAAGGCTCTGATTTAAAAGAATCTGTGCAGGTTGTAACAGGAGTCTGTCCTTAATAAAACATTGATCCCAGTCTTATTTGTCACCGTTAACATGGGTTTTCTTGCAAAGTAAGAACTGTCTCCAGACTGTCTGGTTTGAGCAATAAAGCAGGATGAGGAGGTTCCCTGTTTTCCAGACAACGAGTTTGTTTTGTGGGGGAAAATCTTATTAAGCCTACATTTAAACAGAAATTCAGTAGGAAAACAACACTGAAAATATGCATCAGTTTCAATCATGTAAGATTTTGGAGGTTTTTGGTTTTTATTATACGACTTGATGGTAGATCTAAAATTACTGGCAGACTCAAAATTTCCAAGTTCGGTAAAAAACAAGTTCTGTTTATTTCAGTTCCGGCTCCAAAGTGTTTTTGGGCCCTGGGGTGAATTGAAATGGTTTATTGGAAGCAGGGGGTCTTCTGATTGCTTGTTGTTTTGACTGGTATATCATGAGAATTGTCACGATGGGCTCAGTGCTGGGGGGGTTAGGGGTCCCCTAGATGCTGCTGCGGGTACCTGGTGGCCAACAACACTGACCCTTGCAGGGATGATTGGGAACTCTCTTCTGATGGGTGCCCCACAGAGCCATAACAACTGGACCTCAGAAACAGATAAATAGACGATAGATTTAGATTAGATAGAGGAGATGGAGCTGAGATCTGGGGAAGAACTTGTTTGGTGTGAGGGTGGTGAGAGCCTGGCCCAGGTTGCCCCGAGAAGCTGTGGCTGCCCCATCCCTGGAGGAGTTCAAGGCCAGGTTGGAGGGGGCTTGGAGCCACCTGGTCTGGTGGGAGGTGTCCCTGCCCAGGGCAGGGGGTGGCACAGGGGAGGGGGGGTATTAAGGTCCCTTCCAACCCAAACCATTCTATGACTTATTTACAGAACACATCAGCTCACAAGCAAAATATTAAGCATCACTAACTGCTCATACAGTGGCCAATATCAAACCTCTGCTCTGCTGCAACTGTGTGACGTGCCCAGAAGGGACAGGAGGAGGAGACCTGCCCACAGATCAACTCACTGTTGGGAGAGGGACAAACCACCAAAAATTCCTCATCCTTAGGAAAAGAGCACTTTGTTTTGTGTGTTGTACTGCTGCATGGGTGCCAAAACCATGGAAAAGGCACAAAAACGGAGACAGAAGGGCCCATGGGGTTTGGGTATGAGAGATTTAAAGCGGAACTGGGACAGTTGCATGGGGGGGGTGTAGAGCCACAAAGGCTTCCTGGGCTGCAGCAGGATGGGGTTGGAGCTGATGACCAACCTGGTGCATCTCCTGGGCCAAAGTCCTCCTTCCTCCTGCAACAGGAGGAGACTTGTTCAGACACACACAAAGTTCTGGGCCGGAGGGGGTCTGTGTGGGGCTGGTGGAGCCCCTCCATCCCACTGTGCTGCACCAGCACAAAGCCCCGTGGGAATTTGGGAGTGCTGAAGCATCACTCCAGATTTGAAGACTGTAATTTTAAAAGCCTGGTTGAGAATTCTATCAGAATATGGAAATTACATGGATAAACTTAGTTTCTGTGCAAAAGCGACACATGCTCCAAAAGCCTCCCATTGACATGTTTTCTGTGCTGCATTCTCTCTTGAACTTGGGAAAATGAGAGCTCCCAAATACAAGTTTCTGACTTCCATTCTGCTGCATATGCTGTATTTGTGTGGATTTCCATAAAAGAAAAATTAACATTTTCATGAACCTGAAAGATTGTGTGAAGGTCATGCAGTGGGTCTTTATAGTCATATTACTCTTTAGTCCCCGGTAAATAACCACATAACACCCACCAAAAATAATCACAGAGTGTGACGTTATCACACTCCTGCCAGTTACAGCACCAAAAGTGAATAATAACATGGTTAAAATTTTCTGTGTGGAAGCTGTGAGGAGAGGCCATAAGGAGGAGAGGGGAGGAGGAGGATGAAACACCGATCTGGAAGCACAGCACATCCCACCGTCTCCCCGCGGGAGGATGAGTGGCCACCAGTGCCCCCCTGGAATTGCTCCACAGCTCGACGCTGCACCAGGAGGGAGGGAGGGAGCAGGGAAGATCGGGAGAGAAAGTGCCACTTGGATGTGTATGGCAGCAAATAACATACCTCTGGAAGTTCATGAATTCAGGCTGTAATTCCACCTTAGATTATGATGGTGTGAATAAATAGCTCCTCCTGCTCCCTCGCGGATGCAAGATGCCTCCAGCCGGGCTCTCAGAGGAAGGAGATGCTCACTGTGGGCAGCGAGGGGGTGTTTCCAGCTCTGCTGGTTATATTGCCCAGGAGCTGCTTCTCCTCCCTTCACAGCACCCCCGCCCCCGGTTTCTCTCCTCCTTCGCACGTTCCCAAACGAGGCAACAAACTCTTTTTGTCCTCCCTCCGCGATACCCTGTCGCTCTGCTACTTACACAAGAAAGATGGAGCCAAGAGGCCAAAAGTTTAGCTCCATCCCACCGCCCAGAGATGGGGGNACTGTATTTTGTGTTGATTTACTTCCAATCTGCTGCTGCTACTTCTCTGAGGAGAGGGAGAGGAGCTGGCAGGCCGGGGGTGGGCAGTCAGTCAGTCCTTGAGCCATGACCACCGGTGCTGGAGCAGGCGGGAAAGCAGGACTGAACCCCAAAATCTCCTGGGGGTCCAACATTTCTGCAAATTCATGAGACCAATGCACTGCAGGAGACCAGTCCTCTGGGGAGAAAGCATGCTTTCTTTCACTCAGAGGGTGGTGAGAGCCTGGCCCAGGTTGCCCAGAGAAGCTGTGGCTGCCCCATCCCTGGAGGGGGTTCAAGGCCAGGTTGGAGGGGGCTTGGAGCCACCTGGGCTGGTGGGAGGTGTCCCTGCCCAGGGCAGGGGGTGACACTGGGGGGGCTTTAAGGTCTCTTCCAACACAAACCATCCTATGGTTCTGTGATTCCATGGTCTTTCACCCCTGGCCCCACTCGAAAGCTGCAGCTATGTTGACATTTGGCTCCATCTTACCATGTTTTAACAAACAAGCTTCTGCAGACACCGAGAGGAGCATGAGCACAAATTCATCTCTCCTGATGAAAAGAGAATTTTTCTCTCTGTAGGCCTGCGATTGTTTAGGCTGCCTTTGAAGGGAGTTCAGGGATAAGCACAGGTACCCATGACAACACAGCACACATGGGCCTCGATGCTCTGCGTGGGGACAGACAGGTTAGGACATCCACAATGAGGAANAAATCACGAAGCGTTATCCTGCAAACTGAAGAAGGTGCAAAGCAGAGCCATCTGGCAGTCTCTCCTCCCTCCCTCTGAATCGCTGTCACATCGTGAGATCAGCCTGTGTTTTCCATCAGAAATTGGGAATCCATAGGCCACAGGCTGGGANTTCCATCTGATGTAAAAGGAAACCTTGCCATTTCTTTCCACGTACTTGATCTCCTCCAAGTACATTCTCATTTGTCCTAAAAATAAATAATCGTTTTCCTCTGAGTGTGCTGTTCTCTCAGGTAAGTGGAGAAGGCTCATGCCCTCACCAAGCAGGAGAAACACACTGGCTCCAGGAATGACAACAAGGCAATGTTTGTACAGCCCAGCAAGCCCAGGGAAAGAAAAGAAAGTAGAAAGAAATGTAGACAGAGTGGCTCCGAGCTTATTTTGTTTGCTGCTATAATTTCGTCTGTTCGTTTCTCTTCCCAACACAAAATTCTTGAATGTTTAGGGGTAAAATACCAGTTTAACTAGCAAAGCAAAACCAGTAATCACAGTGCTGACCCAATTATTTCACTCTGCTTGGCAACCATTCCCTTCCGCGGGTGAGCACTGCAGTGCAGAGCAGTGGTCTGGGGGGAAAATCCTGCACAAGGACAGGATTGTGCCCTTTAGTTCTTTTCTTTTCCTGTACACACAACTACCAGAACTGCATAGGTCCCCGTGAGGATGCAGTACGTGGAGGCAGGTGCCCCCGTGCACTGGCTTATGAGTCACAGAGCACTTCATTTCTATCTTAGTTCCACATCTCTTCCATTGAAAGTCCAGTTTCTGTAGTTTGTTGGTTTGGTTTTGGTTATTTTTGGTTTTTTAAAACACAAGCCATAAATTCTAGATCCAAGTACGATGCTGAAGTGGGACTTGCTCTCACGTCAGAGTCCGCATCCCAAGATAAAGAGACAGAACACGTCCTCCAAATGCCATGGAAATATTGCCCCACACAAAATGCCACAGAATGCAGAATACACTCCTGTCCCTTCTACTCTTACTGAGATCCTTGAATAGCTCTATGGAGTATTATAATTTGATTGGGGCAGTATTTACTGCAACATATTCATGATAATTTTCAGGCAACTGCCGCAGTCCAATTCATGATGCAAGTGCTTTATTTTTTAAGTCCTTCATGTAGGCTTTTCATTAAAGCAGAAGAGAATCAGTAATGGATTCAATATGTAATGCAAAGATTAGCTTTGAAAATAGACTTATTTCTGCCTAAGTCATCAAATATTACACGTACCCAAGTCTAAGTTCTGAGAAAGCCAAGTGAATTAAGAAGCTGCCTCTGAAGATGATACTGTGGGTGCTGGGTATCAGAGAGACTTTTCATTTGTTCAAAGTCTCTTTTCTACTTCTGCACTCAGATCTTCCTTCCCAAATCCATGCATCCTCCCTTTCTGTATCTTGCAGCCTCTTTCCCCCTTTCTCCCTGCAACTCCCTGGCATCTCCTCCTTCTGGTGACCTTCTCTCCTCCATCACACTTGTCCATACAGTCTATGGCCCTTCCAGTGTTCCTGCAGCACCAGAACTGGGAACCAGCCCAAACCTTCCATCCTCATTCAGCAAAGCTTCCACTGAACTTAACGGTTAAAGAGTCAATGAGTGATTTTGCCTGATTTGTCCTTAAATGCTGTGTATATTAAAATGGAAAGGAAAGCAAGGAGCTGCTGTCAGTTAGCATCTCAGTATTTGGGTACAAAATTAAGAATCAAAGTCTTTTCTCAAATTGGAGCAGACATGAACTTTTAAAGAATAGGGGAGACCCTACCAGCAGAACATACAAATGAGTCCTGAAAAGCTATTTCTATTCACAATGAGCCCTCAGTCCACCTGGACAAGATTTTTAAGGTCTCTGGGACATTTACAGGCTAATAACTAAATCAAATTGGGTAACAAGGAGATGAAGGAAGAATAATCTTCAAGGCATCAGCTACAGTACATGGAAGCAAATGGGAAGACATTCACAGAAATAGTTTTTTCAGCAATTTGTTACGAAGGATCCACCAAGGGCACAGGGCAAAGTTGAAGATTCCAGGAGTAAACCCAGCAGTGACACACATCTGTTGGGTTCTCTACCGATACACAGCCAAAACAAGCAGTTCATGAAGAATCTGAGCAGCTTTTTAGTTTGGCCTACAGAATTTCAAGGGCAAGACAACACGCGTTGATGAGCCAAGCTAACACTAAGTAAGTGTACTTCTCCAACATACCACTACAGAAGACCAAAAAATTGTTCAATTCATATTTGACAAATAATTTATCTGACAATTTAAATATTTTAATAAGGTGTATAATGATTCACCTTCCTCCTTCCCATCTGTATTCCCAGCATATGGAGCTGCATAAACAAAATACTGAATATATTCATCAAGCGTTTTATTGGACTGATTTTTCAAAAAGCTTATAGACATCCTGTGATTTTTCATTTTCTTGCTCCCATCGTGCCCCTACACTGCGGGATACAGGTGACCAGGAGCTCGGGAACTGGAGCCTTGGGGAGCCCTCAGCCTTCTTGGTTACAAGCAGCAGCAAGAGCCCCTTCATTAAGGGAGGCTTAGAGCACACCAGCAGCCACCCCAACCCCCTGCGTGGGACCCTCCCCTTCACCCTCAGAACACCCCATGCCCTGCAAACAAGAGGCAGCACATGTACAGCCTGCAGAGCCTGGAGCAGGCGAGTGATGGAAATTTTAAGATGCTTAACACTTTGCATTTATTTTTAACATTACTCTGCATGAAATCAGAACCATTAAAATCCTTTCTGTAAAGATATTTCAGTAAAAGCTTTGCTGGTATGATGAGAAGGTGCCTGTGGTTTAATCCCCCACATCTTTGCTGTCTTTTTTCTGCTGTTCTTGTCACCATCAGTGCCTCCACTGCTGGCTCAGTAAAGCAGAGCATGATGTTACTAGTTGTTTAAATGTATTTGGGGGGGTGTGTGAAAATAAAAGCGAAGCCCTTATATGCCCTTAGGTCATGAGATTGCAACAAGCCCCAAGGAAGGAGCCACAGCAGTGCCTCTGTGTGCAGGTGGCCCCAGCACTTGGCAATCACAGCAAAGCTCCAGAACCCCAACAAATATCACGGGGATGAGGATCCAACTCAGCTGCCAGGTAAGCAGAGGGTAATGCATCCAAACCACTTGCTGCACCCACTCTCCTCAGCAGGGTTTTCTGCCAAAAGTGCATACCAGCAGCACATCCCAGTGTGGCAGCGTGCTCTCCCTGTTCTTCTCCCTCTTCTTCCCTGGCCAGGACCTGCTGGGGACATGGCCACCATGGCCATCACAACATCAGTTGTGATGAGTTGCACCTGGATTTTGGGGGATGGCTGGCAACACAGCCAAAACACTGGCTGGAGTGAGGACCTAGATGTTTTGTTCCCATGAGAATATGGCTATAGGTCAATTATCTCACTCTCTAACTAACAGACGGCCCAAGAGCCCCTTGAGCTCTCCTGAATGGCAGCAGCTGCACGCAAGGATCTCCCCTTTTCCGAGGATGCTCGCTTAAGTTTCTACTCCTCAAGGTAGAGAGATTGCTTGACACAACAGATTCTCAGTAAGTGACTAATAGCATGCTAAACTTAGCTAAGTAATATAAGGGATTGATTGTGCATATCTAATCCTTTAGACATAAACCGTTGATCAACTCTGGGACTAGGACTGGATCCAGCTGCACCCAGACTTCTCTCTGACAAGGAGTTTAGAAAGCCAGGAGGTTCTTTCTGAACCTCATGATTCAACAGGAGGGTCTCCCTGACAGCTTGTCTGACCCTGTCCTCTGTGCAATAGTCAAGTGTACTTTGCCATCAAATCTCATAAAACACCATTGCATTTACTACTACTTTTGTTAAATCATTGTTTTCATCTTAATAAACATTTTGCTACTTCTCTCTTACGAGTGAAGTTAATCACTCTGCCCACGACACCCCTCAGCCAAGGCTGGCCAGTGAGGAGGGGTTGTGCTGCAAGCTCAGTTAGCCAAGACCTGCCCTGCACAAGTGCTATTGCTTGGGGATGCTGCTACTGCCTCTGCCCACTGTGGGCGAGGGGGCCGGTACCACACGGGAGAGGCTCAGAGTGATGAACCCCCACACAAGGGACACCCCCGACTGTCACCTTCCCCCTGCAGGGAGCAAGGTGAGGAGCAGAGCAGAAGATGGAGATTCAGTAACAGGCAAGGTTGGCTGAGATCCCCCTCTGAAACCCCAGCACAGCAGGTATTACACACAGGGAGCTCGCAGGATGTGGGGGAGAAAAAAATAAAAGTAAAAAGCAAACAGCAAGAACCTTATCAAAGCCCAGCTCAAACTGGGTGGAGATTGTGCCACTCTCCCTCCAAAAGCCTTCTGCTCTGTGTGGCAGGGATTACAGCAACGCTGGGTCAAACCCTGAGGCAGATCCAAGGTCAGAGAGACTCTTCCACATACACACACCCTGCCTCAAATGGAGAAAATCGGGGACTAAGTGATAAAACATACCCCAAATGCCAAAATTCATCTACCCGGCCACTGCCGAGCCAGAGGTGCAGAGTAACTTGCCACGACATGCAGGGAACAACAGCATCACCAGAACAACCCACCCAATGTCAGTGTTCAGTATGGCTCAGCCACACTGAGCGATGCTTGGCCTGTCCACCGTGTGTCCCCCAGCCAGAGACCCTCCATGCTTTCACAGCAGCCCTACTCATCTTCCTTCCCAAAACAAATAATCCCTCCGTCCTGTTGTACACCACCAGTGGCACTCAGTATTGCAATCACGCCACACAATAGCTCTGTTCAGTAAGAAGTAAATCTAAATTCCAACCCTTGACTGACGAGGTTTATATAGGTGGGGTGGTTTGTTTTTGTTTGTTTTTAGACTTTTATGCATCTTGAAACAACATCTGTCAAAACATGTTAACTAAACAATAGGATACTTAAACACTCACTGCAATATCAAGAAGCTTTTTCTTCCTCCCCTTTCACTGGTTACAAACCTTTTGGATCTTAAATGGTGACAAAGGATCATTGAAAAAGTCCCCACTGTCTGGTAATGTCTGGAAAACACTATTTATCCCAGACAGTTTATCAATGTGTCATTTAGCTCAAGATTATAAAAAGGGATGAAACACACCAGCTCCAGAGGGACCTTCAGAAATCCTGACAAGACCCCACTCGGCTCCTGGCTCACCTGCCCCCACACCCCTGTGAAAAAGCATCCTACCAAGATTCCTGCTCTGCTGCCATGCAGAGGGGGCTCTGCGACATCCCCTTTTGCTGGGCAGTGGGTAGGTCCCCTGAGGGTGCCGAGCATGATGCCAGAGCCAGAGGAGTCAAGAAGCACATGGTGCTTCAACACCAAAGGGAATAAAATACAGGGTCTGCTCCAAGGACCACTAAGATCACCCAGAGCTTCTGGGGGCACCTCGAGTCCTTTGTGAGCATTTTTGCTGTAATTTAAGCTGAAGTCATTGATAAAAGCAGAAGGATAGATGGGAGCCCAGGCATGCCTAAACTGCCAGCTCTAAACAGTGTGATGACAAAAGGATGATAATTTCCTGTAATCCTGGAGGCTCTCCTCACACTTGGCTTCTCATCTACCCAGCTCTCCTGGTTGTGGGCACTGCCCCTATTGGCCTCCCTAGCAAGCTTGTGTGTCACGTAACTCCTGGGTGTGATTTATAAAGCTATCTAACTTGTTTTCTTCCCAGTGTATCTCATGTAACCTATTTGTCTTTTTATCCCACCATCTTATCTGCCCCTTATTTGCTGTAGCTATTTATCAAGGCTTTACAATAATACCAATTCCTCTAAGGTTATTGATGGGGGTCCTCCACGGGCAAAACCTGGGCTTCCTCAGGGGCTGGCCATGCCACAGAGATACTCACGAAGCATGGGCTGTGGAGGAGCATCATCCCTGAGCTGTGATCCTGTGGGGGAACTTCACACACCACCCACCTCACCAGCCCATACCCCCACCCCTTGAGTGGGATGTCCCTGGTGTAACAGGGAATGTGTGGAGATCCCTCCCTGTGCCCTGGGGACCCACCAGCTGCCAAGAGCCGCTTCGGCTCCTGGAGACAGACTCACACCCTCCACCTTCGCTCCTCCATTGTAAATGAGTTATACTGGTATTTTGGTGCACGACAGAAGATTTACAAGGCTTAGATCATTCAGCATGTACAGCTCTCTGGAGATGCGCTGAGTTTTATTACTCTATTGCCAATGCTATTTCTGCAATTTGATTTCCAATCAAATACAGTGCTGCTCTGCATCAGTCAGCAACAGCTTTTTGTGGTTGGGTTGGGGTCTAGTTTGCTAGTTAGTATCAGCTTTAAAGAGGCAATGAAAAACAAAATAGTGACAAAAATACTGCCGTTTAATATTCAAAAAAGGTAATAGGATAAAATGTTTCTTAGGTTGCACACAAATATATACGAGTGCACACATCTTGGAGCAGAGACTTCTATAGTGAATGCATATTGGGGAGGGACTCTATCAGGGAGTGCAGCGATAGGATGAGGGGTAATGGCTTTAAAATGAAAGAGGGGAGACTGAGCTGAGATCTGGGGAAGAACTTGTTTGGTGTGAGGGTGGTGAGAGCCTGGCCCAGGTTGCCCAGAGAAGCTGTGGCTGCCCCATCCCTGGAGGGGGTTCAAGGCCAGGTTGGAGGGGGCTTGGAGCAACCTGGGCTGGTGGGAGGTGTCCCTGCCCAGGGCAGGGGGTGGCACTAGTGGGGGCTTTAAGGTCCCTTCCAACTCTAACCATCCTATGATACAGAGTAAAAAGCTTAATGGCAGCAGCAGACACAGGCAGAGTGAATCCAGATCACCTACCAAGGCCCAGGGACTTTTTGATACGTGAAAGAGAAGCACTTAGTACAAATAAAAATCTGAAAATTCCCCCATTGCTTCCCACTCTATGCCTGTAACCCTTCAAGGGCCCAAGGACCAGTGCAGTCTTGGGATACAAAAGGAACAGCTCCTGCAGGAACCGGCTGCAACACTGAGGATGGCTCCAACCCCCCACAGTGAAGCTCCCCACACCCCAGCAGCCTCCTGGGGAGCTGGGTTCTGGGTCCTCACCAAGGGGACATTGGTGACGAGCACACATGCCCTCTGGGGAAGGCAGTTTCCTCGGGTAGAGTGAGAGGGGGCTCTCGCAGCAGATTTGCTGGAAGGAAGATGAACCAGGCGGAACTGGGACACTGGAGGAAAGACTCTGCTGCAGCAGCGTCAAGGCTGCAAGGCCAAGGGCTCAAACTAGAAGGGGGATGTCAGGACCTGCAAGATTGTCTCCTTTAAATCCTTCACAAAAGGCTTCCTCGCACACGGGCTGAGCCCACAAAAATTGAGACGTCAGAGGGAAGTGGACGGTGGGGTAAGAGGAGAGGTCAGGCCTGAACAAGGGGAAACAAAAGGCACTATTTTATCTGCAGCAGAAAAGCAGTGGGATGCTTCAGGTACCGAGTGACCCGACCGGAGAATACAATACGCAGTATGAAATCTGCAGTGAGGAGAGAGAATAATTTCTTTTCAAAATCCAATTCAAGTAGAAGCAGCCTTAGCACAAGCCACTTCATATAAATTAACACAATTCTTCCATCTATCACAATGGCCGGTTGGGCCGGAGGACTTCCATTGTCTGCAATTTCCTCCCAGCTGCGCTCCTCTGGCTCCGCCGTGTACAACACACGCAATAGAGCTGCTGGGCACAAAGACAAGGGCTGTCTGTGATATTCACCAGTTGCCTTCTGCCTCCTAAATGGTAAAATCATCTAATTAGTCTGCATCGGCTGAGCATAGAGCCAGAGCAAGGGATGGAAATGACTCTAAGACACACTGATTTCTGGGCAATCGCTGAGCAACTCTGGACGAGCTGGAGGAGGTCAGCAGTGAAGCCCTGGTGCTCCCCACCACAGGGTCCTCCCACCGCATGCCCTGTGAGACCTGGCTTTAGGAAGACCCTCGCAAACTGCCAAGTAGGCTGGAACAAGGTCAGTGACACCACAAAGAAATTCAGTAAATAACTGAATAATTGGAAGAAAACAAGGAGTGTCATACTGCTGCTCTGCTGAGCAGAGGTGAACACTAATGATTTCAAGGCTTGCTTTTGAGCCACAATCTCCAGCAAAAGGTCAAGACCATCACAGTGGTGCCCACATTGGGATGTTGAGACCAGCCAACATTGTGTTCTGGTCTTGCTTATGAGCGCAGTGGGCTGGGACCATCAGGCACCTTTTCTTGGTCACAGGTGCAGAGAGTTTGTTATCCCAGTTACAGATCAGCACTTCCTATCCCTGTCTGGAACTCCCATTACTTGGGAAATGTACCCAAAACTCCTTGAAGCTCCTACCACCTGGACTGTAGCCTGCTCTGGAAGGCACCAGAATGACCTGGCAATACTTAAAATGGACTGAAAGTCCATTACCTCAGATCCTATACATAATGGCCCTTTGAGCTCTCCTGGATCACAGCGGGCTGTGACCAGCATCTCCCCTGAGGTGGGGCATCCCTCAGGCATAAGAAAGGGTCAAGGCACTGTCAAACTTCAAGGTTTAATTATCACCCACTGAGGAATGAATGCTGATGCATTGTCAGTATTTATTCTAAACTGGGAAATTTTTACTGCAGCCTGCCCTCTCTACCCACCCATGTGCTTGAATACACACACTGGCCTTCACGAGAATGGGCATCTATATATTTCCCTGGATCCAAATACTTCTCCCTGTCTGTGGAGTAGGAAGGGGCACCCTTTGGCTCACAGGGGTCACCCACCACAAAGGGGCTTTGGTCCTGGCAGTTAAAGACCCCTTGAACGGGCTGTGTTAGCAGGCTTTGTGTTTATACATACATATATCTCCATTTGGGATGCCCCGTAGTGAGTTAGTGTGAATCCTGTCTTTCTCAAATCTGTAATTAAGACGCTGTTGCCATTATATTTTACTGAATCACCCTGGCAATCCTTAAATTGGTTAATGAATAAGTGCTGCCAAAATTTGACCTTTTGATCTGCCACCAACCATTAAAAAAAATAATCTTGAATTGCTGCTAAATTATACCCATGTCAAATATTTTCATCTGCGACAATCACATAGGTGGTTAACAATTAAGACCTACCATGGAAGTATCTTTTGCCACCCACATTAAGGGAAAGCAAAAAAACCCAACCAAGCCAGACCTGAGGGAGCTCGAGTAAGATCTTTCTACCTGCTCCAGCCAATTAGTTCCTGAGGTAAAGAGCCTGAGGGTCATTATGCAGAGCCAGGCAGGGACATCATTAGCAGCTCACCTTCCAGAAGCCACAGAGGAGACTCAGGACAACTGGAAAATGACAGTGCCCGTGCTGAACGCAGGGAGGGTGGTGGAGTGAGGGATGGAAGGGCAGCCAGGAACGCTGGGACAAATAAACAAGTGATTTGTAAGGCCATGGAGGACACGAAGGAGATGAACAGCACCGAGCATGAATCTGTCACGTAAAAATAATGTCAAAACAATGTCATTTAATTTTGCAACAAGGTACAGACCTTGTGGTGATGGGAGAAGGGTGAATGTCATACTTCACCCACTAAGCCTCTGACACCGTTCCCCATGATATTTTTATGTAAGCCACAGATACACAACAGATTAAACTACCGTAGGTGGATGCAAGAGAGACAGGGTGACTTGAGCTGGGGAGGAGATATTGATTGTTTACTGTCAAAATGGAAGGATGTACAAAACAAAGGTTTTCCTTGGGGATTTGTCCTGAGCCAGCTCTGCTCAATGCCGTACCAGTGACCTGGAAGGTGGGATATAGAGTATCTCAGTACATTTGCAAATGACCCCCAGCCAGAAGGGACTGCAAATGTGTGGGAGGACAGGATCAGAATTGCAAATGGTCCCGACAAGCTGGGGAACCAGCACAAACAATAGGGTGAATTTCAATTAGAGCCTGCAAAAATACTCCACTGCAAAATACAGGATGGAGGGAAATTGATTAGTTGGAAGTTCTTTAGAAAAGGATCTAGCAATTATAGTAAATTACACTGAGTGGGAATGAAGAATGCCATCGTTTTGAAAAAGAGACAAACATATGAATAAATAAGGGGACAGTCTGCAAGCTGTGCAGAGCAACAGGGCTTTTGTTGGGAAGTTTACCCAGTGGGGCATCACCCCTCTGGGGAGACCTGGGCCACCAGACAGGAGTTTGAAGAGGAGCAGTGGGAAAAGTCAATGTCTAGGAAACAGGCCTACCTGGAACCTGTGAATAAGTATTTTTTAGCCTACTGTTCTGGTACAAAAACCATGAGGAATCAAACAATTTTTGTCCCAGCTGAGGGCAGAACAGGCAGCAATGGGAAGCCAGCATCCCCATCCCACACCAAGAGAGAGGCAGCAGAGCTGGTGGCTACAGACACTGCAGAGAAGGTCTTGTCACAGAAGAAAAACAAAACCAAACCCCTCAGATAATCTGAAACCAGTTTAGCAGGTGCTCACTCAACTCCTTCAGACTCCAAATAATCAATCCCATGATGAGAAAGTCATCACCAAGATCAACATAGAGTGATCAGGGGGCTTTAACCACTGTGCAGATGAATTCAAGGTGTGCCAGTCAATCAAGACTAACAATAATGAAGAACAGATCCTACTTCAAGGAAAAAAAAAAAGCCATGATTTGTCAATTCAGGTGATTGCAATGTTATCAGAGAGGTCATCCATTGAATATTCATAGATTGCCCTCGGCAAGGGCTTGAAGTGGTCACAGAAGTCTCTGACTGCCCAGCAATATCTTTTTATTTGTTCTTAATCAAATTTTAGGATCAGACAAGCTTGTGTAATTGCACTTGAAATGCTTCACTGCTGGACATCTCTCCCGTCCAACCTCACCTCTTACTGTCTAGCCTTGTTTCTGGTGGACTGCTTTAGCCTTAGCTGTGCAGAGCCTATTCCAAAGCCTGCAGAAGACATCTCCTGAAAGCGCAGGCAGTGCCCAGGAGCCCTTCATTGCCATCTCAAACCCCTCAAGCTTCTCCAAAACACCAAGTACTATGAGAGCCGTAGCTCTTTAGCTGAAGCACACTGGCACCACCTTGGCCACAGAAGCCCACTGGGATCCAGTGTGGGCATCACCGCTCTGGAGCCACGCTGAATCATCCAGACACAACTGTAACAAGGCAAACTCATCTCTAGCAAAAAACCCTCACAAATCCTGATTCACAACCACCTTGTGTTTTGCTGCTTATGGCCATAATGATAACATTCACCCTGAGGAACTCCCACATCTTATTCTGAGGGTCTACAGCACTAATGAATTGGCAATGGGGGAAAAGTATTCCTTTGGAAGAAGGCTTCTGGAGCAACAGAGCTGCAGGAAACCTGCCTGATGTGTCTTTCAGCAGGTTCTGCTACTAGCTTTAAATTAACACTGTGAGTGTTACCGGCTGATTCTCTGTGGGAACCGGTTGAGTGAACCTGAGCACACCCGTAATTGCACGTTAAAGTTACACGGGCCTTGCTTTTCTGTCCTAGAACAAATTAGATTTATTTTTAGCTTTTTGTCTCCAATGGAATCCAAAGCTCCAGCCACAGCATTGTAATGTTAAACCCACAAAGGTCAAAATCAGAAGAAAATTATTGCAGCAGCCCTTACGAAGCAAAACACGCATCTTACAGAGCTCTGTTGGCAACGTTTTGTTCTGCCTCTCTGTTCTTTCACAATTCTCTGTGCAAAGAGACTGTTTTGACAGTGACATTGTATTCTGAGAGTGCTAGCTAGGAACAACTTCTCCAATTTACACAAACTTTTTAAAACTAAGATTTATTCTTTTTTTTCAGTATGATCTTCAACCCTCCCATGTCAGCTTAACAGTGGTTGCAAAAGCCTAATTGGGTTCCTTGGATTTTCCTTACATCTTGAGTGCAATAATAGAAATCTATTTATTTTGGCAGATTAGGGTGGTTTAAGGAATATTACAAGAGCTAAAGACATTTAAGAAGTACTACAGCTTCTGTTTTCTTAGTAATATATGGTGAATGGGAAAAAAACCTTAAAACACGGTAAGAGCCTGTGGAAATCAGAGAACTTTTAGAACTAAAATTAATAACTCATCCAACACACTTGCTAACATTGTCAAGAGCAACCTGAAAATCAGAGTGAACAAAAACTCTCACCCCGAGTTATCCAAGCCTCAGTCACTGCCACAACCTCTAAAGTACACCAGATCTTCCACTCAGCTGTAATTAAGAGTATTTTAGAGACAGAATTTCATTCCTCCTAATTGACCTCCTCCTGGCAGTATTGAGCCCACGCTTTCAGCCTTTATACACCAAACTTTGATATGTCTCTTACCAGCCTCGTGGTCCCCCTTCCCAGGCCCAGCAGTCCTCTGTGGCACTCTCCTAGAGGTTAGCATTCACCAGGAACACGCTGCTTTTACTCCCACCCAGAAACCTGGGCAGGGCTGAAGGAGCAGGAGATACAGGCGCATTCAGCTGTGTCTCCATTAGCCAGGAACTGGGCTCAGCTGGAGTGGGGTCAGGAGACTAATGCAGCAAGTCTGAGACCCTTCACATCTCCAGCACATGTGGATCCTGGGGTTACTTTGGAGTAGATGTAGCTTGGTCACCTAGAACAGATCTCATCCTTGCTCAGGGTATCAAGCCTCTCTGCACAGAAAAAGCCTTAGGTACGCTCTAAAATAACCTCCTGGTCTGCAGCTCAGTCCACGTCCCAGTGCCCCATCAAGCACTGCCCTGACCTAAACCACAGTGCTGAAGTCCTGTCCTCCTCAGCCCCCAATTCTTGGGACATTTCTTAAGGTAATTGGATTCACCTGGGGAGGAATGCTGCAGATGCCTTGAAAACGGGGGTACCGTACAAACACAACAATCTCAGTTATGCAGCACCTTGATTATGCCCCACTGCTCTGCATTACACAGGTCTCACTCATATCTGCAACACACTCAGCTTCCAGCACAAGCAGCAGATCCAACTTTTCCTAATCCAGGATTTTTAGGAAACAGTAACATTGCCAACTATGAGAAATCCACCTGAGCTCTTCCAGCCAGTTTGGATTAAAGCTATAGTGCACATTTCCTCTTGCTGTGCGTTACAGACTTCATCTGCTTCCTCATAGTTACAAAGCTGAGATCTACAGAGGGGAAAAAACCCCAAAGTTTACATAGAAATCACCTTGCCTTATAATCTAAAGATATGAGGAAGTGAATTTCCAGTGCAGTGAGCTACCCACCCAGCTGCAGTTATTATGTGTTAGAACTCCCGATACACCAAGCAGAAAATTTGCCCCTAAGCATTTTTTAAATATTTTTTTTCCCCATCTTGCAAACTGCCAGAATACTAAACAGATTTTTAGGAAATTGCTCTCAGTGGTAAAAAATTCACCACCTGATCTCCAGACAGAATTATAAGCCTGAAACACAGAGGCCAGATACAGCCCTCTAATTGAGAGTGGGTAGGGATTTTCTGGCAAAACACATGTTGTTGGAAAGCATCAATTAATTTAATTCCACACACACTCTCTCCCCCCACTCCCCACCCCCCACCAAAAAAAAAATTAAAATAAAGAGGATAATTTCATTGTAAGGTTCCCTGAGAAGAACATGGGTGCCAGCTTGGACCAAGCAGGCTCCTTTCCCTCCCAAATCCCAGCAGAAACTGGACTGGGAGGTGCCCAGGATGGGGCTCTCCTGGCCAAGAGCCTCTCAACCTTCATCTTCCCATGGGTGCTATTTACTGAATAATTACCTGATTAGTGGCCCCCAGAGCCCGCAGGGGCAGCCCAGCGGTTCTGCCACTCTTGGGGGAGCAGCAAATTAGAAAGTTGTCTCCTCTCCTGCCCAGATTATAAGGCATGGGGCCCGGGTGCTCCTTGCTGGCATGTGGCTCCATGGCTTGGTCCTGGCATTCTCCCTTTGAGTGGCAAACTCAAGGGATGTCACTGCAAGCTCTGGCTAAGCACAGAGGGTAGCTGTGCACCGTGGCAAGTTATCTGAGGACAGTGAATAACAGGGATTTGTCATTTCTTGTGGAGAATGTGTGAAGGGCTATCTGCCAACCTCTGCCCTGCTCTCAATATCCTGCTCTCCCGACCAGGCTTGGGCTGATACATCACACACTGACGCTCCTGGTTGAAATTCATTAAACGAGATTTGTCTGGGTCGCTCCTGCTGCAGGAATGAGATTTTGTTCTGCAAACTGAGAGCTGATAAAAATTCCCTTTGTAAATACCAAAGTTGGTTGGAATTTTTCCTTCTAATTTTCTTTTATGAAGGTACTGGGGAATTTTGGGGGGGGATGACACATGTCTGAGGGGAGGGCTAGAGAACGGGAAATGACAGAAATGTTTGGGGTCTTTTTTCTCCTGAAAAAGTCTACTTTTTTATGGGAAAGCTGAAAACATTTTCACTTTCTCCAGTTCTGAACTAAAAATAGTTATTTTTGCAGCTTCTTAAGGGTTCTATGAGAAATCAGAATTTCTCTTCCAAAAAAATAATCATTTCACCAAAGCAGGCCAGCGTCTCCCAAAGGAATGAATAGCAGCCTGTTACTCACAGCTGCGCCTCTCAGCCCCGCTCAGCACATTCTGCACATCAGAAAGAGAGAAAGATGTGAAGAACTATTGATCACCGCTGCTTAAATGCACCAAAATTCTGCGTTGGACAAAAGCACAGGCCTGACACGGGAAACTTCTATGTCTTGCCAAGACAAGCATGTCGTAAGAAGGCTCACACTGGCCCAGGTTTGGTTCTTTTCCCCAGAAACAAACCTGCCTCAGTCCCGTTGTGGGTCACAGTCAGGGCCATCCAAACAGGCTGACAATTAATGGTCACCTTGGACAATTTATGTCATGTCCATAGAGAATTAGATTGTGGCCACTGCACTCACGGGCTGAATCAAACAGGAATTAGATACAGTCAGAGCAAGCCAGAAAGAAGGCCTTTCTAGTAATTTAGCCATATTCTGATAATTCTCTCTAAATCTCAGTGCTCATGGAAATCCCACAAGACAAAAGTCTAAATAAATGAATCATAATTATAAATGTTGTTTATGGTAAATGGTGCAGAGATAAGTGAGCGCTGCTTATTCCTCCACAAACACTGATTAAGTATGACCACTGCACCAAAGACGTGCCCTCTCGTCCTCCGCATTTATCAAGGTTCAAAGATTAAAATCACATCCCACTCCTACAATTTGCATCTCCTTCTGTCATCCCAGCCCTGCCCAGCTCAGCGTCCAAATACACCCAGGGTCCCAAACTGGACTTGTGGATCCGGTAGTTTCAAGAAAACACAAGCAGCACATTTTTCACATTCCAAGCAAAAATGGAAAGGGCAAGATAATCCGTCAGCAGAGTGACCCCTTATCGGGGCCACGGGCAGTCCCATTACTGCTATGACAACTAGCTCAGCTCCCAGCCAAATGCCCGGGAAAGGCCAGCCAAAAATCCATCGCTAAAAACACATTTATCATTGCTAAAGGGAAAAAAAAAAAAGAAAAAAAAAGCTGTGCCAGTGCTGGCACCTGAGGCCAGGGCTCGGCAGAGGCCAGGCTCCGGAGGATGCAGAGCCAGCCGGGGGGGACAGCAGGGACCCGCTTCTGCTGGGGCACAGCCACCTTCTCATGCAAAGCAACATCGATCCCAGCAGAAATAATTAGCGCAGGGTATGGGAATGTGCAATGCTCGGAGGGTACTGGGCTGCCACTCAGTCACCCTGAGCCTGCCACGCAGAGAGGGCCTGCAACACATTGATTTTAATATTTTACCAAGCGAAATTCAGAAAGCAGATTATTGGGTGGGGTGAGGAAGTGGGTTCTGGGAGCACATCCTGGCTTTTTTTTCAACTCTGCCCTCCGAGGAAGGGTCCATACCTTTCTTTAAAAACAAAAACAAAAAACCAACATCTTTTTCCAGGTCCGTGGGTGCTGGCGGCGGCACTGGATTGACAGGGCCAGGGATTCATCCCGCTGTTGGCCCCCTGAGGGTGGGCAGCCCCCGCTCCCCCCTGCTCCCTCACCAGCCTGCCCTTGGTGCTGACTGAACACCCCAAACACCCTGGGATGTGTCACGTGCGTGGTGCAGGGGAGCGGGCTCCAGTGGCTCCACCGGCAGCACCCACCCACCCTGTGCTACCCCCATGTCGTGTGGGACCCCAGAGACCCGCTCCCGTCCCCAGGGGCAGCGGGAGGATGCAGAGATGCTGTTCCTCACTACTGCCGGTGTCAGAACATTGGTGTTGATGCTCCAGCAAAGCCCCAGGGAGGGTTTGGAGCGGTTCTTTCTTTGCCTCAGACTAAGAGCGAGGGCTGCAAATCCCCCTCTGCAGAGAAGGGTGGGCAACGCTCCTTCCTGGAGATGAGGGGATAGCACTGGGGACGCAGCGGGACGGTGGTGGGATGTGTCCCTGGTCTGGGGCAGCAGGTGCCCCGCCACATCCCTGCCCTTCGTCCCCATCAGGAACACACAGAAGTGCCCACACCACTGCCCCCATCCCACCGCTCAGGCTGTGTCCAGGACATACCCCTGGGCTGAGCGGGACACAAAGGCACAGGAGCCACACAAATTGCAAAGCCTCCACTTTTGGCAAGAAACCCACACCTAGCCTCTTGGAACTGGTGCCAAGCGCTTTGCCCGAGGGGCCTCATACACAGCAGATTCTCAAACCCACCGTTCCTTATTTCATCAGAAGACTGGCAGTCATTAGAAAAGCAGGAGAGGGATGTAGGAGCCGGCAGACATGAGCAGGAGATTGAAGTCTGCTATTTAAATATCTTCTGTACACTGTGTAAGCAGATACGAGCTCGGCTCCCTCAAATTGCTTTACTAACCACATTAACCTCCGGGACGCCCCTTTGTTTCCTGGGGTGAGTGAGTAATAACTCAGGGACGGAGCAGTAATGGCTGAGCTGGCTTTCCAGCGCGTACCGTAGGAGACGGCGGGTACAGCATGCCCTACATCCGCAGCTGTGGTTTTCAGAAGTGATGTATTATTAGCGCTGCGTCTGAAATAACCCGGTAATTGCTTAATGTTTTATATTTACATGGGCTGTACATTATGTTTGCTCTGAGAGAGGGAAGGAGAACTAAGCAGGCAAGGAGTTTGCAGTAAACCTACAGTAAGCAATAAAGAGCTATAAACGGTAATCTGTCAATAGCATCAGCTTCACCAAGGGCTTGATTCACAGGAAGAGGAGCATCCTCCCTCCCAGCAGATCTAAACCCCACCAAAGGGGATGAAGCAGGATCCAGCAGGATTGAGCCCTTCCTGAAGGATGAGCTATTAAAACTAAACATACATAAAATCTTATTTGAAAGACCATATTCATTATTAATAAGAGGAAAGATGATCTTTCAGATAAGGCACCACTGCGGCGGGACTCTGCAGTGAGCTCCAGCTTTGCCACACATTCCTTGCTTCATCTGGAGTGACTTCCTCAAGGAACCCCTGTTCCTCACATCTTGACCCCTGCAGTGGGGACACCTCCTCTCCATCCCTCCCCGATCAGGGCTCTGCCATCTCCCTGTGGCCATGTACAGCTCCTGAGTAAAAGCAGGCCCTCCTCTTCAGCTATAAAGGAAATAACAATTAGGAGTAATAACTTGTGAATATTTCTTCTTTCTTTACATCTTGGTAATTGCCTCCTACACTACCATAGATCACAGTAATATTCTGTCACAGGGGACTGGATTTATGTGGTGGGACAATGGGACAAGGACCCATTTTATTTCATTTGTGTACTAAATATATAATTGTGCAAGAGTTCACCATATTCCCTAAGAAACTGAGACCAAACCAGCTACTTGTTGGGTTTCCATTTCCATCGCAAAGATGCATGGTTTCTTCTGAGTTTCCTGGCTAGGGCTGAACTTCTGCCATTGGGAAAGGGAGAAGAACAAAGTCAAGGACCCAGCTCGTGGGGGTTCATCTGTTTTCAAAACAAAAACTTCTGCAGATTTTTAATAGCTAAAGTGCATGGAGAGACCACCAAACCCCACTAATGCATGTGCAATGTGGGGAAAACCCACCAGGGAGGGACCTCTGGATGAACCAGCAGCTGTGGTGGAGGGAGGAAGAGGAGGAGCAGTGCCCAACCTCCACCAGCCGCATGCTGCCATATGGTGTGTGCACCACACAGAGAAACTGGCAGGTACAGGGAGACAGGAAAACTGGGAGCTATAAAAACTGTGAGGATATTATACAAGGATTACCATGTTATACGCACTGCAGCTGACTGTGGGCAGAAAGGAAAAAGGAGGGAGGGAAGAGAGAAAGAGAGAAAAATAATAAGAAAGGAAGGAAGGAAGGGGAAGGAGGGAAGGAGGGAAGGAAGGAAGGAAGGAACCCAATCACAGCTAATTCTCTCAGTTTACGTACAGTTGCGTCTTGCAAGTAAAACACGAGATTCCACCATTCCTGGCTTTTTGTGATTCCAAGACAAAAGCTGCTGGAAAGTAAAAAGGTTGGGGAGGGATGAGCAGCACACGGAGCCGAGGAGAAGCCGTGGTGAAGAGAAGGATTACAAACCCCAGGCAGGTCTCACATTAGTACAACCATCAGATGATCTCAAGGTACAAACACCCATGCAAAATAGGTTAAAACACAATCCCTCTTGGCAGTGGGGGATCTCCCACTGATGTGCCCTCCCCTCTCTGCAATCTCACACCTCCTCAGGGTGCCCCAGGGGGATGCGCCACCAGCCACACCATGGCCATGGCCAGTCTGTCCCTTGTGTACTCAGGCAGTTTCCAGGCAGGAATACAGCATGATATGTTCAGGACTTTGGTGATATAATGTAGGAGCCACGTCTGTGACCTCCCTGACACACATGATGGGGACAGGGGCCATAACCCAACTGTGACACAGAGATCTCCCTTCCCAGGGACAATTCTCCACACCTTCTTAATAATTCACACATTCAGTGATGGTGACAGGATAGCCGGGGGAGATGACAGGACCCCCTTCTATGTGATCACGTGAAAGACATCCACAAAACCAGCAGTGTACAGTAAGGTAAGGAACAGAAGGTAAGGAACCCTGTAGGAGATGCCAGCACACCTGGTTCCTGAGAGAGCTTTATCAAAATTACAGGAAGAAAGAACTAATTAGCAACAAGTGGTAGGAACAGATGAACCCTTTAAAAGGGAAGACCTTACTTTCATGCCCATGGCACTTCAGTAACAAGCAGAAGGGAAAGAAACATAGAAAGTAGGTGAGACTGATGAGAAATTATTTGAAAATTCATGGAGCAGGACTGGGCATTTAGTTACAACTGCTGAACAAGGAATGTGTTAGCTGCTCCATCCCTGGAGTCCATGCAGAGAGAAGCCTCTCACGCTCCGACGGCCTTTGCTGGGGCATGGACCTCCTGTGGGCTTGCAGCCCAGACATGAGGGGAGACCTGGGGAACGGCACCCAGGTCTCTCCCTGCCAAGTTGACAGTGGCTGCAAATGCCCTCTGAAGCTCAGGGACCGAGAGAGAGACCAAACTCTGAGCCCCCATAAAACATCTCCTGGCACAAACTAACCCAGCCGGCAATGGACACAGAGCAGAGACCCGGCTGACATCGGTGGGACACGGCCGAGTCCTAGGTGGCATTTGGCAGAGGCAAATGAAGGAGCATTGGCTCAGAACACCTCTCCGCGGGGTGGGCAATGGCACGTGCAGCTGAAGGGGAAGCGAATCGGGGCCTTGGTGGAGAGACAGAAATGAAGACACTGAAATCTGCTCTCCTGGGGGGCTTCAGACCCCTTCACGAGCCTTCCTGACAGGGGTTTGTCTAGCAACAGCACTGCGAAGACTGAAGAACCTGCCTTAACAAAAGAGAAAAAATCTTTTGCTTTTTTTTTCTAAGTGAAACAAAAAAAACCAACCCAAGCCCACCCCACGCATAAAAGCTGTGCAACAAGATACTATTCAAATAGCTTGCGGGAAAATCCTCCAGTTGGTCAGCCCAGCCGGTGGATCTGTAGCTTGAAAAGTCTGAATATATTTAATTTATTATTTTCACCATGGAAACGCTCAACAAAACTGACCTTTTCAGTTTCAATAAAACTGGATTTTCCTGTAGGTCCCCTGTCAGCCATGGCAATAATAAGTGGAAGTGCTAAAACCTGGAGTTATTAAAAACTGAAAAAGAGTAAAATGATGCCCAAAGCCTCCTGCTCCTGGGCCGGACCCGGCCGTGCTCGGCCTGCCGGGAGATGAGTACTCTCCTTCAAACATTTCCCAAAACCCAGCTCCATCTGTGATTTTGCTGATGCAAATACAGAGCATCTGCTGACTTCCATGAAGTTAATCTTGGCCCACTGGGTCCCGCCTGGAGCAGGATACGGCCATCGCATCCTCTGCGCAGCTGGTTTTACCCACAGCATGCCATTTATGGGGTGTCTTTGGTACTGCTGACTCTTCTGGTGTATTTATCCTTCCCCACCAGGCTCTTCATTACCTGTCCCTGCACAGAGCACAAACAGAGCCTGCAGGCCCCAAGGAGAAAGAGTCTTCCTTCATTCTCCAGGATGCTCTGTCCCTCTGGCTGGCCAAGGCAGGGATGGAGAAAGGCACAGGCTGGGGAATGTGGCAGGATGGGTGGTATTGGACAGAGATTCATAGAATTATCTCAAACCACAAAGTTTCTGATGTTTTCAGCAAGGAATTTTGGCATTCCCATCCTTCAGACCATGACCAGTCTCCAGAGCAACACCTGTAAAACATGACTAGAAGAAATATTGACAGTGTTTGTTTAGACAGCAGTCACAGGGAGTCCCAGGGACATCGCCCTGCTCCGGCTGGCTCATGGGCCACCACCAATCTCCATCCTCCCTTCTCCATCCACAAGACACATGAGGATGCATTAAATCATGCCTGTGTTTCGCCGTCCATTCAGTAAAATACTGCCTGGCTACAAGCACCATCCATTACAGGGACAAGATATGGCAGTTACTGAGCATCAGCGATGACAGTTCCATTTGAGGTGTGCTTGGAAACAGGGTTCCATGCCTGCTGCCAGCCTGCCGAGAAGAAAGATGCAGAACCAGTGAAGCTTTTTCTCTCAGCAGCTTTACAGTCCCTTTGGACTTTCCAAAATACAAAACGATGCAGGTATCTCTTCTCACATCACTTTCTTTCTCTTTGCTTTTTTGACAGAAGTTTGGGCTGTCCCTGTTCCCACAGTGGAACTAATCTCCAGTGGTCCTACCTCAGCTGAACCTTCTTGAGGCCATGGCTTTCAATGGTCCCACCCTTCTCTCCCTTGTATGGAGACATGGAAGGAGAAACACCTTCCTGGGTACCATGAACCAGGCAGTGATGGAGCATTGCTTTGTTTAGACTCCTCTTGTCTCTTCCCATTGCCTCCTGGCTCCCAGGTGTCCCAGCCTTCTTCTGGCCAGGGCACCCCCAGCTCCTGGACAAATCCTGGCTGGAGCAGGGAGCTGGTGGGGGCAGTGGGGAACCACTCCTTCAGCTCCTGCTCCACCTGAGTTGTCTTAAGCTCAGCCTCTGCCTCCACATGGTATTTTTTTCCTTGACAGCTTGAGCAAAAATAACTTCTGCTGTTCTGAAGACTGTCAAAAGTAAAACCCAACAGAAATAAAACTCCTTTTCCTACTTCATGCTGTCATTCTTGGAAAAACTTTCCAGCAAAATGGCCGAGGTGGTGGGCAAGGGGTAGCTTTTGGGGATACTATTGCCTGAACATCCTTACCCTGTCACCATTGTTACATCGTGCTCCTGCTGCAACAGCTCCTTGCGTGGCACTTAGGGCTGGGGCCATGGGGCAGGACACATCACAGCTCCATGGGATGAGAAGGTCCATGGCCTGGAGAACTTAGAGTATGCTGATGTAACAGGCTTGGGGCTGCTGGGATGTCTTCAGGGAGGTCGGGGTTCAGTGAGACCCGAGTAAAAGCAACTTTTAGCAGGGTTAATTCAAAGTATTAAGTTCAGCAGAATGAGCAGCTTTATGTTCCCAGCCCTGTCTCTGCCAGCCATGCCCTCAATGGAGAGCCGGCAGGGCCTTCAGAGGGGAAGCTGTCAGGCTTTGTCAATGCAGGGAAAATTACAGAGGTAAGGATTTTAATTATTTCATACCCCTCTAAACGTAAAGAATGCTACTGAAAACCCATAGCAAAGCCAGCTGAAGAATGGAGGAAATAAAGGGAGCAAGTGAAAAGCTAATCCTGAAGCAGGGACAAGGACAAGCCCATCCACGAACTCTGAGTCAGAACATTTAATTTTAGACCTTTTATCCATTGCTTTGTTCTGTTTACTGGCTCTTTAGACCTTCGATCCAAGCATTGCGTTTGCTGAAGGCAGCACGGACGATTGCACCCAACACGTCTCCTCCACCGGTGACACCCGGGTGCCTCTGGGCTGTAGGATGGCACAGCTGCAGAGCAGGGTGGGAAGAGCATTAGGAGATTGCTCATCCTCCTGGAAACTCCACCCTGGGACAGCCTCACATGAATAAACCCCGCGCCGGATGGAGAAACCAGGGATTTTTGGGCAAATGGGGAAGCTGGTTTAATTGCCACAACTCCCAGCTGGGGCAGGCAACGTGAGACAGGAGGCTGGTGGTGCACACTCTGACAAGAAACATAAGAAAACAACCCAGGGGGTTTTAAAACAGGCAGGACACCCTGGGCAAAGCCTGGCAGAGAGGGGGAACATCTCCAAGCACCTACGTCCCAGCCCCACACCAGGCTGTGCACACTCCCAGAGGGTTTCCGACCGTGCCAGCTCCTCTCCCTGGCAGAGACAGGGGCCCTGGACTACCTACCAGCAGCCTGGCAAGTCAGCCAGAGCCGATTTTAAGCCAAGTGCTTGCAAGATGGGGGTGGGAGGAGAGGGGAAAATCCTCTTCACCGTTTATTCCACAGAAAGGAAAGGTCTGACACAACCCTTTGTCTCATCCCTGCTTCATAAACACGGCAGCTTCAGAAATAGGTTTCTTCATACGCCTGGCCAAAGGCAGTGCTGGTGCCACCCCACTGTCCCCAGGGCCCCAAGAGGGCATGTGGCCCCGCTCTCCCGTAGTCAGCGTGACCACTATTGCCTTCCCGTGGCAACTTCATACAACGCTGGGCTCAAAGGAGCTGCACAAAACCAAAGACTGCCTGGGGCAAATTAGGCAAAACCCCCTTCTGCACACCATTAAAGCCCAGATTTTAAGGAAATAGCCTGGACCCGCAGACAGTTTGTTTCACACTGCTAGTTCTTCAAATGACTTGAAATTACACATGCTCAAATCAAAAAGGATGGCAGCAAATAGGATGCTGTAACTAAACATTGCTCCTTAACAGGTAGCAGATGAGATGCCAGCCATATCATACAATGGCATAAAATCTAAACAGATTTTCCTAATATTTCTCCTTCACTTTCATTCAAGAAAAAGCGGGCTTCTATTTGCAGCCTGTCATGGAGAGCTCTGAACACTGCTGGGTTTTTCCTTTGGGTTCCTTATTATTTATCTCATTTTCTAAGCACATTTCTCAAGAATCATCCGTGGACATTTCTAACCTTTTATATTTTTTCTCCAGTTTTTCTCCATTCCAGTATTCCCACAGGAGTTAAAACAACTGAACACAGATTTCAAAAGTGCCTCAAAAGAAAAACTAATGCCTGCTAGGTTTAACTATTGGCTAGCCCAGTGGCCACTACTGTCCCATGCTGGGCACATGGGGCTGGCTTGCTCAGCCCTCACTGAAGCTGCCATCCCTGCTTCAGCCCAACTCCCTCATTAAGCATGCTGAGGAAAAGATGCTTTCTTTTATAAATTAGGCTATTAGCTCAGATTCACTTTCTCTCTGCACTTAATGAAAAGCAAGTTTCTACAGCATGTCAGATAAACAGCCCTTAAGTACAATACAGTCAAGTTCTTTTAATGTATTTCTTGGAAAACGCGGAGTTCTCGTGGTAGTTCCAGCCTCACATTTGTACCTGTCACCACCCTCAGCAAAAGCACAACCAACATCCTTGCACCTCGGAAGGAAGCAGCACCACCTCCCTCCTGGGGAAAGCACTCGCTCCTTTTCCCTTCCGTTCCCTTTTAGGCTTCTCTTCTCCTTCAGCTGCTGCTCGCCCGCGAGGCGATGCTCCAGCACCGTGCCTTCTTCTGGTTCCTGGAGATTCAGTTTTTGGAAGGATGAGATTTCCCAGCATCCTCAAGCCGTTTCATGTCTCCCTTTCCTTTTTCTAGCATACACCCTATCCCTTCATTCTTGTTCACTGCTCTTATCACCCTTTACTATTTTTTCCCCTTTTTTCTCTTGATCCGTTTTTCTCCTCTCCCTCTTCTCTTCAACTCTTTGCTTCTTTTTTCTCCCTGCCCCATCCCACTGAAGCTTTCTGGCTGGATGTGCTACCTGCTGCGGTGATGGGAAGCGCTGCATCTGAATTCAGGTTGAATTCATGTTCTGAATTCTACAAGAGAAGCGATACTATATAGACCTACATACATATTCTCAGTGTTCTCCCCTCCCTGTGCTAAATTCCCAAATCCAGAAGCTGCCCATAATCAAAATAATTTTAAATAAAGCTAAGGAGAGGATTAAATGGAAAATAAATTGGGCATTTAATGCCTGATCCCGGAGCGCTCAGCTCTTCTCAGCACATCCCCTTCATCGGGACTGGGCTCTGCAGAGGTGTCTCTGTTCCCCAGCGCGTTCCCTGTTCTTCCGAAGAGGATACAGACACCCGGTATTGCCAGATAAGCAATACATGTCACTCTTCCTCGCCTAAGATTAAAATGAATATGTTAATTTATTTTATACTGCAGGCAGCAGCCCGAAGGAGAAGGGAGAGGGAACGTGTTCTGCTCTTGGCTTTGCTCAGACCCCCCTGGACAGACCCTGCCTTCCCGCACACTTGTCCAACCATGGTAAACCCATAGGCAATTCTGCATAAAGTGGGTGCCAGTAAATAACTACTGCTCAGAGATCACAGGATTTTGTGCTTTTTACACCTAAAGCAAGTGAATCCTAACCTACCTTCTGCCCGCATACTTCTAGGACAGACCCTCCCCAGCTGGAGGGGGACAGAGCACATCAGGGTGACACATGTTCCCATCACAGGCAATACAACATCATCTATGAAATAAAAGTGCTTTAATTGAAAGCCATGCCAGAAAAATCAGAGTGATGCCAAGAGATCATTTTCTCAGAACAAAAATGTAGAACGTAGTTGTTGGGAGGGTGGAGGACAGCGAGCTAGAAGGAGGTAATACAAGTTTATACATTCTGTGTATTTTCTTTCTGTTTTATAGAGAATGGTTTCTAAACTGGCTGTCACCCGTGCGTGAATTATTACATCAGGCTGGGGAGGTTGTAGCTACAGACAGAGACTCAGCACACACCCTGACGTGTAACTCTCCTTCCACTGCTCAAGGGATGCAGAGAAATAACAAAGAAAGGCGTCTCTCATCTCTAAATTAAAAGCCAGAAAAACAAAGTCTTCTTCCCAGTGAAAGACAAGGGAATGTTTATATATGCATCCATAAACATGCACAGCTACACATATACCTGTGCACACACTGCCAGAGGGAGAGGGAGACAGGGGAAAAATCAGCTCAGGTCTTCCTGCTTCACCCACACTCAGTAGCCCTGTTCAGGTGAAAAGCCCCAAGCCTTGTATACAAGCAGATCTCCCCAGATGTAGTCTAACATGTATCCCTTCCTTTCTATTTAGATGTACTCTCAGGCTACTGAACTACAGATTTAAAATACGCAGCATCAGTGTAGGAAACTGGGGGGGAAAGCAGAAATAGGTTCTTCCCGAAGACCCAATTGAATTACTCTGAAAAGATTAATTAAAATTGAATTCTCTTTTGACACAAAATCTCCTGCTTGCTAGTTCTTGGTATGTCTATTACCCAGTTTCCATTAGGAGATATTATACTCCGTAATGAAATATACTTCAAGGACCCTGTGGGATCAAGCAGAGTTCCCTGTATTCCGAGAGCGGGCGCAGCAGCGAGGTGACAGCGCGGGCTGGCACCTTAATGACAAAGGGCTGACACGTTACCCCCGGGTGCCCGTCAGCGACCTGTACGGTTGCTTTTTAAGGCACAAAGGGGCAAATAACTGAGCGTTGTGTTGATTAGAAAACAGCTCAGTTATTTGCAAAGTGACAACTGGGACTCGGGTCTTCATTTGCCTCTCCAGAAATGTGGGGAGAGGGCAGGGGGAGGAGGGGGTTCCTCTGACCTAGGAACAGCTCAGTAACCAGAATATGAATTATTCAAAAGGAAAAGCTATTGGGGTCTCCAACACACGGCTGTGGTTTTGCCATCAGGCAAAACCTGATCATCATCATTTTATCACCTGTGTTAGGGAAGCACCATCCCTGGAGGTATTTAAAAGCCAGGTTGACATAGCGCTCGGTGACACAGTTTAGTGATGGTTTTTATCAGAGTTAAGTTGATGGTTGGACTCGATGATCTTAAAGGTCCCTTCCAACCCAGACAATTCTATACTCTGGGCCCAGAATTGGGGCCAGAGCATTTATGTTTAAATGAGACCCAGAGCATTTACATTGCAACTGGTGCTTCAGGCCAGCCACGCTACAGAACACTGCTTTGTGCTCTGCCATATCGCACCTGGAGCTCGACGAGATGTTTCCCCAAAATGCAGGTGAGGACAGAGCCTGGCCCTAGACGAGATAAAGCAGAACTTCAGCACAATGTTGCATTAGCAGCAGCACAAAGAGTCACTGCCCACAGAAAATCAGTTTGAGGGAGCCAGAGCAAACGTTATCTGCGTCTCTTTTATTTCTGCGTATTGTCCATTCCTGGCACAGACAAAAAACAAAACGACATCCCCGGTGCCATCTCTTTGCCCCAGAGGCTGGCACTCACCCCAAAAGGACAAGTGTGTGCGTGTGTTGGCTGTTTGGGGCATCGTAAGAGGGCCCCCAGAACAGGTCCTCAGCACAGCCCAGACCCTGCTCCCAGCAGCCTCCCACGGAAAGTCAAAATGCAAACACAAGCTGCTATTTTAGTGCAATTGCACAAACGCGGCAGCTTGTGCTCCCTCCTCCCTTATTTCCAGGGTAGACAGAAGGCTTGAACCAAGCTACAGCCGTTCCTTTCTCTTTTTGCTCCTCTTTCCTTCTAAGTGCCCTGCCAATTAAGTCTTGCTACTTGTAGTAGTTCTTAATTATTTCTACAGTGACAGGTGACAGTGCTCAGACTAAAGGATGCCAAAATCTGCTTTTCCCTAGGTAGTAAAAATACAAACAGAAATCAAAACCAGGCAGACTAATAAAGGATTAGAAGAACTGACAATGCTTTGTGAACTTGGAAAGTTACCTCCTTCAGGTCAAAATAAAACTGAAATCCTGATTCCACCCTGAGCTTTCACAACGATTACAGGCTCCATCATATGGATAGTTGTTCACAAAGGGGTTCACCAGTACCACCTTGCTCATCTGCTCCAGATGGCCAAGAGTGATGAGAATCCAAAGGTATCCCAGGAAGTGACCTTGGAGGTGCTTTGGTGATTCAGAATTCAGGGAAGACTGGGAGCCTGGCTCTGGGAGCATCGCTGCTTTCACTCCAAAGAAGCACCTGGGCAGCAGCTGATCGTTACAGGACAACGGCAGACTCTCCCCAGTCGACGAGACATCTGCTGCAGTATTCCACAACCCCCCATTTACAAAGGAAATAACAGCCAGTTTGCATCACATATGTCAATAGCTGGGATTTCTGCCTTCTTACCCTTCAGATTCTATTACCTCTAATACGACGAGATGATGATGCCTGTTCAGAAATGAAAACCAAGAGGGAAGAATCAGGGAAAAATCTAGAGGCCAAAGATATTTTACTCTTTCTTTTTTATTTTGTTTTCCCCCCTAAATGGATCTGCTATCTATCTGCTGGCTTTCCTCGCAGAAGTTGGCCAAACTAAAAATCCCAGGTTGGTGCTGCCCTCCACCCTCTGTGCCCTAAGAGACAGAGCATCTTTGCCCAAACCACGCCTGGCTCTGCCAAAGAAAAATTAAATCAACAGGGTTTTGCAACAGAAAAGCCACCCTCTCGCTTTCGCCGAGTACTATTTGAAATAAAGATGGATCATAACGCGAGTCATTTATCTCTCCTCTCTGATGCATTCACACGCACGCCTCCCACTGCAGGGGGATTGAGGGAAGTGACCTGAATCTCAAGCACCTTTGGGTTTGCAAACAAAACCCAACCGATGAGGTTATGCAACGGCTTCCCCTTTACCCACTGCCCCCTGCCTTTGTTTTTCTGCTCTCAGTATTTCAGCCAAGGAAAGTACAAGAGAAACACAGGAAGATATCATACAACAAAACCCCGTGTCGTGTGGCGGTGCCAGGGTAAGACATTCCCATTGCAGAGGGGGGACATCCAGGCGAGCAGACTAAGTGAAATCCCAGGTGACTGCAATGCCTGTACTATTCCGATTGTTTATGGAAAACAGCACGACAGATGCAAAAAGACCGGTAGAAGGAAGAACCACAAACACTGGATTCGTTCACAGACTTGCCCAAGAGGGGGTGGGTGATGAGGGGGCCGCAGCCAAGCCCACCCTGAGGAGGGGAAAAGCACTAATTATTATACTCTGTGGTTATTTTGCTTTGGTGGAGCCTCCAAAGGGTTCCCCGGGAGCAGGCTGACATGCCTGCAGCGTGCTGCCTCTCTGCTGAGTCACAGCACCGGCTCACAACCCACCCACCGCCAAGAAGAATGAATGCAAGTGTCAGGAGATCTGCCCCTCTGCCTGGCAGCCTAGAAAGGAACTTGTTTGTGTCACCCATGAAAGCGCCGTGGCACATTTCTTCAGTGATGGAGCGATCCCGCTTGGATCGCTTTTGCTGGCCAGCATCAAGCCTATTTTTCTCCAGTTCCTTTCCAGTGTGATTCATTCCACTCATCCACTTGGAAAAACATGCTCAGGGTCATCCCAGCTGCTGCACAGCAAAGCCCATCACCGCGCTGATAGATGAGGGTCCCATTTCTTGCCCAAACGCGGCCAATAAGGAGGCACATACAAGGCGCATACAAATCCTGTCCCTGAGTTTTACAACCTCTGGAAATGACAAAGCAGATCCAATGCAGCTGAGTCATTCCTGAAGAGCCCCAGAGGCCAGAACGGGATGGGATTTGAATACATACAGCAGAGACCCAAAAGTTAGAACAGCACATCATTTCGCTCCCATCGAGTTGTGTCTCAGACAGCAGCATTACCCGACAGAACCAAGCCCTGCAGGTCCAGTCCTTCGAAGGGCCACCAGCAATTCCTCCGTCTCAACCCCTGCACTCCCAGCAAGGACCATACAGGAGCAGTGAAACACCCCAAAGCCCTGCCCCCTTAAATGTTGTCGTGGGGAGTATCTCAACATACATCCGTGGATGTCCTCCTGGAATAACCCCTTCCAGCACCTGCCCAGTGAAATGAGGACAAAGCTGCAGCTCCTGCTTACTCCAGGTTATTGATGGAGTTTCCAAAGGGTGGTTTTGGGGGTGATTTTTGGATTCTGAGCCTGGTAGGTCTGGCTGTTCTCACTCAGACTAAATCAAATGCTTCTCAGCCCTCCCTGTCTAAACCATATTGTTCCTTCTGGGCCTTTTGGCTATATTTTATGAAGTAACCGATGTCCTCTGTCCCTAGGGCACAATTTGCTGCTGCTACCAAAGGATGAACCATATGATCTAATACGTCTCTTCCAACTCTGTCTTTTGAGGTTTCTTTAATTTTTCCAGAGATTTTTATTTTGTCCCCAAAAAACAGTGTGTGTACCCAAGGATCTGTCTTGTTGATACTCCTCGGTCTGATAAAAACACTGCCTCTCCAGACAAACCCTGCCATCCTACCTTCCAGATGCTGCCCTTTCAGAAGCAGTGCTCCAGGGCCAGAGCGTATGGAATTATTTCATATTTTCTTACTTTTCAGTTAACTCACACAAAAGTCACTCCTTTTCTGCTTTCTTCTATCTACTCTCAGCATCACCTACCTTTGTGCTTTTCCCTTTTCCATGGTCCTGGCTGTCACTGTCCCGTTCCCCAGCTTCCCAAGCTCCCCTTCCCCCCCTGTCTGCACTCTAACCAATTTTTGGAAAGTGATTTTTGGAGGAAAGCCCCATTTCCACAGGCTAAAGCAGCATCCGTAAAATAACATCAAATCCTGGGACTGGTCATAGTAGCAATGGAACTCGAGTCAAGGCATCTACATGGCCCCGGGCAGTTGTTTGAACCATAGTTTTACCATCCCGTAGGCACTTCTTTCATCTGAGCATCAAAATTCTGCCCCCTTCCCATGCACTTCTCCTATGGGGCTGGATTCCAGGTCCATCAGCATCCCCTCATGAGCTGCTTTCCGAGGGAAGGATCTGAAGAGAAGGCAGGGTTAGGGATCTGGGAGACAATCTGGCCTAGATTTGCTTTAGCCTCTCCTACAAGGCTCCTGCTGTTGTGCTTTGCTGGGCTGTTCTTGACGTGCCCCTCGAGGGGCACCTTTGGGTCTCCACAGCATTTCAGCAACGCTGGGGGGAAGGGGAGGGAGGTGGAAGGGAAAAATGAACGCTTAGGGGTTTTCTGGGCTGAGGATTTGCCTGATCTTGGGAAATCTACCAGGCTGCAAATAAATGTATGCACACACACACATATATATGATTTTTTTCCCCCATAAGCCTCAACCTTTTGCTGCTTCTACAGGAGGTTGATTTTGAAATATCCTTTCCAAAGCTGGGATGGATGTTTCCAGTGTTGGGGGTTATTAAGTTCCTATGGCAGCTATTTCCAAGGCTGCTTTGTCATATATTTCTTTGCAAGAGACTTTAAGAATGGCAGAGAGGCTTTGCAGATAAGGATTTGAATTGCAACCTTTACACTGGAAGTGTAATAGGAACATCGGGGAATTAAATAAAATTATATTTTTCCTAGATGTCTGCTTAAAAAGGAAATTCAGGATTTTATGGATGCCCCAGAGACAAACCATTACATTACATTTCTCGCAGTTCTTATTTGAGTACTGTCTGTTTGAGCACCTCAAATAGCACAGAATCATTCATAAAGAATGGGCAAGAGAGACTGTGTCCCATCAATATTTCAAGCTTGGTTATCAAATCAAGAGAAATTCATGAGTTCTGCTCCAGCTCAACATTTGCAGGCTTGATACTATTGTTTGACAGTTTAGGGGTTTTTCCCTTGCATTCTCATTGTCTTTAATATTTTATATGATCTTCCAGTTGAAGCTATTGTAATTTTTTTTTTTACTTGTCTGCACTAACCAGTTTTCTCTTTTCTCTTTCAGCAGGGAGAAATTCACACTCATTTGCTATTTGTGGGGTGATGACATAGTGTGAAGAAGCAGTAATGATGACTGACTGATAGAAGACACCATATGTTCTCTTCATTTTTCTCAGCCCTATTTTCTGAGCGATGAAAAAAGACTCAATATAAGGTGAACTTTCCCATACTATATAATAAAAAAAAGATAAAAATTGACTTTTCAAATAATTGACAGGTTGGGGGAAATAATCCGTTTTTTCTAAAGCATTCAGATAGTATTGTTATAAATACCAGGCTCCAGATCCCCGAGATAAATAATTTCCAGTCTTTTCCACCAGAAATATTTAACGTGTCTAAGCACCAAAACCAACTTCACCATTAATTTCACCCTCTCTTAAATGTTTTCCAGCCTTCTGTAGCAAATATTCTGAAAATACAAGTTGTATATGCTTATGACTAAACAAAAGTAAACAATTCCTTCTGATTCTAAAAGAAGTAAGATTATAGCTTGGGCTGTAGGTGACGAATTGTAAGGTGTGATAACCAGCGATCCCGACCACCAGCATGTACCAGTACCAGTACCACCAGATGCAGGCAGCAACACTAGATCATATGCTGGGATGTTTCTTTACACCCAAAGTGCCTGAGTCTGGACAACTAATAACACAGAAAACTCCCTTTGCTAATTATTTTGAAATTAAACCATATTAAGGCAAACTCAATGTTTATCAATCTCATTTCATATAAATAACTGAGTGAAAAATCTTTTCTTGTTACAGCATACACATTTACCAAGTATATTCTTGCATCAATATTTTAATTTCTTTTTCCCATTCTGTCCTCTTATTTCGTGCTGTGCCCTTGAAACCAAGGCTTTTGGATTGTTGCTCTTCCTTCTAACTTTGCAATAGCCACCAACCCACACCAGACTGCAGCCGGAGCCACACGCGGATCTGCTCGTGTTATTAAGCAGTCAGGAGCAGAAACAAAGAAGTAAACAAAAGGGATTCACGTTGCCTTCTGTTCCATTGGAGGCAGAGAGGGGAAAAAAAATAATAAATCAATCCACCCAAACAGAAGAATAAACCCCAGCAATCATTGCTTTGAGGTACCTTATTTTTCAAATTTCCACGAATGTTTTGCAAATAATGGAAATGAAATTGAATTAAAACATAGTTGTGAGTCCTGCAGGGAGTGGGGCAGGGAACGTGCTGTAACCAGACCTAGTGCCAGGGCTCGCTCTTGGGCTTTGTCTTCAAGGTCATGTATTTAAAGCATTTTTCATAACACCGCCTGAATAAAGACCCCCCGTTCTGCTCACCCTGCTCGCAGGAGCGGCCACCGCCGATGTGGCAGAAAAGTTCCCTTATGCCAGGAAGAGGAGTTGTCCCTCCAAGTACAGGATCCTCCCCGGTCACCTGCCGTAGCAACAGACATCCAGGAATGGTTCACATTTAGCCTGTGTATCTCAGCACACTCTCCCCACTCAGACTTATTCATTTTTGCTGTTAAAGCCTGTGTGCCCTGTGTCACAAAGACGATGACAGAAGGCGCTCACATAAAGCAATGATTGAAGTTTTCACGTAAGGAACGTGCTATTCTTCCTTTGAACTCCAAGAGGAATGAATGCATCCCCCCTCTCCCCCCTGGAAAGCTGTAGCACGGACACTTTTTTTTTCCCTGCGACAACAGAATTACACAAAGTCAGATATCAAAACCCTCAATCAAATATTCCATTCATCAGCAAAGAGCTGGCTTGCTTAAAGACTACAGGATTGGGTCCCTAATCAATACTTTAATAAATAACTGCTACTTAGTGGGAACAATTGATTGCCAGAGAGCAGATGAAGTATAATGTATTTCTGTTAATCTAGTCAGAGGATAAATGTCATAGTTTATTTATAAGACACCTGGAACTAGTCAGAGGGCTGTAGATAGGATCCATCTTGACCCTCGTTTAACACCGTACGCACACACCATCGCACTGGGGGTGGAAGGCAGGTTTGTCCACACATGGGGGGCTGGCTTTGCCAGTGGGCAAGCACTGCTGCCAGTAGCCCTGGGCTGCCAAAGCTCAGCCCCACTGCTCCCTGGCAGCAAGGGCAGCTCCTGGGAGCCCCCCACTCCTGACAGCATCCCCCCTTGATGCACAGGGCACTATTCCCTCTAGCTCTGACGTTTCTTGATTTCCTCCAGCGGCCACTTCACTACCCCCAGCAATAGCCAGGGATGTCACAGAGGCCTTTCTCAGGGATTAGAGCCATCCCCCGGTTTTGCTGCCGCTCAACCATTTAATCTGTTTCACAGTCGTGCAGGAAAAGCCTCTCGGTATTTTCGGGTGGAAAATAGCCAGCAGAGAGTGCAAGAGGCACCTCCTGTGTGGTTACTCCACAGTTCACGCTCCAGGCTCCAACCAAGGCCCCCTGGTCCCCACCGTGCCCCGGCTACGGCGCATCCATTCCCAGTACTGTTGGGGAGCATCACCGCTTCAGCTCCCCGTTACCTCTCCTGCTTCTCCCCTTGGGTTTTCTGTTCAAACCCGCCTTCTTTGGGGACTAAGTGCGGGCCATCGATCTTTCCCACCTGGTCTTAAAACACACGTATTTTCAATAGCGTTCAACCGCAGCCCGGAGGAGGGGACGCCCGGCAGGACGCTCGCACTCGCCCTGAGGATGGGGAAGAGGTTCCCCCACCCCCC